>JAFIDM010009631.1:330624483-330638066 GCA_023159025.1 Thereuonema tuberculata | reverse complement strand
TCATTATATATAATTACTTTGTGTTATAGAATGGAGGGCCTTATTTGGAGCCCCATTAACCCACGCTTTCGTGCATTGTTTTACTCAAAAGTATTTAAATGCACGTCAACTGGAAAATATCAAATACAGTATCTTATTCTACTCATACACACTTTAAAATGACATAAAACATGTTTATGTATATTAAGTTGCCAAAAAATGCAGACGATTTATTAAATTAAGTTGAAATAGTAACGACAAAAGCTTCGGGCGACTTTTACTGTTCAACTGAAAGAAACATGGTGAAATTATCCACTTCAACGGACCTAATTTTTGGTGTAGCCTAACATTAGAAGCCAGGACCTGTCTGAAACATAACTAATCTTGGTAAATTGTCAACGTTCTATTAATAAAACGAAGGATGGGCCTTATTTGAAACCGGGCCTTATTTGGGCAACCTACCTTATTTAATATTAAAAAAAAATTATTTATAAAATAATTATGAATAACATTTATAATGTCAATAGGGAAAAAAAATAATCAAAATAATGAAAAAAAATAACTAGATACAATTGGTTAAAAATCTTTTTAATCTTTAAATTGAATAATAATTTTGGTGTAAGATTAGAAAACTAAATAAAATATAGATTATTCAGTCAAATTAATTGGGAAAAATATAATTCTAAAACACTAAAAATATTAAAACTTTACTAATAGCTGACGTAATTGATGAGAATATTACTCTAAATTTTTAACTTTTAACTTTTGTTAAGTTTCTTTTGTATTAGATAATTAACAAAGGGATGTTTAGACTGGATGATGTTTCAATTTTATAAGTAGCTCTGTTCAGATAAGAATTGATTTAAATAACTTAAAGTTGATTTGAAATGTTAAATAAACATTAATAAAAATAATTATTCATTGACTTATTGTATAAATGTTTAAATATCATGTAATATTTTAATACATTTTTATTCTCATGCATTTTTAAAAGCAAACTTTTACTTTGAATTCACATGGTCACACACGTAACGATCAGGGTGTCACACACGTAACACAGATTTTTAATTTTCATTTATTCAATTATTTATTAAATTTAAATTTTAACTGTGATTTTAGATGGTATGGTAAATAAACTATTACCATATTTTTTAATTTAAATGTGTGGCAAAAAAACTCACAGAAATATATAATTTAATATCATTAATCAAAATTTGCTTTTTTTCTAAGTCACACACGTAACGTTTTTTAAAAAGCTATTTAAACTGATAGGTTTCTGCATAAAAGAATATGGTAAAGTGTATATTATTTTAAAGAACTTTTGTTTGGATTTTTAAATAAGAAATATATTGAAAAATCCTTGATTAATTAGAAAAAAATGTTTTCCAAATGTCATACACATAACACGGAATGACCCTGAACATTTCATGAGTTTGGATAACTTTGTAAACCCTTATATGTAAATTTAATTTTATTTGTAACTAAATTGGAAAATTCTGGTCAGTCAGAATGGAATATTTAGTGTTGAGTCACTTAGTCATTGAAGGACCTCTTCTCTTTTACTCAGAAGGAGTTAACTTAGCTGTTACTGAGTGAATCTGACAGAAAAAAAAATATCCAAAATAAATTTGTATTGCATTTTTAGGATTCAATCCATTTTGCTTTAATCCAGTATTTTCTGAGAACTCAGTAAACTCATAATCAATGTAGTTTTTCATTTCACTGCTAAATATAGATGAAGCTAATAAAAATTTCTTTATGATTTCATTAACTAATTAAGAGTTTAACATGCGTTTAAAATATTTATGAAATGAGTAAAACACTGACACACACATGTAGGAATTAATTAATTAATATATTAAAAGTTTGAAAAATATACATAAGAGTATCCTTTAGTTATTTTTCAATGGCAAAATGACCATTGAAAACGACTGTATCTGCTAGGATGTCAAAATGTCCAGCCCAATTATGTAATGTATATTTTTTAAACTTTTAATATATTTAATTGATTCCTACATGTGTATGTTGGTGTTTTACTCATTTCTGATTTTATGAATGTCTGAAGCTATCAAGGGCAATCTATAAAACCATTGCCAGAACAAATACTGGCTTAGTAATAACAGATGTCTTTTACATCCAATTTTTTTTTTTTTTTTTTTTTTCAGGCATCGTCTCTTCTAAGTTGGCATTGGAAAAATCAGTTCTGTTCGCAGTGTGGGAATAAAACTCGCCGAACAGTAGCAGGCCACACCCGCATCTGTACAAACTGTAGAAGCAGTCATTATCCAAAGGTAATGACAAGGATTGTTTTTTTCTTTTTGTTAGTTTTGCTTATTTATTTTTTGTTTCTAAAAGTAAATAAAAAAAAAAATATTGTTGTTGCATGAATGTATAAAGGATCAGACTGAAATAGATTTTTGCTGATGAACATATTTACTTTGAAATATTGAAAATCTCTAATTGAGAATGATCTTTGCTGATTCCATATGAAAAGATTGATAGTCTATGTTTATTGTAAGTCTTCCCTTCAATTTCTAACTGTTCAATGTCTTTATTCTTAACTTACAACTGTATCTATCAGATAACTCATCTGCTCAAATGTTCAGGTTTCAAGAAATCTTATAGAAAAGTTTTGCATTTAAAAAGAAAAACAGCACCAATTACAGTTTTCAATATCTTTAAGAATTATGTTGTAATGTAATGTCTTACCAATTCACACATTATTTATTTCTTCCCTTAAAAATTAAAATTGTGGTAGACCACTAATAGGTATGGACTATGTTTAGTTTATTGTAATTGTAATCATTAATTTCATGATTATACAATGTGTGTTGATTATAATCATCTTAAAATGTAGGGAGAAGACACTCTTGATCCTATCTTTGTCTCTTTTTTTCCCCTCCCTAAATTATTAATTATTTCATAAATAAAAAATATCTTATTCTTTAATAAGAAGAAAGTGATAATGAAGTAATTAATAAATTAACAAGTAATTTAATAAATATTAATTTAAGCAAGCAACTATTTTTGAAACAGCATTCTCATTACAATAAAAATCATTGGATGATATTTATTATTAGGATGTATCAACAGTGAATTTTAACAGTAAATTATTGTCAGTCGTTGCTATTCAAACCTATTTCCAATATTCATTAAAGCAATTCTTTTATATTCCATTTTATTTCTTTTATGAAATATTGCCCTAAAAAGTAATTGTGTTTCTTAAACCTCAAAATTAAAAAACAAAACAAAAAAAAACTTTGATTAAAATTATTTTTTTAATATTTTAGTGTTGTTGTTAGGATATCTTCTGCAGCTGCATTAAAGATGGCTGCCCTAGAAACGGTGACATTAAATATCCCTTCATTGGATGACAATACATTTATACAGATGGCTTAGTAAAAAGATGTTAGAAGAAAGTGAGAGGTGTGAAAGGTTTTTTTTCCCTTGAATTCTAAATTTTGAGTGCTACTGATTGGTTACGATTATCAGAATTGGTTTTGTAGTGGATCATTTGGCTGCTGGTGTAAAAAGTAGTAGTTTTGTTTTTGTAATCTGTAAGCTGTCGTCATTAGCTTGAAGGTAATAGCAACAGAACTATAATATCATTCTAAAATTCCTTATAGGCCTACATCAGAAGTGGCAACTATGGAGTGATGGGTAGTTAATTCAGAGCTTCCCCAATAACTTGTCACTTTCACTGGCTTTGAACAGTGAAGATAAATTTACTGACACTGCTTATTTGAAATAAAGAAATTTATTTTTATCTTGCAACTGAGGAAGGCTTCGCAGTGTTCAAAACATTTTAAACTCTTAATACATTAGCAGCGGAAAGTAATTTGTCAGAATAGACCATTATGAAGTATGACAGCTTTCTAGAAATTGAACCAATTGAGAAGGATTTGGTTCCATTAGAAACCAAAAGATTCAGGAGAGCAAGGAGGTTCTTTTGTTATTTCTTTGTGTTTGGAGAAAAGAAATAACAAAACTTATTTTTGGAATTTTTTTTCTATAAAAACACACACACACACACAAAATCTATTAAGGAGAATCTTAAGCAATATAATTTTTTTACAACTAAAATATTTTTTTTTAATCTTTGAGAAAATGGTCATTAACGATTTTGATATAAGAAAATTAATGTTTTTTTGTAGGTTTCTCCTGTTGTCATCATGGCTGTTAGTTACAAGGATAGATGTGTTCTAGTTCGACAGCCTCGTCACCCTAGGAAAATGTTTACTACTATAGCTGGTTTTGTTGATGCAGGTAAGTTGAATTCCATTTTCCAATATATTGATAAATTTGCTGTGTTGGTGTTTAAAAATAAGATTCGACTTTTAACTTTTATACTTTTTATCAATTGTTTTATTATCTAGTTCTTGTTTCTACCATATTATGGATATGCATTCATATTTCTAGGTTTATATTGAAAAGTTTACAAATTCCAATTAATAAAATAAAAATTTAAAATACAAATGCATTAATGTTACGTTAGAAAATCTGAATCTCAAAAGATACAGATAAATGTTTTATCTAATGCTTAAGAGAAAGAACCAGTAACCTAGTTCATTTATTTTGTTGATAATTATAATTACTTGCTTTGTTGCAGTTACTACTGCATATAACCAATTGGGTATCAAGAACCTTTTTTTTTCTTTATTTCATTCCTGAATAATTATTTTTTTTTTTTTAAGTCCATATAAACATATGTCAGAAAATCCTACGGTTTTCAGTTATTAATGAAACTGCATACTGCATACTGCACTACTGCATATAACCAATTGGGTATCAAGAACCTTTTTTTTTTCTTTATTTCATTCCTGAATAATTATTTTTTTTTTTTTGACAATCCTCATTTTTTTATACAGGGTGTTTCAGAAATACTTTTACATACTTTGGGGGCGGGTTCCTAACACCAAAACAAGAACAAAAGTCCATATAAACATATGTCAGAAAATCCTACGGTTTTCAGTTATTAATGAAAGTTTACGGTCGATGCGTTTCAAGATAGAATCCAATAACTCACGTTTGCTGTTGCACGGATTGTCGCCTAGATATCACTGTGTTGTCACCAAGAAGATTTATTTCCATGTTTCATTGGTGAACATTTGTGTAGTAGTGCATTAACTGAAATGTGTTCCGTTGAACCATGGCAGCCTACCCATTTTGTGAGCAGGCAGATATGATTTTTATATACGGTTGCGCGAATGGTAACCGACGCAAGGCTGCACGGTTGTATCAGATGGTGTTTCCAATGCAATCAGCCGAGTCATCCAACATTTGCTGCTGTTTATCGTCATGTTGCAGAGACAGGATCCGTAGCACCATGAACTATGGATCAAGGAAGATGAAGAGTCGCTCATACGCCTAACCAAGAAGAACGCATTTTACAGGTTGTTGCAGAAGATCCGGGTATCAGCACACGATAGGTCACCCAAGTATGTGATGCATCTCCCCTAATACTGCATGGAGGGTATTTCGAGAAGATGCTCCTGTATCCGTATCATCTGCAATGTGTGCAGGGTCTTTCGCCTCCTGATTACCCACCACGGGAGAACTTTTGCCGTTGATTTGTTGCACAAACTGCCAATCCATTGTTTGTTTCTTCGGTCTTGTTTACAGATGAGGCAACATTTGGACAAGATGAACTAACAAATTTTCACAACATTTGAGGGCATATGAAAATCTTCGTGGCACAATTCAGGCTAGACACCAGCATCAGTTTAAGATTAATGTTTGGGCTGAAATTTAGGTGACTGCCTAGTAGGTCCATATATTCTCCCAGCACGTCTGACAGGCACTGTCTACAGGGACATGATTCAGAACACTCTTCCAGCCTTGCTACAGGATGTGCCCTTGCAAATAAGTCAAAACATGTGGTTTATGCATGATGGGGCTCCAGCACATTTTAGCCACATTGTTTGAGATGCTGATATCTACCAGATGGATAGGTAGGGGTGGACCAGTTCCATGGCCTGCACATTTCCCCAACCTCAATCCTTTGGATTTTTATCTGTGGGGCCACCTCAAACAATGGGTTTATGCAGCAGACATTCCTAATGCAGAGACACTTTATCAACGTGTCATGAAAGCCTGCGAAACCATTCGACACAGTGTCAGAGTATTTGAAAGGGTGCGACAGTCCATGATTCAATGAGTAACGTATGGGGAAGCATGAGGAGGTCATTTTGAACATTTCTTATGAGTTTCTGAGTTGCTGAAAGTTTCGACACTTGCTAATAACCTGACAATGTCTAATAGATGTGTCAGTACGTTCTTTCTTTAATGACTGAAAACCATAGGATTTTCGGACATATTTTTATATAGACTTTTGTTCTTGTTTTAGTGTTAGGAACCCGCCCCCAAAGTACCGGGTATGTAAAAGTATTTCTGAAACACCCTGTATATCACTATGGCCAAGAAATTACAAACCTTTATTAATATCTGTTTTATCTTAAAGATTCATTTTTTTCCTCCAATGAAAATATGTAATTTTGTGATCAATTTGCATGTGCAAAAATTTATCCTTTTAGGTTATTTTTACTCCATCACAGGATAAAATTATTTTTTTTTCCATCGTAAAAGATAGTGAAACCTCCCAGAAATTAAGGATAAAAAGAAAATTCAGTATTAAATTGAGACAGCTAATTCATGTGTCGAATTCCTGCTGACCACTAATAAATTAATGAGAATTAAATTTAATTAAAAAGCTGGAATATTCATCAAATGCATTAATAAATGTCGACTTAAGTGTTCACAAGTGACATTCTGAGATAGTGTTTTTGTACTTAGTGGTATTAATCTGCCATAACCTTTCAGTCACCCGTGAACATCCAGATCTAACATTTGGAGATAGAAAATTTCGTTTGTAGATAAAAAAATCAAGAAATTGTAGGAAAAAAAATGAAAATTCTTTATACAACTGATACAACAATTTTAAATTTATTATGATGAAATCTTCTACACCATATGGTAGATCTGGGTGTTCAGAGGTGACTGGACCTGGCTGATCAGCCCTAATAAGTGCAAAACAGCTACGTCAGAATATTATTTGTAAGCAGAAGATCTGTGTTTATTAATATACAGGGTGAGCAAAAAATTACGAATGATTTCAAAAAATTCCTGTAATATCGCTATTGTAGTTATGATGCGATGAATGGTACAGTAGGATAGAGCACATGTTCCAAGTTTTTTTATATATGCATAGCTTATAAATGTTCGATATGGCCACCATTGTTAACATGACAAATGTCCAAATGATACTGAAAGTCTTCCCAAATGCAACGTAGCATTGATCTGTCTATTGCAGTGCAAATGCACCTTTTCACCTTGATGAGATCCCATGGTAAGGGTGGTACAAACACCTTGTGTTTAACATATCCCCATAGGAAATAGTCACAGAGAGTGAGATCTTGAGATCGGGGAGGCCACGTCAACAGCTGTTGATCATTTGCATCTGCATGGCCGATTCGCTTTTGTGGCAACCGTTTGTTAAAGTGGTCCTGTACGGCTGAATGGAAATGGGGTGGTGCTCCGTCTTGCTGCAGAATGAAGTTATGTGACGTTTATAACTGTGGTAACAACCATTCCGTCAATATGTCGAGGTAGTTGGAGCATGTCACAGTGTTCTCTGCAAAGAAGAAAAATGGTCCGTACACTGTGTTCACCAAAATAGCACAGAAAACTTTTGGGGAATCCTGCAGATCTCCATGTAAGCATGGAGGTTCTCTGTTCCCCAAATTCGCATATTGTGCCAATTCACTCTTTCACTGGTATGAAAGGTGGCCTTGTCACTGAAGATTATGGTGGTCACAAAGTTTTCAACTTCACATTGCTGTAACATCGCCTGGCAGAATGCCTCGCGATGACAGTGGTCATTCTGTGTCAAATGCTGCAGCCTCTGCAGGCAATATAGACGCATGTGTAGGCATTCCTGCAGCATATGCCACACAGTCGTCTGTGGGGTGCCCAGTTCTGCACTTCCTCTGCACGTTTATTTTTTAGGGCTATGACAGTACGTGTCCCAAATGGGTGCACATTCTCCTCAGGGACTGTCAGTCGGCCACTTGACTTGCCCTTAGAAATGCACCCTCTTTGCTTAAATTGATCATACCATTTATGAATAGAGTTCTTGGCAGGTAGGTCATTCTGAAATTTGGTGCGAAAACCATGCTGCACCACTGTCACCGACTTGGTTGCATGATATTCTAAAACACAGTAAACCTTTTCCTCACCGATAAATGCCATGCTATCAACAACACCACATGGTGAGCGGCAGCAGCAATCGTTTGTTACACAGCTTAACAGCCAATGTCCAATGCTGTCGCATTTGCCAGGACTGTGCATACCAGGTTTACAGTTGCCGTGTGACTAATGTTGGTCATATTTCACAGTTCTGAAATATAAAAAAAAAACTTGAGCATGTGCTCTATCCAACTGTACCATTAACGCATTATAACTACAATAGCGATGTTACAGGAAATTTTTGAAATTGTTCAAATCATTTTTGCTCACCCTGTATTATTTTTTCCAGTTACCTGAGATTTCATCTCCCTATCGTTTTGTGTTGCTTTAATGTGATTGTCAAGTAAAAACTTACTCTTCAGCAATCCAGTGTCAAATGGATTAACTATTTTTTTAAAAAATCTTTTTTAATGGACTTCTAAAATTATAAAAATAAAAAACAGTTTAGCATTTATTTGACCTCTTCTTTCAGATATTTTATTCTATATCTGAAAAACTTCTTGTTTTATTTTTTTCAGGTGAAACTGTTGCTGAGGCAGTGAGGAGAGAAGTTGCTGAGGAAGTTGGTTTAGAAGTAGATACTGTTGAAATTGTGGATTCCCAGCATTGGCCATATCCTGGAGCTTCACTTATGTTAGGCTGTCTAGCTACAGTCAAGTCAGCTGATGAGGTATGCTGTTGAAAATAAAGGTTACTTCAGTGAGATGGAAAAAAAAAGAGTGTAAATGATGTATTAAAAGCCTTTTTGCATAATAAAAGTTGAGAATATTAAATAAACCAATATTTCATTTAAAACTTATACTAAAGTTGTATTCCATATTGTAAATCGCAACATTGAATGCAAAAACTTCATATATCATCACAGTCATAATAAATTCTTGTTAATATAGTTTCTGTCGTATTACATCTCCCTCCTGTATTAAATTAATCTAAGGTCAAATTTTAGTTATCATTATCTATATTGTATTTTGCAGCAATACCTTATCAGGCTTCTTCTCGGTTACATTATTACATAGTCTTCTAAGGCTGTAAAGGAAGTCATATTAATGTTAGGGTTCTTAGGAATATGATATGGCTGAATAACATAGACTTTACAGTATTTTATAAAAACAATACAAATTTAATTAGGGAGTCAGTCATAATTTTTTTAATTTCTCTACTTTGAGAGGTAATTCAGTTATTCTTCAAGAGATTACAGAACTGGGATCTTCTAGGATACATTGCCTGGGTGTAACATGTTTCTGTTGCACTGTACCTAATCAAAGTTTTATAAACAATAATGCAGTGATAGGTTGATGCACTGATACTGCCACTGTGAATAGATGTTTCTTAGAAACTACAGCCAGGGGTAAATGTAAGCAACATAAGCTAGGAATCAATCAAAATCAAGATTTTGTGCTTTCATAGTTTTGTCTGAACTGTGCCAGACCATTCATTGCAAGAAAATTGATGGTGAATTGTACATAATTACATTTACTTGTGATTAATAATTTTCTTAGTGATAATAAAATGGATTATCAATAATTTTCAAAGTGAAGCTTCAACAAAATGTTTCTCTCTAAATTAATTTCCACTTTAAAGAAAATTATATATTACTAAAATTATTATTAAGATATTGTATAATTACACTAATTTCAACTTCTGATAATACATTTTTTGTTATTTAATACTAATGCAGTGAATCTTGTTCTCTCTTGAGAGATCTTTTTATGTTGCATGAATAATTTTGCGATATGAAAAATTATTCTTTCAAGCAAATTATTTGTTTTGATTTAATAATTCATCCAATATTTTCAATCTTTCTGTTTTGCTAACTGGGACAATGTTTTACAGATGCCCTTCATTTTCATCAAATCCCAATCTGGTCATTCCATACAACTAGATGGACACTGTCTGGGGTTAATGGCTGCCTTCTGTACCTTATGTTCCTAATTTGCTATCCTAAAGTTTTCTTTTTTAGGGAAGCTCTGAGGAAAAAACAAAAATTCAAAGAACAGTCGCAGATCTTCTATTTATTAATTCCAGTGATTAGCTTTTGGTAGTAATTATCTCTTTTCATCATATCTTCTTATGGAAACTTGCTCTGACATTGATGGTATCACTAATCAATCCTTTGCAAATGTGAACTGCTTCTCCAGAGATTATTACACTACTTTTTTTAATAGAAATAAAATACTTTTTCGTGTCTTTTCATATCTTTTGTCATTGTTTTGGTTCAGTCCTGTTTTGCTTTAAAAATTTGGAATAGGTGCTTTCAAAATTTAAGAGTAATAATTTGCCTTTGTTTAGCTTTTTCTAAATTCTTCTCCATTCAGATTTTTTATTCTGTCAGTAACAGATACCCATTCTTTCTATTATCTATTCCATATCTCCATATGTTATCCATCACTCAAAATGATTTCTAATGTTGTGGATAATCTCTTCTGTTTAGACAAGTGGAATGTACAGGATCTCCACAGTTGAATTCTGCATAAGGCTAAGTATCATCAATATTTCAAGTTACAACTTTGTGTCACAAATTGTCATCAGCTCTACAGATCTTCAGCCAAATCTACCCATGCACTCTAAACAAAGGCTATCAATCAGCCAACCATGTCTTTGTATTTTTATAGAGCCCAGATTTTTGCATTCTATCTGTTTTTTTAGTTATTTTATTTTCACTGAATTGGCTTTGTTTCATCAGTATGGATCTGATTCTCTGTAAGTCTATAAATGATGAATTCAAGTTGTAACATAGCATTACTTTGTACATTAGTCTGATGTTGTCATCTTTTATATGGGCTCTGTACTCCAGTACGTATTTGATTAGCTTAATGGATATTGTTATCTTCTCTGATGTTTGAGTATTTCTGTTCCTTATCAGTTGACTGGTGATAAGTTATTAATTCTTGCAGCAAGTTAATGAAGCTTTTTTTTTTTTCCTTAGCCTTTCCCTTTGTCTTTGAAATCATAATTAGCAAGTTTCATCCTTATCTGATACAAGATAGATGCTTGACATCCTTTGATAAATTGAAAAAAAAAATACAATTGAGTCTCTGGTTGATAATTTATCTATTATTTTGTTTGTAAACTGCTATTCCATTAAAATTTAGTTCTTGTCTTTACATCTGTAATTGCTACTACTTAATATTACTACATATTGAACTAATTCATTGAATCTTAAAGCATTTCTGTTACTACCTATATCTATCTACAGATTTTTAAGATTATTTTTTTTTTTTCTGATTCTCCAACATCTATCTTCAGTTTTCTTGATTAGTAATCAGTTTGTGAATTACTGATGCATTCTAATTAAAAATTAGAAATGAACTTTAATTTTTTTAAGCTGAAGTTTTTTTGAAGTTGATTTTTTAAGCTATCTTATTTTATATAATTGTCTACTATCAATACATCATTATTTCATGGGAATGAAGCATTAAAAACCAACAAACTTTCTTCTAAAATTCAGTATGACATCTTAGCTGTTGATAATCTTTTCTTCAATCAATAGGAATCAAAATAAGTTGGATTCAGAAAGTAAGTCTTCAGTTATAGACCAATTGACAACAGTAGTTTTAATTAATACTTTGAGATTTTTCTGTTTTAGGATGCAAATCTGCCTGTTTTTTTTTTTTTTTGTTTTTTTTTTATGAAAGTAAAATAAGAAACATAAGCTAAGCAAAAAGGACAACTACTGTGTTTTACCAGTGTATTTTTTTATTTTTTATTTAATATAAGTATTTAACAATTGTGTATAATTACAAAACCTACAATTCACCCCAGGTGTAATTTTATACATTCATTGTTTTATTGAGAAATAGAAATAAATGTGCAATCCTACATTTTCATTTTATAGTTATATCAGGTGTTTAAATAATTAAATTCTTTAGTTGATTTTGATAAGCATTGCAAAAAGACAAACACTAAATAGTTGATGATAACAGTTAAGAGCCATTGATCTCCCATAATGAAAGTTAATATTAATGACTTTTTTTTAAACTTTTCAGCTTGTGCTAGATCACAATGAAATAGAAGAAGCAAAGTGGTTTACTGTCACTGAAATCAGAGATATTCTTCAGAAAGTGAAACTAAAGCCTTCAGTGGTTCTGGATAAAGAAAGGAACTTCATAGTGGTACCCCCTCCAGGGCCCATTGCACACTATCTAATAGAAAAATGGGTTGAACAATATAACTGATAGAAAAAGATAAGTGCCTTGACACATTAAACAGGATCAAGGTTCAACCTGTAGCAAATATGCAACAAACATTAAAGGGATTTTGATTTATTTTTCCCAACTTTTTTTTTTTTTTTTAGTTAAAAATATACATTTTCTAATTCACTTTCTTTTTTTTTTTTTGTCCTTTGATACTTTATAATTTTCTTAAAATAAATTTATTTATGTGTTGATAAGTTCCTGATTTTCTGTTTTTTTTTAATCATTGAAAATTTTAAAGTGATACAAATATAGGGATTTTTTTTTTAATTCTTAAAATAAAAAAAAAATAGATATTAATTTAAATGTGTAGATATTGAAAAATGTATTCATGAAACAAAATATGGGGATTTTTTAATTTTTCATATATTCAATACTACATATTGTGTTCCACATTAATAGACAATATTTTGTAGGATTATAGATTAAACCTAAACAACCATTTTAAGAGAGAAAATGAATAATTTCTGAAGCTTCATAGTAAGGGTCCATTATGAACCAGAGGGCTACAAAATCTAAGATTAACATTGTATCCAGAGGGAATGTGAAAAGTGTAAAGTAATTATTAAAACAAGATTTTAATTTTGATGTTGTCATCAGTCAGATCTACCATAGCCATATGTAGACTGCATTGAATCTGTCTTGATAAAGTGTGATCTGTCACAAAGCTTTTCCTGTACAGTTTTGCATCTCTCAATGTTCCACTGTACAAATTATGTCAGCAAATGCACAGTAATTGTACAAGGTTTTGCTAAACAGCGAGATACAGTTGTTAACATTCTAAACTATCTAACTATCATTATTCTTCAAACACAAATACTCCAAAAACATAAAATTCTCACCGCAATATTTCAAAAGTCTTAGCGACTTTCTTTCTCAAGCTGAATATAAAATAAAAATTAAAAAATAAAATGGGAAAAAATTCACATCATCTTCTTCCCAATTTTCTAAAAAAATAATTTAACAACAATCATGAAGTTAATACGTGCTCGAACCGCACGATCCATTATTAGACTCTTAAACAAATAATGTCCAAAATTTAAAGCATTTTTTAATGTTTGAAACATCCTTTTTAAAGTTTATCTTCTTTAACTTTGAAGAAATTGTCTTTTTTTAAAATTCATCTTCTTTAACTTTGAAGAAATTGTCTTTTTTTTTTTTTTTTTT
>JAFIDM010009631.1:330550914-330578619 GCA_023159025.1 Thereuonema tuberculata | reverse complement strand
GGCACATTTTGCTCAGCCTTTTTCAAATCCGTTGGCACATTTTGCTCAGCCTTTTTCAAATCCGTTGGCACATTTTGCTCAGCCTTTTTCAAATCCGTTGGCACATTTTGTTCAGCCTTTTTCAAATCCGTTGTGCATTCTTCAGATTCTTTGGGCGTAGGTACAATAAGTACTTCAGGCTCATTATGAGTTGGTAGAACTTGTAACTCCAGCTTGGATAGTACTCTTTCTTTGCTCCATCTTTCTATTTGAAGGCACGGGTTGAAAATAAGAGTCCATGCTAGAAACCAGCGGGTCCTGGCAATCATCTTCTTCCTATCTGAAATATAAATAAACAAACAAACAAATAAACAAACAAATAAATAAATAAATAAATAAATAAATAAATAAATAAATAAATCTATTCAGATTTTGTGTCTGTTGTATCGATCCCGCATGCTCAGATATTACGGGATGAACGGAGCATATTCCTAGTCAACTTTTCTATTCTGAACACAAGACAAATCCAAATGTAGCAATTAGAAAGTAGCAGTCATGGTAAATCAGAGCTCTTTTACAATTGAGAAAAGATTAATAATAACATTGGGGATTTTATAATGCAATCGATTAACTACAATATAATCTACATTACATTATAGTAGATTATATCAAGCTAGGAAGCTAAAGAAAGGAAGGAAAGGAAATAAAGAAAAATAAACTTTCTTGTTCCAATTACAACGGTTTCTGACTAAATTCAACGCAACATCAACAGTATCACGTTTATTCTAATTTCTTTTTATAACCATCTCTGAGTCAGAAGTTAGATAAAAAAAATATGTACGATCCATATAATCAACAGCTATAAAAGAAGTGCTGATTAAATAATAAGTGTTATGTAGTCGACTGTTTATGCCTAAATACTGAAGAATACCGAAGATAAATTTCCACTTTAATCCAACAATCCGAACTCTATCCATTTTATTACAAGAAATAAAGTAACTACTGCTTTTTATTTCTCGGAAATTTTGCTCTTGCAAAGAAATAAATGAAAAAAGCTCTCTCTCGGTTTGTCTTCAATCTTACAACTCTTCTGCAAACGTTTCAGATTATGAAAAATATTTCCATTGTAATCTCCTATCAATATCTTTGTCTAAATGCAACACCGTATCTCCATAATCCTATCGATAACGACTTACAGAAACGAGTCCTTAGAATTCATGGAAAATAGTTTATTTCCATTGCTTCGCCTAAATTTCAACAATAACATGTTTTACAGTTGTGTAAATGAGATTTTTAGGAGCTCAATCGCACAACCTTTCATTTTTACGCCAATCTGTTTTTAATTTATGTTTCAATAATTTTGTTTCGTTAAATAGTAACATAATGCTTTTTTTTATTTTTTAATATTTAAGTTACTTTTGTTGATGGCTGTTACAGGAAATAAAAGATGTGTTACTATTTCGTGAATGAAATGTTTCTCATCTGTAATATTTTGGTCATCTCCGTGACTTTTCAAATAATAACAGAATTCCAAAATTTTTACTGCAACATGATTAGCTATGTCGATCAATTTTAAAATTGAAGATGCTGATCAATTGGATTATATACTAATTATATAAATGTGTTTTTTTTTAATTGATATGTTGATTTCTTATTTTTTAGGGTTCTTATTTTTTATTTTCAAAAGACCTCCAAAGAATCGCCTAATTTCGATAGAATAAACGAAGAATCTAATACTTAAATCTAGATGACATTTAATCAAATAATACTGACTGAATTGCTCTGTCTCGTTTCAGTAACAGCGACCTAATTTCAACAACCTTCTATGGAAAGCACCGTAGGTTATATTTTTGTTTCCAGCTTATTTCAAATCTTCACCTGTGCCAAAGGACTGAAGACTGAGAGAGGACTGGAATGCTTCAGATATCAACATGATTGGATTGAGTAGACCGCAAATAACGAATTTACCTTTACGAATATTCCTTCGGAACCATTCTAGATGGAAGCTGTTCTTAGAGCATAATAAATACGTTGTTATCTATCAAATATCATTGACAGATATTTTTGGAGTCACAGCGTGGTCAACCATTTTTCTGAATGATGCAGGCTAAAAACAGATATGATGATAGTTCAGGGAAGGCCCATTAGATATTACATGTGTGAGCTTGTGCTGATATAACATGAGATTTTTTTTTTATGAAGAACCATAAAAACATATGATTTTTAATTGATTGATCGTTGCACCTGAAGCTCATTAGCTGTACACATGGAAAATCTTTCCCGTCTCACTTCCCTAGCTTGGCATAATCTAGGAAAGCATATTGGATCGCTCCATTTCCTTCTCCTGACACACATGAACTGCAAATTATCTCTGAGGTTTTCATGCTATAAAGGGTGCGGCAGGTATTTGAGAACAAAATAACATCCGCGGGAAAAATGAGCAGAGACTGAAAATAGAGCATTTAATGACTATTGAACGTTATGTACATGGAAAGACAGACCCAATGCAGGACATCATTCAATGAAACTGCGATCTGCCGCAATAACAGCCTCTAAACGCTGTCGAAACCGTCCGCAGGCATGAATGAGGTGGGTCCTGGGAATGTTTGTCTTGGCATCCACAATAGCTGCCATGAGAGCTTCACCGGTGTTGTGTGGATGTTTATTGGAGATCCTCTCAACTACCTCCCAGATATGTAAGTCCAAAGGTTTAACATCAGCGGAGCTGGGGGGAGGAGCACATGTTAGGAGTGACATGATCGTGAAAATTGGTGGCCAAACATTCTTAGGTAGAATGGGCCATATGGGTTGGAGCGGAGTCCTGCTGAAAACCTACGGCCTGCCACGTGCTACAGCAGTAATCCAGGGTTGCACAACCGTCTTTAACACATCGGTGTAAGCAACAGCGTTGACTCTCCCTTTATTAGGGACTGGCTTCTTAGAACAGTCCCTAATTTAAGAATCTGGGAAGGGGTCGCGCTTTCCGCTGTGGAAGCCACTAAAATAACCCGTTTGACCAGAGCTATGCTCTGGGTTCCCGGAAAGATCTCCAACCCAAGTGAGGCGACCTATCTGCTCGATAGACAGGATCCTGGTCTGAAAGCCTCTACTTGGAGAATTATGGAGACAAAAAAAGAAAAACACGGACTCAGGCTAGTCATTGGACTAGATGAGGATTCCGTAAATCAGCTGGCGAAAATAAACTTTCGACCATGTATCAATCTTGAAGTAGCAGAGGTGACTCTAAAGGAGAAACCTAAATTCCTGGAAAAAGGGACTCCTTTAGAAGACACAGAAGAAGACGCCATTAACAGGGAAGGACCCTCTCCTAAACCTGAGAAAATGGAGGTCTCAAACTAGGTAAGTTTTGTCTTTTATTTTCTTTTAACCTAGTAAATGTGCTTTACATTATGTCTTGTTCTTTTTTTTAAAATAAAGAAATACTTACAAACACACAAATGTTCAGATAAAAATTTTTGTATTTAAAATCTTAATAAAAATAATAATAAAATATATACAATACGAATAAAATATTAAAAAAGTCCTTGGACGCTTCAAAGGCACATGGCCTCCATTATCAGCAAGATCTTTTTCTTTTTTACAGATAAATCTACAGCACTGTTCAGCGGCTACTGCGGTACTTTCCAAAAGAATCACGGAGCTCGATCTTGACTTTGTCCTTATTCAAGAGCCTTGAATAAAGACAAAGTTAGAGGACTGGGAGGATGTGGAGGATCTCTGCTTTATTGCTTACAGACCACTCCACGTGCTGGTATTTTTACCAAGCACAAGAATATTTTCCTCCTCTCGGAATTCTGTACCAGGGGTCTAGTTGCAATCAGATTTCCAAGAAATAACAGATGCGACATTATTATTGCATCTGCTTACTTTGCTCATGAACCAAAATCTGATCCGCCTCCGCTGGAGGTAAAGAAACTGGTTTCTTACTGTATGAACTCTGGACTGCCCTTTTTTTGGGATGTGATGCAAACTCCCACCACACTGTGTGAGGAAGTAGCGACATCAACACCAGAGAGGAGGCCTTGCTAGAGTTTCTAAAATCTACTGATCTGGACATCTTAAATGTTGGCTCAGTTCCCACCTTCTTCACCCCGTACAGGGAAGAAGTTTTGGATCCTACCCTTGCTTCCACAGGTCTTAGGACTGAGGTATGCAATTGAAGGGTATCTCAAGAGATCTCCTTGTCGGACCACCGACATATTCTCTTTTCTTTGAGCACGGAGGTGCTCAGCGAAAGACTTGTATAGAAACCCAAGGCTTACGAACTGGGATTTCTATAAGGAAGATCTTAAACTTAGTATGGCAGGTTTTCCTGCTCTTTACCGTGATGAGTTTGGCATAGAAAACTCTGTTTGCTTTCTCACAAATGCCCTCATCTCTGCTTATCAGCAGAACTGTCCACTTCGTAGTAAACGAAGAAACAATGTAACCTGGTGGAATCCACTCTTGGATAGACTCCGGTCTAAGACCCGAAAACTGCTCAATAAAGCAAAATTCACGGGTACCACGCAAGCTTGGGATTCTTATAAAGAATCACAAAGGAAGTATAAACGTGCCATTAGGCACTCGAAAAGAACATCCTGGAGAGCTTTTTGTGACAACATAGGGACTTTGCCTGTGGTGACAAGGCTCACCAAGGCTTTATCCAAAAGCTCTGAGACGAAACTGGGATCTTCGTTACTGCCCAGTGAAGTTTTTGCCTTATCCGAGGAAGAGGCTTATAGA
The DNA here is from genome assembly GCA_023159025.1 of Thereuonema tuberculata. Lineage (NCBI taxonomy): Eukaryota > Metazoa > Arthropoda > Chilopoda > Scutigeromorpha > Scutigeridae > Thereuonema > Thereuonema tuberculata. Next base: position 330,573,894 of record JAFIDM010009631.1, on the reverse strand, counting down.
TACCTACTGGAGGTTCATTTCCCGGACTCAAGAGCTTCTGATATCTCTTTTCAACATGCATCTTTGAGCAAGGACTTTTCTCTTGCCAAAAGCATTGTTTCTTATGAAAAGGTTAAACAAGCTATTACTAGTTTTAAACCCTTCAAAGTAGCAGGAGAGGATGAAATTTTCCCAGCCCTTCTTTTAAATGGATTGGAAGTTATTACTCCTCCCCTTGTACATATCTATTGCTCTTGTCTGGCACTGGGCTATGTCCATATGAACTGGAGGAAGACAAGAGACATTCCAAAGGCAGGAAGGTCTGACTACACCTCTGCCAAATTCTTCAGACCAATCAGCCTCTCTTCTTTACTGTTGAAGACTTTGGAAAGATTGGTTGATCGATACCTAAGGGATGTTGTTCTTTTGAAACATCCACTACATTGCAGGCAATACGCCTATCAGAAAGGACTTTCTACTGAAACAGCCTTACACCATCTGGTACATAGGATAGAACGATCCCTGTCCCATGGGCAGATGGCTCTTGGCGCCTTTCTTGATATAGAAGGAGCATTTGATCATATATTTCATGACTCCATATGTAATGCAGCTGAACAGCATGGTATTGACCCATCCATCATTAGATGGATTAAGAATATGCTTTCAACTCGCACCATATGTGTACACATTTCTGGCAACTCTATTTCAACTAAGGCTTTGAGAGGATGTCCTCAGGGAGGGGTTATCTCGACATTGCTTTGGTGTCTGCTGATGGACTCCCTTCTTGAGGAACTTCAGAAACTTGGTTTCTACTCCCAAGCCTATGCGGATGACCTTGTTATCCTTATTTGTGGCCTAGATTCTGGTAGTCTTTAAGCTCATGCTAAGGGCTTTTAGCTGTGTACAGGCCTGGTGCTGCAAAATTGATCTTAAGGTCAATTCTAGCAAAGCTACTTTAGTAAACTTCACTAGGAAACGAAAGATAGGGAAAACTCCGACTTTAAACCTATTTAACAACAAATTGATCTTTCCAAAAGCGTCAAATATCTTGGAGTCATTCTTGACTCCAAACTGACCTGGAAAGAACACCTTGATATGAAGATCAAGAAATCCATTGCCACCTTTTGGATGTGCAGAAGGACTTTTGGTTGTTCATGGGGTCTTCAGCCAAAGGTTATTTATTGGCTTTATGTGACTCTGGTTAGAACTGCACTGTGCTATGCAGCTATTATCTGGTGGACTAGAACAAGGCTGAAGACGGTCAGGATGCTCTTGAGCAAGCTTCAACGTCTAGCCTGTCTATGAATCACCAGATCTTTAAAGACGGCATCTACTGCCGCCTTGGAGGCAATTTTAGATCTGCCTCCTCTTTATCTCTTTATCGAGCGTCGCGCCAGGAAAACCGCCTTTAGGTTGGTTAATCAAGGCAAATGGTGTAATAACACCTCCTATCACTTCAGTATCTGGAGAGAAGCACAGGACCCCATGCTCTCTCTTAGAACTGCTTTGACTTCCAATTTTAACATGATACCTAACTATGCCATTCACTTTCCTTGTAGAGAAGAATGGCTTGCTAAAGGACATGATCTTCTACCCCCCCCCCCTGGAGCATTGTCTGGTTTACGGATGGATCCAGTATTGGAAACAAGACGGGAGCCGGAATATATGGGCTGAGACCAAGGGCTAGCTTTTTTCAAAGCCCTTGGGATCCACTGCACTGTATTTCAGGCTGAGGTATATGCTATTCTTTTTTGCGCATATGAAAACCTCAACCGTCACTACGTCAATAGGACTATTTATAACTGCTCAGATAGTTAAGCAGCTTTGCATGCTCTGAGCAGTTCTACTTGCACCTCTCAGCTTGTTGCTGAATGTAGGGAGACCCTATCCTGCCTAGCCAGGACAAACTTGGTTTTTCTGTACTGGGTCCCTGGGCACTTAGGTATTTTTGGAAACGAGAAAGCGGACCTGTTGGCCAAAAGGGGTTCATCTCTGACTCCGATTGGCCCGGAACCCTTCTTAGGTTTCTCAATCGATCTAGGCAAACGATTATTAGGAGCTGTCCTGGGAAAACAGTTCCATAGGCATTGGATTGCCTCGCATAGTATGAGGCAGGCCAAGTTGTTTCTAAAAAGACCTGGCCATCACCTTGCAATGTCAGTCCTAAATTTAGATAGGAAACATTGCAAAATGATTACAGGAGTTCTTACAGGACACTGTACTCTCAATAGACACCTGCATATACTTGGCATTGCCCAAAGTGATTTATGTAGGAAATGTGGAATGGATCAGGAAACTCCTGAACACATTCTATGCTTCTGTCCAGCTTTGGCTAGGAACAGATGGGAGATTTTCGGCAGATCCGTCTTACCACTGACAACATCTCCACCTTCAATATTAAGAGCATTTTATCTTTCTGTAAATCTACAGGACTTTTCATGACCACAGAAACTCAACTTCACGTTGAAGATTAATCATTGACATCATCAGTGTTTTATGAGGGGACACAATGGACCCAAATTCTGAGGTCTGAGTGGCAAACGGCAAATAGCCGACCCTCTACTATCCTTATTAACAGCGTTGACTCTGGCACCTTGTCGAAAGAAATGTGGAGACATCACATCGCCCTCACTGCTCACGACACCCAGAACCATCACGGAGGCGGGGAACTTGGTGTGCATGATGGTCGGAACCTCCCCGGGTGTTTTACACAGCCACCGATCATTTCTGCGGTTCACCTTGTGGTCCTGGACGAAGTTTTTCTCATCCGAGAAGAACCACAGCATTCCTGGCTGCTCCGGATGTTTCAGCTTGTTCAAGAGGAACTTGGCTCGGGTCATTCTGTTCTTCCGGGTTCTCGCGGACATGAACTGGCCTCTCCGCATCACGTACGACTTGAAACGGAGGTCTTCATGAACCACACGTCGGATGGTGGCCTCGTCAACCTGCATCTCCCTGCCGAGTGCCCTCATGGACTTCCCTGGGTCAACTTCGACAGCAGTTTGGACGGAAGCGATGAATTCGGGCGTCCTGGTCCTGTCCGAGCGCTGACAATGTCGTTTCCTATGGGAAACGGTTTCCACATCCCTACTGGCGACCTCCAGCTCTCTCAAAACGTTGAAGACGAATGACCAGGCGAATTTCAGGAAGGCAGCAATTTCGGAATCGGAGTGTCTTGCAGCCAAGGAGACGATGACTGCATGCCTCTTCATTTCCTGGGTTAGCCTAGTTTCTGCCATGTTTACTAACAAAACAAAGGGATGTGTTACGATGACGTTCAGGATACTGTGTCACTTAGAATGTGTGTTCTCAAATAACTGCCGCACCCTCTGTTTCTTACTTTCAACTCTGGAACGATTACTTCAATTCTGCACCGTTTCATTTTGCTTAGCAAAATTAAGAACATTAAAACGTAACCCTTAAAACTAATCTTCTTAAAACAAAAACCTAATCATGTCCAGACGTTATGGTTAACATCTTAAACATGATATCTAACATATGTCAATGCATTATATTTGATCTACCTTACGACACAGTTGACAAAGGGTCGGTTAAACATATGTTAGATATTATGTTTCTATAAAGCAGCTCTTAAAAGAAAAAAGAAAACCAGGTGTATTAAGGAAAGCTTAATCAGGAACAAGAAAGTAAGAATATTGCTACAATGGTTCTGTAATAACAATCCAGAAAAAATTCCAAGAAAAACTTTACAATATTCATTGTTTCCTGCAATTTTGTTTGGTTGCTTGTTTATCATCAGAGCTAAAGGTTCTCGTGGAGTTATAACTTAGTAAGATGTAGCGTTAGAAAGAAATTACTTCATTACAAATACAATAAAACATTTAATAACATGCGAATCGTAATTACATATTAAATGCGAGGGTTATAACTAGCACACTGAATTAGGGATTAAGCAAACATTGATTATCTAAAACTTCCACCAATGAAACATCTTCTCACCATCTAAATTTACAGTTTCTAATATTTGTTAACTAAAAAACAAAACAAAAGCAACTTTATGATAAAGGAATTCCTTTATCTTACTTACAAGCAATCCAAGCCTCTGAACTGAGAGATTCTCGTATTCTCCTCCGTTTTTCACTATCATTATGTAGATCGGTTAAGAATGTAATAATCACAGGATTAGTCTGAAGAACTTCTAACTTCAGTAAACAGATGTAAGCTTTATAACCTGAAAGAAGTAAATCATTGTAATAAGAAAAGTAGTAGATCAGTTAAAGTATTTTAATATAAATCAGATTATTAAAATATCTTTCATTAATAAAAACCTGCCTTTGTATCTATCTATCTATCCATTCAGGATCAAATTCTATTTCACTTTGAAAAAATATCAGGAATGGGATGAGAAAACCAAAGTAAATGTTTCTGTTGTCGTAGCAAATTTTACTCTCAATTTTTTTAGATTTTTACCATCTATTCTTTTAAAAAACAGAATTGGAATATTGGATCCGTAAATATGTAATTGAAACTTTTTGATATATCTTCTTCTATATATTACATCTGAAAAATATACAATATTTCGGCTGTACTTTAACGCCAGCCTTCATCAGGCGATTTCAAGTCCATTTTACATTCTAAGAAACAAATTTACATTTCGAGAGAATAATAATGACATAATATAACAAACAATTCGTTTACAACACGAAACCTTAATAAACAATAAACTTTCTTACAATTTGATGGAAATTAATTTGTTGTATATTTGTTTACAATTTGTTGGAAGATGTCTAAAATATAATTATTAATAACTACTCCTTCGATGAGTTAACGATGCAAGTTTCTATTACAAGTCGTGCTTTGTCATCTTTAATTACAAATAAGATCCTTGTTAATGGATCTGGATTATATTGTGATTGAAGGCAAAGACTAAAAAAACCAGAAATTTCTGATTGAAGACCATTGTCTTCAATATTGTATATTTTTCATACGTAATATATAGGAGAAGATATATTGAAAGGTTTGAATTACATATTTACGGATCCAATATTCCAATTCCGCTTTTTAAAAGAATAGATGGTAAAAATCTAAAATAATCTCCTTTTACAGCGCTGAAATATTGGCTGCTTGCCTTTTTCTCTTCGTTTACCAGCAGTCTCTCTTACACACACACACACACACACACACACACACACACACACAAAAAAACCAATTGTCTAGTTGATAGAGGTTTTTCCAAAGTGATTATTACACAGAACAAATGTAAAACCACCAGCTTAAATATCTAAGATAGGATCCATAAAATAAAGTTTATTAGTTCTATTTTTATGAGATTATTATTTGTTTCTTGCATCTCTACAAAGAACACTGCTACTGGAGAAACAAAATCTTCAAGATCAAATTAAGCATTTTTACTTTTTCAGTGTTTAATTAACTTGTTAATCTAATCAAACGTTAGGTTCTGTTGTTCGTTTATATTTGTGGGAGGTTACATATATTCGTTAATTGCAATTTTCCCTAATAATCTAGAACTTTTTGTGCAATCTAAATAGATTTTTTTGTTTGTTTTACTTTTCACTTTCATTCAAAAGCCAACAAATTTAATATCTTCAGTAAAACTATAGAATTAAGTTTGTAATACAGTTCATATACAGTAAACCTTACAGTTCAGTTTATTATAATGGAAGAAACATTGAATTGATCCCATGAGCAACAGTACAGATAATCCTTCAATAATTCTGTAAATTAACAATAACTATCATTGTGCTAAAGATGAAGCAAATGAGTAGTCATGCTTTGCACAGCGCATTTAGAAAGAGAGTTAACTTTTCTTTGGAAACTTACAGACGTCAAACAGATAAAGAGGCAATAAAAAATGATTTTACCAGATCCGAGCAATTATCAATTTGCTTACTTTAGGGGAGGAAAAAAAATTGAAAAAAAAAGTTTCCAAATTTGATGGAAGAAATGTTTCATTATTTAAGATCGATTTAAACATGGTTTAGTGTAGTTTCTAATTCACTCACCAGGATCGTATCTCTCGAATGTCTTCGGCATGATGCTTTTATCCAGCCTAGGAATGAAAAGAAGTCCACATACTAAAGATCTTAAAATCCGTTTCAAACACGAGAATAAACCGATGAACATGTTATAGAACAGGAAGAAATACATCAAGTTCATGAAGCCACGCCTAAAAAATAAAAAGACATACAAAAGAAGCTTGATAAACCTTATGATCTATTTAAAGTTGATGTGTTCTATTCGATTTGTGACAATAAGAAAGTTAAATGAACAGCAAACAAGAGATTTCAATCCTTTAAAAGCAATGCGATAAGTAAAGAAGTAATGTTTTTAAGATGGTAAAAGTAACAAAAAGATAGTTGATTAACAACAATTTATTATACTAAATAAATAAATAAAAAAAAAGAATTAAGGCACTATTGCAGGTAATTAATGATCTTCAATGGATATATTAAAAAGCTAATCAACTAAGTACAGTAAAACTTCTCAAATCCGGTCTAATGTGGCACCCAGTAGGCCGGATTACAGAAAAGCCGGACTACCGAGTGTGTTCTAAAAATAACTCAACAGCTCAATTTTTGTGAAGACATAATGCCAGGTTTAATTAATATTACCCAATTTTCATAATTTTGCACTCAAATGTTTATTAAAAACAATGCAAAAGTGCTTTTTCCGACACCAAACTGTAGTGATATTTGTTTTACAGATTCCCCTGCATCCAATCTCCTTAACGCATTAAGCTTCTGTTCCGTACTGTTCCGTTTTTCTTTCTTTTTTCACTCATAATGAATACGCGCGGATAGGGAAACAAAATAGGGAAACGAAATTAGTTATTAAAAAAAAATTTACTCGGGACCAGGCCGGATTACCGTGGGGGCCGGATTACCGAGGGTCGGATTTGAGAGGTTTTACTGTATGTTGATTCAATTCAGCATAGGCTGCCATTAATATGTAAGGTTCAGTTTATTGCTCAAATACTTTTATTACCTTTAATTACATTTTATTACCTTTTTATTTACCTTTTATTACCTTTTATTATTTTTAAGCAGTTATTTTATTCCATTGTTGTGTAAGTCATTGAATAAGCATGGGAAGATACAAAATCACGATGATTACAAAATTTTATAGATTCTTCACATCCTATTTCAAGTGGAATTAAATAATTATATACTGATGCAACCACAGTACTTTTCGTAAAGGAAGTATGAAGTTCTATTTTTCACATCTGTAAAATATAATGTTAGGTTTATATCTTGCATTAACTAAGTTATGCGTTTGTTCTCACCTGTTATCCAGAGCCAAATATTTTCCCCTTTCTTGGACAAACAGAAATTTCACCAAAAAATATTGAACAGCATATGTTAAATACATCATTATTATTACTGGTCTAGAAAAACAACAGAAAAGCAAATTAGTACTTATTAGAAAACAAAAACTAAAATAACAAACTGTAATCGTACTTTTATATTACTGAAGAGAAGAAAATATGATCTGAGTGGAATTCAAAAATTGGAAGAAATTTTAACTTAAAAGGAAAAAGAAATTCTATCAAATATGAAAACTGGAACTAAGTTTCAAAATTCTGGAAAACGACTTTTTTAAATTAGTGCCTTAATTTTCTACATTGAGCCAGAAATTTAAATTACAAATCCACCATGAAGCCATTTGTAAAATACAATGTAATGGAATTTGTAAACACAAAATGATTAAATATTTGATATCATTCTAATTGCATCAAAAATTTAAAAAATGTATAATGGTATTATTTCAAATTAATTTCATTTAGGCCTACATATTTCAGACATTGAGATGAAGATATGTCGTTATCAATAATGGCTTGTGCTCTGGAAGTTTCCTTACTTAGTCTTGATGGTGGATTTGCTTAAAGTCCGCCAAATCAAAGAACGACCGTGGCCACCAGATGTCGCAATAGTAGAATTTGAATCGATTGTATATGTCAGTGTTTATGGCGGGAAAGTTTACGGCTTCTGATTGGCGACTCTCAAGCGAGGCAAATCTTTGTCAATAGTTTCTTTAAGTCCTGGGATCATAGGTGCATTTCAAGGTCAAAGTCGTTGTTTCGTTTGGCCGATAGTAGTGTTAAACTTACTTTGATTTTTGTGGTAGAGCTTATTTCTATTAGTTTTGATTCTTTTGGAAAGTTCTAATATATGTTTTCACAAAGGTCAAAATGGAACCATAAGATCACTGAAGTAAATACATTTCTTGATAGGAATTAGCTTTTAGACTAAACTTGCTAAGATTCGGATAATTAGGATCTTAGAATTCCTGTGACTGATAGAGTTCGGATTTTTTTGGCTATCTGAGATTTGCTGCTAAATGGGGTAAATAATTCGTTCCATTGGTTCCAAAGTGTGGTAACTCATTTTTTGAAGTTCTGAGAAAATCGCCAGTAAAGATTTGAAACATTGTGTGAAATCACTATAGCACTACAAAATTGAAAAAGATGGATACATTCGCAATGTTTTTTGAGTTACTTTACTATGGAACTGACAGATACCATACTTTGGCAATCAAGTGAGTTACCGCACTTAGGAACCAATTGTGGTCAGTGGTGTTTGTATTGGTTTGGACTGCATATGAGAGGAAATCCCCATTTGAAACTATCTGAAATATCTTGAAAGAAGAAAAATGGCATCATAATAACAGCTAATTAATTGGCTCGATATAAGAGGGTTTTCCATTGTAATACTGTATTTCATTCAATGATAAATTAAGTAAAAAGTGGATATATTTTTAAAGATAAAGCCAAATTTGCATTGGGATGATACATTCGAAGTTCTATGTCAGCTTTTACTTGTGATGCTATGTGTTTGATACTCCCACAATTTTGACTTTCTTTGATCTTTATAAGGCGAGAACTATTTCCATTCAAAAACAGGAGCGAGAATTTGGGTTTAGACAGAGATGATTTTCAAATATAGGACACTCAGAGAAGAGTCCAAAAATAAAAAAAAAGCAGATTCCAACTGCAGATTTTTCTCTCGAATTGTCAACCATCTGAGTTATATAAGTACCACCCGTTTTCAATTACTGAATATTTTGGTGTTAAACAAAATTTCCGAGTTATTCATTTCTTTTTTAACCAATAAAGTACTGGTACTTCCTCTGATAATCTAAATCTCTCGTCTTAAATAAATGCGCATTTCTATAAGTTGATCCAATATATTAGGTTTTTGTTATTAATTATATCACTTTCATGTAGAGAAATTTCATGTTTAAAATTTGTTTTTATGAAATGCTGTTTTGATATAAGCTCCAAGTTATTAACTTCTTCTATACAGTAAATACTCAGATCGTTCTTGTGCTTCCAGTGTTGTATATTGACTTATCGATATACCATAATATTTTCGAACAACACAAATTTTATGCCTTTCTATAAGTTATCATTTGATTGTTCATCCTTCACAGCATTCCTATTATTATTATTACGGAGAAATTAAATTTACGTAAAATATGTAAAGGAAAGCAACTGTTGTAAGTGGCTCCTTCAGAATTCATGTAACATTTTAAAAAATAGGTTGAAATGAAATAATGGAAATGTGAAATAAAGTTATTTATGAACATTTATGTAATTTAAAGAAGCAATGTCATTTTACAAAATATTCAAATTGAGTCTTCATAAAATAAAATAAAAAAAAATATCTTAGTTGGTAAATTTTGCATTTTACATGAAATACTCAATATTAAGAATATCTGCAAAATCAGGAAAAAATGAATTGATAAACTCAGATCTATAATATGAATAAAATTAAGATCAGCAAAAAGAAATAAGTAAAATCTTATTATCATTGCTTATAATACTGTACGTTTGAAGATATATTTGTAATAAAACTTGTATATTTACCCAAAGGTATCGAAAAATCCTCGAAGGTAACCCCACATTCCATAGACGAGTGGGAAAATAAAGATTTCACCAACAATTATCAGTATTAGCCAAAGAAAGGCATATTGAAGAAAAAAACCTACGAAAGAAGAAATGCTTAAATTAATCAGAAAGGTTTAAATGAAGCGATGATTTATTTAACTGCTAATTTCATTCCTACCTTTCTATAGGAATTTTAATTAATAAATAGTATAGAATGACTACAGCCCCTAATCCATTATCATTTCAGGATTGAACTAATTTGATCCAAGAACTCAAAGTAATTCTAGCTTCTATTTTGAACTCTGCAAGGTAGTTTTTTTCCTTTCTGTTTGAAACAATCCCACATAGTATAATTAATATGGAAAAAATCTAAAATAAAATATAAAACAATAATTGTCCAATATATTTTATTTCAGTATTTGTTTTGTAGCTACTTATGTCTGCAGGGAGGTACGAGCATTGATGCAGTGAAATTATATTATCATGAATAGATCAAGAAAAGCTTAGATCATATTAATCTGCAATTATTTTCTATATGCAAATTTTGATCAAAGCAATTGTTTATAAGATACTTTTGTTGTAGTTGTTCCTTTTTTAAATAAATAAGTAAAACACATCGGAAGCGCACACAGTGGTGCCTCAAAGGAAAAAAATACACAATGAAAAACTCACAATGAAAAATTAGTGAGAAAATTCATGTGCCAGCAATACGCAGGCCTCAATGAATGTTTTTAAAGCATAAAAATTCAAACTCCGCATTTGAATTTTTAAGTTTAAATTTTTATGTTTTAAAAAAAATTCATTCAGGCCTGCGCACTGCTGGCACATGAATTTTCTCACTAATTTTTTTATTGGTGAGTTTTTCATTGCGTATTTTTCGTTTGAGGCACCACTGCGCTTCCGATGTATTGTTCATACTAGCCTCACTACGGAGACCTTGTTATTTATTGTGACTTCTCCTGATGATCGCCAACGAGCGTGAAACAGCTGTTCCAGGATGTTACTTGTAAATAATTTAGTCTCACCCATTGTTAAGTAAAGCACATGTTTTCTTTGCTGAATCCCATCCACTCCAGATTCAGGAATTGTTTGGAAATTTTTGTATTCTCTGGCTGGAATAAAGATAAAATATTTTTTCTCCGATGCCTCACAGTCATTTTTTGAATCAGAAAACATGTAATCCTTGAGGAGGCGGAAATTTTGATATTTGAAGACCCTTAAACATCTACATTAATAAAAATTCCCTTTCAAACAATTTTCATGATATTGAGTAAATCATTTCCTATCCATGACTTTTAAAAAGTGCTTTTAGAAGAGAAATTGTTGGAGTTGTGAAATGTCTTTCTAATGTGCATTTTTTTCTTCTTCTAACATTATCTGATGTTAAGGTATTTTTATTATAAATCATTCACTTGAATTTTGGAGGCTTCTTTTTTTTTTTTTACTATCTCAGCAATTGGGTTCAGAAAAGACATGAAACTAAAACAAATATTCTTTGAATCAAGTTGAATTTTTTTCTGTCTGTGATACTGAGATTCTAATTTTGATAATGCATGAGAAACTAAATACAGTTTATAACTTCCTAACTGAACTTCAAATCAAAAATTGAAAAAATTGAAAATAATTCGACTTACCCCAAAAGAAATAGGCAATTTGATAACCGACAAATTTATTAGCATTAACCTATAAATAAATAAAAACAAAAAATAAGAACTGATTTTTAGTCATTATTAATTTCTTATTTTCAGGCCTTAAATTACTTTAACTTACTTTAAAAAAGAAAACATAGAATTACAAAAAAAAAAAAAAAAATTATTAAATCTGCGAATTTTTGAAATAAAAAAAAATTTTTTTCTTCAGCTAAATGAGAAAACTTTCAAAATTTTGAACATTCTGTAGATCGCAGCATGTAAGGACCTCTCCAGACACACTAAACTCCCATGTGAAAACTATCAAACCTTCACAGAGCCACCATCTGGCAGGGCAGGTCCATGTCCTCATGCTGGCGACAACACACCTGCACCCTCACATCAGACCGGTACAACTGAAAACGGGATTCATCTGACCTTACGACTCGGCGCCACTGTGCAGAGATCCAATTTTGACGTTCCCGGCCAGCACCAGGATGTTTGTCCGCCGACGATCAGTCAACAGTGGCACACGAGTAGGCACAACAATCAACTGTGGCACAACATTAGCCTAGAGTTTGTAATATCCGCCTGACCGTTCGCTCGTTGATGATGCTTGGTGCTTCGACATTGAAACTGGATGTGATCTGCGCCGGCGTTGCCCTTGTTCGATCTATACGAGCCTGAACAGAATAAGCCCACCCTGGTTATCAGTAGGGTGTAGGCGGCCATCGAATAGTTACCACTTGGGCTACATAATGACTCATCTGTCTTGTGCCAACAATGCAGCCAGGGTCAAAGTTGCCAAGGTCGCAACAAATACCCATGTTCGTCGATTGTGATACACTGCTGGGAAATCCAGATGTCCGATTATTTATCGGATTATTTATCATGTTTCACTTTGAGCTGGGAGTGCCAGTAAAACTTCTCATCACCCAAGTCTCTAATGTTTGGTCTATTCAGTGTATTTGATTAAGAGAGATGTTTTTGCCTCGATTTAAATTCACAAATTTCTTGCATACTATATGTTTTAATTTTTTTTAAACGTCTATTTCAGGATTTTTGAAAGAATTAACATAAAATAAGAGTGTTTAACACTCTTAACAAAATTTCAAGAAAGTAAATATTATTTGCTTTAGTTTCCAATAATTTTCCAAGTAACTGTCTTAAGTTTCCGAACAATAATAAGAAATACCGTAATAGATTTGCAAACTTTGTAAGAGAAATGAGTGATGGATACAGGAAACCTAATGATGGACAGCGGTTGCTGCTAAAATCTTTAAAGAAAATCTTATTATTTTAAGATTATTGATTATTTTTAAAAATTTTTTGATTAGGATTATTTTAATCTCATATAATGCTAAAAAAAAAAATTAAAGGAACTTACCACAAGAGTCACGTGATTGCTGGATGCTAATTTCCGTGCAATGGCATCGCTTTTATAGAGATTCTTGATGTCATGACGATACGTCTTCAGCATATGACAACAAATGCAGGAAACAGAAATAAATGCCAACACCAGAGCCGAAATACCACTCACTGAAAAAAATACAACCAGAACGTTGTATAACGTTTTGAACGTTGTATAAGTTTGATATTTAATTACGACTCACTGAAAAAAAAATCTTTAATTTGTTTAATTTCACATTTGACAATTTAACGATGAAATTATTGGAATTCTTGAATGTCTTTTTTTAGAAGATGAAAGTGTAGCCAGCAGGGTTGCTGCAATGAGTTGGGGATTTGTGTCATGTGAATCAAAGCGGAAAGTACTTTTAGCCGAACTCTCACTTCCAGGCGGTCGATATTAAGTGCGGGAAAGGGAAAGTTTTTTAGCATTAATAAAAGCATATTATTGAAAAGTTTCTTGTAAATTTTTTGTAAATTTTGCAAAATATTTTGTTTTTTAATGATATACGGTATAACTTAAAATCTTCCATAATCCAGTTCTTATTCATGTATCACGTTTTGGTATTTATTTTCAATTTGCTTATTTAATTCTCAATTCCGTAATAGCGAATATATAAAATTATAAGATGATATACACGAGGAAGGCCTATGTTTGCTTCCGAAGGGTTCAAGATCTGGTCAGAAACTCAGTCAGAGCTACAGACTGCACTCGAATTCACCAGTAAGAAAATTAAATTAAATGGTTGTATTTGTAACTATAAAGGGATAATTTCATAATTATGAAATTCTAAGATGAGTGTTTAAGAATTACAATCCACATGGTAAAAAAATAGATGGAATCAAAAGCCTTTAACTGGAAGGTTTTTTTAACCTCTGGGAAGTGAAGAATTGAAGATTTGGGGAGAAACTTCATTTTTTAATGATAATAATTGGTAGCAACTACCACTGACACTTATGGATGCTAATGCAAAGGCAAAGATTTTACCTCAAGATCACAAGAAAAAGTATAAAGTATGTGAAATCAACGAAAATAGACAGTACACTGCAATCATAGCAAGGTTTCAGAACTGAACATTATAAACTATGAAAATTCATCCTGATGGATTTCGAAGTTATGAGACCAGTAGAAATTGTCAAGGAACGCAGCTGACAACGATCAAATTTACTCTTGTCCAACTATAATCGTAGCACTTCACAGGATGGAACATAACCCAAGAGAGCTTCTTTTCACTGCCAGAGCCAGCGATGTCTCCAGGGCTGTGCATGTGGCATATGGACATATATAGAAACTCTTTATTGGACACGAGAACAACAATAATTGGTAGCTATTTTTGAAATATAACCAGTTATCAGCAGTTACAGTTGGAACTTTATTAGTGAAAGAATTATGGCCACAAATTTAAGTTCTATAGTTCAAATGACAAAAGTCAGTTTGGGTGCGAATAAAGACTGATATCCGAATGAAAGGAGACTCAATAATTTGAAAGTTGTCTATGATCTCCATTTGAAGCGATCACTTTGTGTTTTATTACGTATAGAAGAGAAGCTCCTGTGTAACCACGTTAATTTTTTTTTTCATTTATTTTTTCCATTCAAGATATAAATGTAGAAATTAAGCTATTAATACTTACTAAATACAATGGTACATTGGTCTTGAAAGAATTCCGTTATTGAAATGGTGACGGTTTGGTCAATGTGTCCTTTACCTTTAAGAAGCAGTTTGTTGGCAATCCATAGAAAGACTATAAACAAAAATCAAATGAATTACATAAAGAAGAACCTATAAGAAAATAAGATAATTATTTTTAAATGAAAAATTGGTAATGTAGAAAGTCACTTATAAATAACTACAATAAAAGAAGAGAAAGTATAGAGAAATTCTAAAAGCGAATTCTTAGTCATTTTGAACTAAAATGAAAATTTAACCTTTAACACAGATCATAGTAGGAATCATCTTATGTTTTCAAATAAGCATATTTAAATTGATTACAAATGTTTTGTATTTTTAATTATACTTACAAGTAGGAGCTGATTTTGTTTCTTTGAAATCTTTCAGAACTATGTCAATCAATTCACTAATCTCCAACCAAGTATAAAACAGTCTCGTGATCCACAAAATGGAAAACTGAAGAAAAGGCATCATTCAATTACATGAATATAAGAACAAATCAAGTTCAATCATTGACTTTTAATTGAGGGACCCAGTGGAAAAGGGGTAAAGCCACATCTCTACGGATTCTTATTTTCTGTTGCCATCAAGTATCTATTTCACTGATGTTCAATGTAGTGACAGTAGCCATTTCTTAATAGAAGCACTTTAAAAAAAAAATCTCCGAATATTAGATATAAAAAAGGCCCATGTTACTTGTCTGCTAATGGCGATTGTTCTGATATATTTCATTGTTTTCAAGATGAGGTAACGTATAGTAAGGTTAAGTAGGCAGAAAATTAAAACTAAGAGTTCGTTTAAGTTAAAAAAAAAGAAAGAAAGAAATTTAACACTCAGTCAAAGGAAAATTTCATTTAGATACTTTTTGTGATACCAGAATTAATGAAACTAAAAAAGCATTTTTATCAATCCATGGAATGTCAGTGAGATGTTTAAGAACTCCTGCACTTATACCACCTTTTTAGCTTTATTTTATCAATTCTTAAAATATAATGAAAGTGAAGAGATACTAGAATTTGAAAGCATTATGATGAGTTGGATTGCAATAAAAGTTGAAGTGTGATTTAATAATATTCAAATTCATAAAACCATTAAATTTGTGTATCGATATCGAACTTTTAATATTGTGATTTTTTATAACTCCTTTGTTATTCATAAACCTTTAGCAATTAACTTATTACCAGAGTTCTGCCAGTAGAATTCAGTACTACAGTAGTAGTTCTGCCAGGGCGCCGCCCCCATACTTTTTTTTTGCAATCTAAAAGCGCTGTCTCTTTATTTCCGCTTTTTTTTTTTAAAAAAGGTTCAAGATATTAGTATTAGTATTGTTCTGACAACAGAAGTCTTGAACTTAGAACAACTGCCAGAGGGTCAAAAGAGGTAATTTTCTTTACTCTCTCCTTCTTCTCTCTGTTCCTCTATAATAATAATAATAATAATAATAATAATAATAATAATAATAATAATAATAATAATAATAATAACACTCACCACCTCTGACACCCACACTCAGCAGCTGCGTGAATCATGGGCTCGTAAGGAACTCCATGGCAGACATCATCACGAACTCAGCCAGCCTCATGTCGACATGGAAGCGTCGAACAGATGGCTGACGAGTGGTGAGCTGTTTGGGGAGACCGAAGGGTTCATGATCGCAATACAGGACCAAGTCATCTCCACACGCAACTACAAGAAACACATTCTACACGATGCAAACACACATGACGACAAATGCAGGAAATGCCACACTACGCATGAGACGATCGACCACGTAATATCAGGCTGTCCCCTTCTCTCTCATAACAGACTACCTCCACCGACACAATCAGGTAGCGTCGATCGTTCATCAACAACTAGCACACAAACATTCACTTATTAAGAGCACGGTCCCGTACTACAAGTACATACCACAAAGCATATTAGAGTCACCCTCATATAAACTATACTGGGACCGCCCCATTCACACCGACAAAACCATACATCACAACAGACCAGACATCACACTTGTTGATAAGGTCAACAAACAGACCTATCTAATTGATATTGCAGTGCCTATCAGCAAGAACATGCAGAAAACTCACGCAGACAAAATCAGTAAATACACTGATCTAGCACACGAGCTTCAGAAGCAGTGGAGGCAGGATCGAGTACGTGTTGTACCCATCATTCTGTGTGCCACTGGTCTGGTGCCTCATACATTGCACCACAGTCTCAGCACACTAGGACTTCACAAAATCACTTATGCACAACTGCAGAAGGCTGTGGTACTCAACACTACACGCATAGTTAGGAAATTTATGGACACACATCCCTAATCATTCTTGCACACATCTTTACACTTGGCAGTATGTGCTTTGGTCCTTGACCCGCCATATTGTTTTTGCTGGGGAAACCCAAGGTTTGAAACATACAAACATATTAATAAAAAAACCTTTCGCGTAAGAAGCGCGAAATTTAGTAATTTTTTTTTCCTGCTACACTGTTCATTTCACACTATCATCTCAACAAAAAGTATCCAATGAATTGCTTATGATTTAATCAATTTAAGATATAGTAAAAGCGTCTACTAACGTGACTTCTTCATTCAAGATTTGATAATAATTTATCATCTATTTTTACGACCAGTTTAAATAATTAGAAGTAGACAACAACTTTCCAAAGGAAATTATAAGATGTATGATATATAGAAGAATATGAAATTATAAGATATTATTATGTTTTTAAAACTTGCTTTCCTGTAAATTTTAATTTGTGGCATGTGACCCTTTTCTACGGAGCCCTCAATTTATGATTAAAGATTTTTAAGGCTCCCGCAATTTTATGTAGACTCTTTTAAAAGAAACATCTTGTTTTTTTTTTAATTAATTTATCCATGGTAGAAAAGAACTTGGTAAGTTTACGTTTAACTTAAATAGCCCACATCTAAAATCGCCTTTGAACTTGAAATCAAAGGGCCTCTTAATAAAAGTCAAAAACGAAAATAAAACACACAAAATAAGAAGCTAAATTTAAAAAAAATCATTATAAATAAAACATGAATACAGTAGGTAACTATAGCCTGTAACATATAGAAGACAAATGGGGACCACTACCTACAGAGCAGATTTCGGGTCCCCAGCGGACACAACACACAGAAGAAGACGAAAGAAACAACCATGCCAGGACCGGGATTCGAACCCAGGTACTGGCGCATTGGACGCCACGGCTGGCCGCCGCCAAGACCGCACGACCACGCCAGCACGGCTACAGTAGGTAACTGTAAGCTAATTTTACTTTATCCGCAAAAACTGAAATTACCTCATTTCACAAAATGATGACACTGCATAATCCAGATTATTATATTCTATTTATAAACTGTAAACGCTTTATTAAAAGTTGTAACAAATTGTATGCTAAATTATCCTCCCCTGTCCAAATTCACCTCTACTACCACAGTATCTCACAAATATTTCATTTGTAAGGACATTGCATACATATAAACTAAAAAAAAAACAAAAAAAAAAAAACATATTTTCTGCATATAATAACATTTTCTTTAGTTGAGATACTATAGCGTATTGTAAAAGGAATTAGGAACAAAGGAAATAACTTCTTGGTAAAGGTATTCTTGGATTCGGGGATATTAGGATCATTAATTCTGACAATATTAAATATACCAATGTATTTAAGTTCAAACTAACATTAAACGACTGTAATATACAATACTACAGCCAAAACTCTCTCATATTTTCAAGGAATAACGTAGTTCCTCGATTAATCTCATTAAGAAAAGGCATTATCTCTTTAAAAAAAATTATCTCTTTATTCAAAGTATTTTGTTAAGTAATATGCTCGTATATATTAGAGTCAAAAATCTAAGAATGGGACATTCCCGATAAAACTTTTCATGTTAAAATTTTAACTTGAGAATCTCTACACAGCTCAAATGTTTTGAAAACACGTTTTTGCAGTGTTACATCAAACTGCAAGAAAGAAACCCATGAATATTGGAGAATAGTCTCACAAAATAACTGCATTCAGTTTCTATTGCAAAAACCCTAAATTCTTCAAAAGCTCTCTGGAATTGTTGTCGCCCTCTATATTTCCTAGAAATCAATTGAAATATTTCGGAAAGCTTCCTAATCTATGTATATTTCATCAGCAACTTGCTGACAATATTTCTACTTTTCTTTGACAGCTTTTAGTAATGTCAAAAAATTCATTTGCAAAATCTTAACCAACCAAGATTTCTTGTCTGGTTCAGCAGAGATCGAGTATGCATAAAACTTTAGATCTCTTAAAGAATTAACTATGGACATACTATATTACTCTTCGTGACAAACTTCTGGTTTCTGGAAGGGGAAATCACTAAACAAATAGCAAAGGTATCTTTGGGTACGCATTTACATTTCTATCAAGAAGATTCCACTGCTGTAGGCTTGATTACACCAGCTCTGCTTTTCTTTGGCAATTTCAGGTCCCTAATGATGTCAAAAAATTCCTTAAGCATAATTTTGACAACTTCAGCACAGATCCCGTTTGGATGAAGTTTTAGACTTTTAAAGAATTGGCTACGGATGTACTTTGTTTCATGACAATCTATTGAGTTCTGGAATGGGGAATTCATCACCTTTACATCACTGAACAAATAAGAGATGTATCTTTGTGTATGCACTTGTCCAAATTTTCTTTTTTATAATTCTTCCCATATAAGAGGCAGAAATCTCTGACGTGATCTATCAGCTCCCTCCAGTTGATAGACACTGTAATAGGTATTGGATGTCCCTGGCGAATCATCTTTGCATTGCAATTTAGTGAACAGAATATGTAGTACAAGTGCAGCGCCGAGCTTTGTCCTGATTGCATACAGCTAAAAAATATAAGAAACAAGTGGGTTTTTTACTAAGGTCAAGCACACTTTCTTAACGTAACACTTAACTTCTCTACATTATGTAACAGACGATACTCATACTGCTGACAGACACGAGTTCTAGAATAAGTGCTAACAAAACAAAAACAAAAAAATTTCAATGAAACACTTCAAAAATTTCAATGAAACACTTCAAAATAGAAGAAACAGCATCTCAAACATAGTTCCTGATCACTATGTTAATAATAGATCAGTGTTGGTGTATTTCAGCTTGATGAGCCGCAATAACTTATGGTTGTACAGGAATCCTCATAAAGAGCCCATTCTTTAAGGGTGATTCTTTTAAGAAAGCACATTTTGCTATTCCCAAACTTCTACAAAAAAGAAACGTCAAATAAATAATTATGTTTCTTTTTTGTAAAAGTTTGGTAATAAATGTTTGGTTGATTTGAACTTAAATTTTGATGACAAAACCAAATATGAACAGAATCGTTAGCTTTGCTTAACTGAATATGAATATCGACGTAGTCACAACATCAACGAAATAATGAATTAAAAGTAACAGAAATCAGCCATACTTTTAATTCATTTCTATTGTAGAAGGTTAAAAGGAATTCAACTGTAAACCTACTTTAATTAGAATCAATTAAATACAATATTAATTTAACGTTCAAGCTATACTTACGAAGAAAATTACTGTCAGTGCGATAGCCATACTTGATAGAATACTCAGAGAATAACGAAATCCTAAAAATAATTAAAAATAAGAAAAAAATATTTATTAACATTCACTCTTAAAGAGAATAAAATTAAAACGTATTAAAATATCAGTAGATATTTAAACACATTCTCCGGAAATGTTTATAATTAAAGAATTAAGAAACCTCAGTTCTGTATATTATGGAATAAGACTTATTAATTGAAAATAAGATTTCTAAATTTCAGTTTTTTTCGTTTATTTAAAAAATCATGTAATTGTAATATTACGATCATGTTGAATGAAACTTATTAATAAAATTCAGCATTATTATTGAAATAAATCAAATAGGACTTGTATCTATTTTTTTGTTTTGTACTATATAGATAAATTATAAAAGAGTAACGAATTAAAAAGAAAAAAAAATAAGATTTCAGATGATTGCAAAAGTCTATGAATTGCCAAAATTATTTTTAAAATTTTGTAATGTTTACTTTAAATTTTATTATAAATTCCTAATTGAAGAATGTGGCTCGTTATAGTAAAATGATAATCAAATTTCCTTTTTAGTTAATTTATTCTAACACATTAATTGTTGTTGATAAGTGTTATGGGTAGTTTATTTTTCTCTGAAATGAAGAAACAGGAATGGAGAAATAAAAACACGTGCATCACTTATAAGGGAAAAAAAATGCCTAAAGTAACTGTATTTCTCTCGCGAGTGACTTGAAGGAATTCACTTGGATAATGCCACAAACCTAATATAGTGGTTACCGTTACTTAAAGAAATAATATATAAAAATATCGAGAAAAAAATACATGTTTAGTTTGCGTGAAAGATGGGGAAAATGTAGCTAACAACCAAAAACGTTTTTCATGAAATGCTGATTTCCTCTAACAATGAGGGCAAAAACACACAACAGCGGCAGAAAAATAAGCAGTCCAAATTAAGCTCAAAATGGGGTGCGATTACTCTTAACAACAATCCAGGCCTTAAGCAATGCTGCTGATAATTGTGTCTAGAAGATGAGTAGCTACCAATGACTATTGTTTATGCCCTTCTATGCTCTTTAGCAAAACATTGAGGGCTTGAGAACAGCAATACGTCATTGACATTCCAGATTGGCAAACCTGATTGGCCAGTCCCATATGTACAATGATTTCCTCTTGACTGGCCCTACGTCATGGATGTGAATTATCGCCTTTTAGGAGAAACGTGGGGCCATTGCTTATTGTAGTATCTCGCATTCATGTTTCCTTTTTGAAGCATCTATGAGTAGGACTGATTTTCGTTGGTTTTCAGTCTAAAAGACGTAAAATCTTATCCGTTCCCTTCTCAGATGGGGATTGCTGGTCATTTAACATAAAGATCTCCTTTTGCGCACATGGAGGCACCGTGGTGGAGATGACAGCGTTACGTTGAGACGGATGGTGGCAGCTGGAGGCATTCAAGTACGGTGGAGACCAGTTGCCTGAGGCATTAGCGGGACATCCGCCTTGAATAGAAGAAATCGGGCCTGGCCGAGCACTGCATCGACCATGGACACCAGCCTGATTTCTTCGGCAACTTCATCATTGCCAAGTCTTCTGGCTACTAGAATCGTCTCATCCGGGAAGCCATCGCCATTAAAGAAAAAACCAACACAGTTAACAGAGACAAACGGGCTGCAACTCAGCAGCACGTGGCTCGCAGCCATCGCCCTTCGCAACCAACAACACAGAGGCGCCAAAAAACCTCAACCTGAAAGCCCGGACCGAGCATAGAACAGCAATCAAACGATTTAAAAAGTCCAAGGTGATCTCGCTTCTCATTCCCTGAAAAAGGACTCCATGACGGCGTCCGAAAGCTTGGACCACTCCAAAATTCGTCGCCAAGAAAGTTTCAAGTTTCAAGTGTTAAAATGTTTAAGTTTTCATAAGTTCAGTTTTTGAGGCTTGCTTCAAGATTTGGGATTTTGGAATTTTCACTCGAAGTTTCGACAATTGTTCAAAACTTCTGTTAGTCGTTGCTTATGCTCTAAAAAAAAATAATCAGAATTTAGATTAATTTAAGAATGTTTACTATATTAAGCCCCAGTTTAGTTCTCAAGTGATTTAAATACATGTGAAGGATATAAGTTACTTACCCGGAATGTTAGGATGGATTTTTTGCATAACTTTAGCCACAACTTTGCTTCGACCTTGGCGAATTCTTTAAAAGAAAATGCCAATAAAACAATTGTATTAGAAACAGTGATTTTAATAAAGCAAAAAAAAAGAAAGTTCCGTTTTTACTTTTTTATATTCTTTTAAAATATGATAGTTGTCATAAAATTTATAAGAAAGTGCTTAATAGAATAGTTATTAGTACTTATTACGTATACAGATCTAACATAGCATGCTTTATTCTATCCCAATAGGATATGACCATCTCTTGATTTTTAAAATTTGAAATTCTAGTGTACACTATTAATATTACTATTAATAATACTGTAGTTCATTTAATACAATCCGTCGCAGATTAGATGAATCATTGTTAGGAGTTTAGAATTACATTGATTCATGTTTATTACGTATACAGATCTAACATAGCATGCTTTATTCTATCCCAATAGGATATGACCATCTCTTGATTTTTAAAATTTGAAATTCTAGTGTACACTATTAATATTACTATTAATAATATTGTAGTTCATTTAATACAATCCGTCGCAGATTAGATGAATCATTGTTAGGAGTTTAGAATTACATTGATTCATGTTAATTCGCTGCAAAATATATTTTAATTAGTTCTTTGACGGTTTCAAAGGCACATGGCCTCCATCATCAGCAAAATCATCTTGCTGATGAAGGAGGCAGGGGCGTATATAAGGGGGGGGGGGCCGAGGGGGCCCGGGCCCC
>JAFIDM010009631.1:330502775-330540880 GCA_023159025.1 Thereuonema tuberculata | reverse complement strand
AAATGTTTCGTTGCTTAATCAGGTGTATGGCTTTGTTTTTGCATGTAAAAAAATAGCAACTTTTGAAGTTTTAAATTATTAATAATATATTTGATTGATTAATTAGTAATTATTGTTAATTTTTATTAATACATCTGACATTTATTTACGCTAACTTATTATTGTAATAACAATTGAATTTGTTGATGTTTCATGGCTTTGAATTTTGTTATGTTATTCTACCCGTTTTTGTTTGTTAATTTATTCTAATTTTTGTTTCATGACTTGAAAAAGGGAATGTGTACAATTCCTGAAAATTTGTCTTTTTAGTATTTAATAAACCTTTTAAATACTAGTGATGTGTTGAAGAGTTTTTCATATTTGAGACATGTAGTGATAACGGTTGAAAGGCTCAGAGATGTTACGTGTAATGTGACCTATTAAATTGAGAAATTTGAAAACGAAGGGAATATACAAACGATGCATGATAGAGAGAAACTAATGAGAGGTTCTTGAATGACATAAAATATTCACCTAAGGGAATAAACGTCATTTTGTGTAAAGTAGATTCTACTGCAAACTATTAAAATGAACTAGAGTAGTAACTATACAACTTAACGATCTATGCTCGTATTATATTCAGATGTGCAATTCGTAAAGCATTTCTCTTTTAAAACTATCCCTGGAACCGACATGTCTGATTATAAATTTAAATCTTGGAATAACCTTACTATCCATTTTCTTGTAAGTCTATCAAATAGGCTAATTAATTCTTTGCTAGCAGCTCACAAAAATCTGATATTTGCTTTCTATTAGGTCGCTATATGTATATTGAATAGTAACATATAAAATGTAGTAATACATACAGTGCTCTAACAGAATGAAAGCATTTACCAACGCCAATATCAGCCATCTTGTTAAAGAAATCAAGAAATTTACATCCGATTACAAAAAATGAGCTTGATTATTTAAACTAACTATGAAAAATAACCTAAAAACCTCTTTTAAAAAAGAAACTTACCTCTATTTCTTGCAACCTTATCCTATTCTTTACTTTTCTTTCGGAAAATCGGAATGAAATCCTTTTCAGTTGATAGTAGATGAAAATTGAACCTGAACAATAGGTAATAATCAGGAACAAACTAACCGCCATTTTGTCTGGCTAAAAAAAAAAGTGATTAAGAATTCTATTAACAACTGTTTCAGTATTTTAAATATACAGTATCATTATTATAAAGCAAAAAAAAAACCCAACAACCTTCAAATGAGATAATAATAAGTACAATAATACTTATTCTTGATAATATTAAGTACAATATTTCACTTTTAAATATCATAGTTGAACAGATCGTTCTTTGTAAATTTAAAAGACTGCTTTCACTCTTTAATGAATATATTCGTTATTATTTGCACTATTTTTACGTGCATTCTTAAATTTCCGGACAAACTTTCAAAGATTATTGATTTTCTAAGGCTTTTATTTAAGTCTTCTGATCTAGATAAGCAGACTAATATTCCCGTTTTGTCTGTCCGTCTGTGAACAAGTATCATTAAAATCTCATTAAATTATCATTAAAATCTCATTAAAATCTCACTAAATTTTAATGATTAAATTGTAATGATTGCACAACAATCATAACAATCGCAACAATTGCGTCTTTTGCATTCGCAACAGTCACATTTATAGTGATTATTATGTTTGTCAAAAGGCGCAACTGTTGCGATTGTTTATTGGAAATAAACACAAGGAAATTAAAGCAATTTCATTGATCAGAAGACGTTGCATTGTGATTGGTTTACTAATCGCTTTCCCTACCTTGTTTAACAATCGTTTTAATTGTTTTTACGGTAAAAAGTATATAGATTTCTTTCTTATAAAATAAAAGTGTTTGTTAAAATGTTCTAATCTAACAGTGTATTTCCAAAACCAGATTATCTAGAAAATTTCTCTGGTTCATCTTTTCTTTTGTTCTTCTTTGAACCCCCGCCCCCCATTATAATCTATTACTTCTCTGTTTGAAAAAGACAGATATTGGAATTCTCATTACGAGATTTGAATAGCTCAAGTAAGAATGAATAAAGCACGTTATTGTTGAAAACAGATTTCAATTTTAAATTACTCTGGATCCTGATAAGATCGACAATGTTTCTTTAGTGAAAAATGAAAATGAACTAAATGACTTCCATCGAAAAAAAGACAGTATCCTTTGATTCTCAGTTAAGAAGAAAGTCAGTCAGTATTTTTACTCACCGGATTGAGGGCTGATAAGTCACAGGAATTGTGCATTAATTTAGAGAAAATCTCATAAGTACGAACAGCCATGAAGCCGATTGAATAGCCAATACCCAGAAGAAGGGTAATGAGGCTCTTAGCAGAACAGGAGGCAAAGATAGGAAAGAAGATGAGGCAAATGATGACGATGTACAACTGCTTCAGAAAAACTAAGAAAATAAAGAAGTTTCATTGATTAATGTATGTACAGTAATAAATTTAAAGCCAAATAAATATATTTGATAACAATTTAACTTAAAAACCTACTAAAGTTAGAAATGTTGTGATGCATTACTTTTCAAATAATCATAGGTTTACATGCTTTTTACTATATTTTTAATGAGTTATGAAATGGCGATGACATTATTAATTAATAAATATGTATTAACTCGTTTGAAATTGGGTGCAAAACTGGCACTGAATCGTTTTCTTAGGAAATAACAATATTATTCTTATAACCTGATCAAAATTTGCAAAATTTTGCTAATTAATGAGTTACTAGGAACCCGCAACTTTATTAGTGATCACGTGATCTTGGAAGGTGATTTTCTCAGTCATGTGATCTTCGTGTGTCTCTGTTTGTGGTGAGAGTGGCAGGGAAGTCGATCGTTTGGTCTTCTAAAATGAACGGTTTAGCCTTGGACCTTAACTCACGTGACTTACGGTTGACTCACGTCGATAAAAAATGAAATGTAGGAATCCTCAATAGTATACATAATATTTGACCCTTATTTGTATTTCTGGTTTTGGAGGAGTAGCGGACTAAAAAACCCCAATGTTTTCTTTTAATTATATAGATTAAATATCTTTTCTGATGTAAGACTCTGTACAGTGGAGTATAATGGGGCTTCTAACATTTACGCCTTTTTTTTTATTCTGGAATGAAATGTAGGGATTAGGCTTTTTCCCTTGAAATTGTCATTTATATCGGAGAAACGGAGTTATATCGGAGAGTTATTTTATTAAAGACTCGATAATATTATATTAAACAGCTAGAGGCATCTAAGGCAATCAAAGTTGGTTTCGCTAAATAAAAGCTAAAATACTACATAAATTAAGCCTGGGAAACGAGAATCAGAAATTAGCCAATTTTCCTGAATTCAAAAAAAAAACAAAACTGAAAGACACCTAAAAAGAAAATATGTCTAGTGCTTTTGTTGATGATAGCTTTGATGTTCTTTCGGGATAAACAAATATATCTTCTATTGTATTTCATTTCCTTAATGTAAGACCTTCGGAAAGATCTTTGCTTACCTGATTGGAAATGGTTCGTAGCTTCAATACCCATTAGTTCGCTTGAGTTTTTAATAAACACTGTGGCAGCCGACAGAGATGTTAAAGAGAAGACAGCAATGTAGGGAATCCTATTGCTTCTGTTCTCTATTAAATTAAGAGGCCTGAAGAAAAAACAAAAGCATAATTAAATGAAGTAAACCAAGGAAATAAATTAGTTCAGTTTAGTAATACTTATCCTTTATCATAAAGTGCTGATTCGTTTGTATCATTTAGTAGCATTGGATGCAGTTATCGAAGTAAGCAATAATGGACCTAAATTACAGAAGCTTTTAAGTATAGTGTGCTTTCGCGTTGTTTCTTCTGTATTTTTATTTTTGCTATAAATCTGTGTTATGTAACCTACGATTATTATAGATATGTGGTTCTCATTCAGCTTTTTTCGTTCCAGTACATAATTTTAAACGAAGTACATACAACTATATCGACAATTCACAAATCCTATTGTGGCATCATTATGTGAGGTTGGATTAGCAAAGAATGCTATCGCATAAACTGTGATTAATATTTATAAGGGAAATTTATCGTAATCTCATACTGCTATGCAGTCGGGAACTGACTGACAGACAGATTGAAATAACAATCACATTTGCATCTATCCTTTCAATTCTCTGTATTTCACTACGTGGCCTGTTTTGAGTAGAGTCCTCGTAAACTATAAAGGCTCAAATGTAGTTACATCTGCTTCTTACGTAGCTACGCTCCTGAATAACAACAGGATAACTTCCTTAGGTTTAAAGGACTACTGAATCTATAACGCTATTAAACTTTAAAAATAGCCTTAACTTAAAAGCCTAAAACAGCTAGCACATTTACATATATGATTTTTAATAATGTAAGATGAACTTATTGTAAGGTTTTATTACAAAGATTACATCAAGCTATTTCATGGTTGATCCCTGATTTTATACTTTTTTTTTCCAAATATGACAATGACTATATGATCCAACAATCGTTTGATCTGAGATCAACTGGATACGTTTGAAACATGAGTTAGAAATATCTGTATTGAGTTCGGAAATTGAGACCGCTATATAATTAAAGAATGCGATAAAATTCTTTAATTATACAGCGGTCTCAATCAGCAGAAACTAACATCTAAGGAAAAAATTATAATAATTCTGTGACTTACTCAACGATTGCAAAATGTCCACCGCAACAACTGAGATATAATTTCTTTCTAACCTCCATGAACATAAAAATGATGATAAGGATAATCTGTTGAATAGTTAAGAGAAACAAAAATGAACATTTTGTAAACTACTTAAATATTGTTTGCTTTTAATATACATTTTAAAAATTCACTGAACATAGCCTTTAATGTAATGTTTTAGTTATGTCTTACAGAACGGAAAGAACTTAAAAGAAAATTTATAATTTTAATTGAGGAAAACTAAAAAAGATCATTTATTAGGAATTGAGGAAAAAGTACGAATAAACCATTGTTTAGTAAGAATAAACTGCCCTTTTTTTATTTTAGAGGATAAATTTTTAGAGTTTTGTAAACTACTTCACGAGTCCCAAATTAATGTTAAAATAAGGGTCTTAAAAAACTTAAAAGAAGATAAAATATTCAGCGGCATCTGTTTACAGAAACTTAGGCATCCTTCAGATCAGAAGGATGTATTCAGATCAGATATATTTTAAATTTCTGAAAACATGAAAAAATTCCTAACTCTAGAAGGAGCTCCACATTCTAAACAACATGAATAACACAGAAAATATTGAAGTCATTAATAACATTTAAAATAATTACAAAGATATTATAGATATTTCATGTTCTTGTTCTTGTTTGAGTTTATTTCTGAATTTCTGTTTCATTTGTTTTAATAATCAAACAAATGTCTTCCATTTAAAGATACAAAATATAGATAGAACATTCGAAAAGCGTATTTACATAAATGGAATTGCATTCAGAACAAAGATAATAAGAATACAATGATTAAATTTAAAAAAAAAGGAATCTCAGGCTTTGAGGTAATTTCAAAGCCAAAGGAGAAACTAAGCTTCAAGCAAACGAAGCAAATCGTATATTCTCTGGGCTTATTCATATGATCAGAAAAAGGTGTATAAATTTAAAAAGTATTTATACATAAGCGTAATGTATAACGTATTTATAATGTATTTATATATAAAAAAAAGTAAAGAACTAAAGTGAAAAAAAGCGTAAATTTTAAGGGAGGTTTCAAGATTTAAAATGGCTAGTGATATTAACATGAAGGAATCAATTGCACACCCACTAAATTCGAGAGATGTGATTTTGGCTCAAATCGACTGAAATTTTTCATCTTGACAGACGGGAAAGTGTGACCTTTTCTTTTGAATGAAAAATCATCCTAGCAAAGATGAGAAAGTATTCCATCCATAAATATGAAAATTCTATTCATCTTTTGTCTCAAAAGTTATCGATTTGTAAAGTGTAGTAGAAGATTATTTTATAATACATGATGGAGACATGATTATTTTATGTTAAGCAAAGAAAAAACTTATGGCTCCAGTTTTTGCTTGGAATCTGGTTGCCATTTCTCTTATCAATAATATTCACACAAGAGATATGAAGCTCTGATTTATCATTGCATATTTAAAAATTTCAAATAAAACTTTGTTATATTCAAATACTTGTTAAATATTTAACCTTTTATCATATTGTTGTATCTCGATGAGAAAAAAAGGCAACGGACGAATGTTTTGAAAATGATAAGTACATGCCAGAAATTGTTTGTTGCCAGAGACGCCATTTTGCCTTGCTACGGCCTGGGTTTTGGTATTATATGCATAGGCCTATATGTTCTAAGATACAAATAAATTTTGTATTATGGCAACATAATAATGATATTGCAAAATGAAAATGTTATCGGACTGCAACAACGGGAGCAGAAGATTCCAGATTTTATTGGTTTATCAGAGCAAGAATACTAACAAAGATTCTATGATGAGTGACTAGTCGTAATGCGTCTTAAACTGTTTCTCTGTTTAAAAGGAAGGTGGGTTTTAGCTTCAAGGTCAGCCGTAAGGAATAAGATATCGTATAACTTGGAATTTCTCCAAGAGCAGAAACATCCATATTTTGACAGATTTTCATTGATATAAAAAGAACTTTGTAATTAGAAATTCATATGAAGCCCATATTTTTACATCTTACGTCATCGATTATTGAAAGAACGAAATTAATATGATGAACTGTTTGTTCCTTTAATTTTGATGTAAACTGAATCTTAGAATTTTTGTTTTCAAATTGTTATTTCAGGACTATTGTACCAGAAAAGAGTACAGTCCTGTATTCTAATTTTGCATTTGGAAAAATTAGAAGGTTCCACAGTCTTAGATTGTAAATCCATGTAAATCACAATATACAGTATAACCCCGATTATCCGAGCCCCGATTATCCGAGTTTCCGCTTTAACCGGCTATCAAATATTTCTAGGATTTTTTTTTCTGTTCTACATTTTCCATTTTTAAAACTACCGAAAAAAATTCTGAACTTGGTCTCACAAAAACTCAGGAAAACGAAAGAGAATTCGCAGAATATTGGTCGCAATTAATCTTCATTCATGACCCCCTACCTGGAATCGAGGAATGGAAACATTGCTGCAGAAAAACGCCAAAGTAACGTAATACAAAAACAATTAAGTACTTTTTTAAGTAAAAGAACTCTTTCAACATGAATTGCATATGGTGTATCTGGATAACTTTCATATTTGTTAAAATATACATTTAAAACTATACGATTTATTTTATTTACAATTTTCGCTTTAACCGAGTTTTTCGGTTATCCGAGTTAGTCTTGGATAACATTAACTCGGATAATCGGGACTCTACTGTACTTGAAACTTTGTAAAGTCTTTTTTATTTTCAGAAAGATAATGCTTTCATAGTTATTATTTCAAGTCAAAGTATGTTGTAATTACAGCTGAATCGACTCCGATTCAATACTTTAGTAAGTAACATTTCGACTCTGATTCCACAGCCATGCTTGTAAATCCTATTGTTCTCCGACTAATATTCAAGTATTGGATAACGTATAGAAAATGTCAGTGACACCTCAAATAGTCAACCATACAGTTTCTGCGAATCTACGGAAATCCACTTTATATTTTCAGACAAATGATATTCAGATCAAGTATTTCAAATTTGTGGCAATGATTTAATTCTATCATATTTCGAACATTAATAATTGTTAAAAAAAAATACTGAACATAAGATCTTTAGGTCACTTTAGGATTTTACCTGGATGCATATGCATAGTACTAGTAATAATATACTAAAAATCAATACTTGTTGCAGGCTATTCTACGGCCGCCATCTTGAACAATTGCGATCAATTTTTAGTTTTTGAGCCATATTTCATTGACGGTTAAAAATATCGAAAACATTTTAAAACAAAAAATGAAGACCATCTCAAAATATATATTTTTGGTAATATATATATTTTTTTCATATCTGCAACAGTTACCATGTTGGAGGTCAGGAATAAAATTATAAAATTTTTTTTTTACATACTTATATTTGGGAATAAAACGCCGACTTAAAGTTGCAGAGAAGGCTTATCCTTAAAATTAGCTGTTTTAAAAAATATATTTATGAGAACTGTTTTATTTCCTTACATTGAAGGGATTTAATGCTGAATATTAAATAAACAAATGGTATGGAAGAGGATACCTGCGCACTATGAAAATCAAGCCTCAATGAGGGAATTGTTGAAGTTCGAAGAGGATTAAATACCTTCATTGATGCTGGTAGGAAAAGAAATGACAGTAAGCGAAGTCAGGGTAGTGACTCGCATAGCTTTACCGGCCAATCCGATGTAGTGATGCTACATAGAAACCGACTTCCGAAACGAGTATTCACTTGAGAGAGAAACGTGTATAATTATGTTGCCGTTGCGTTGCTGCGTTTTTGTTTTTAAAAAAAAAAATTCTTGTAATTGTGCGTCCTAAATCTGCTTAAGGAAAATCGCTACCTGTTAATTTTATCAATTTTTCACAAACATTCTGCTTCAGTACTTAATTTAGCTTTAATATCATATATATTATGTTTGAATGGCCCGTGTGGTCAACGGAAAATGACAAAACTCAGCAGCAATGGCGTCTTTTGGGTAATTCCGTGCAGAACTGTACGCCACTACCCTAGAATAGACCTAAGCAGTGGTGAAGATTCAGCTAAAGACTACATTTGTGACAACTGTTCTAATTGAAAGCCTTTTTCTATATT
This sequence comes from Thereuonema tuberculata, assembly GCA_023159025.1. Lineage (NCBI taxonomy): Eukaryota > Metazoa > Arthropoda > Chilopoda > Scutigeromorpha > Scutigeridae > Thereuonema > Thereuonema tuberculata. Next base: position 330,532,125 of record JAFIDM010009631.1, on the reverse strand, counting down.
GTTCTATGTTTTCTAAGCCTTTTATGAGTGAAAAATGTTTTTACTATTTTGATATTTTAAATTGAAATCTGCTATCCTGTGAAATTATAAACCTTTAATAGCAATTTGTAAACTTATTTGCATATCCTTTACTACTTAAGGTATTCAACTCAATAAAATGTAAGAAACAAATTAAATTTACAAAAGGCATCGATTTCTTAGGAATTTATTGGATGCGCGCAATTACCCGAACAAGTAGATCAATCTTTTGACGTCTATATGTTGAGAAATGACCGTTCAAAAAAAAGTGTTCGTCACTGCCCCGACTTCCCCTATCAAGTACACAAGTAACTGTTCATATCAGTTGCCGGAAAACGTACACTGAAAAACAAAATATTAAGGCACGTCAGAGAAAGCGAAAGAGAAGAGGAAGCGGAAACTGAATAAGATCCATCAACATTACGATCCCAAGTTCAATTTCAAACCCCTTTGTTTATTTTGTGCAAAAGAAGCGGGGCACCGACACAAAGCAACCCAAGAACTGACGACGTACAGCTTAAGGTTACAACATACGGAATAAGTCTATAAAAACATATTGTGATGAGCCCTAACATGATTGGGGGCATGAAATATCGAATTTGTTCATCAAATGATTAATTGCTGCTGAAGCTTGTTATCATTCAGCAATAATCTGAATGATAACAAGCTTTATTTAAAACGGTGACAAAAACAGAGCAAGTCGGCCAATCCAAAATTGAAACTTGTACTAGGTCTAGTCTCCTTGATTGGCTTTGTTATTTTTTATATAAATAACACTCAAATGAGATAACTAGAGAGATACTCAAATGTTTTACTGAAAACGTGACAAGGATTAAGAGCAATGAGTTGTCGAAAAGTCTTCGCAGAAAACAAATGCTCATAAATCCTTCTATAATTGCATCTTTTAGAGTACGTTCATTTCACTCTACAATTCACGTTGCTTTAGCAGTTTATCTGTATAGAAAGTATGGATGTGAGATCTTGATAAGACTTATATCATTTACTTGGAGTTTGTTTTCTTATGCTGAAGCAACAACATACTTGAATTGCGCTAACATACATGCTACTCCATTCATTGAAGATTCAGCATTTTTCAAATATATATTCGATAATGTTTATTTTAATATTCGCACTTTAACTGGAGTGGGAACCTTCCACTCTCTTGGAGGTATAAAATGTGTCTCGCCTTCAAATGCAGGGAATGCGTCATATACTTTTCCTCGTGATTCTTCCATTAAAGTTTTTAACCCAGACATCAGTGGTTTGTAACTTTTAACAGATATTTGGTTTCATTTTCTGTCTACTTTATTTTCCGGCAACTGATATGACCCGTTACTTGCGTAAATCATGAGAGCAGCAGGTGGATTCAATCACTTCTTTTCCTACTAGCATCAATTAAGGTATTTAATCCTCTTCGAACTTCAGTTTCGCCCTCCTTCAGGCTTGATCTTCAAAGTATGCCCTCCAAACCATTTGCTTAATTAATCTTCAGCATTTCCTAAAACAAAGACAATTAGAATTATTCTTCTTAAAAAACTCTTTAAACCCATTCAACATAAATGAATAAAACGCTTCTCACAAACATATTTTTTAAAACTTTAGTCTTAAGGATCGAGCTTTTTCTGCAATTGATGTCGGCGTTTTATTCTAAAATAAGTAAAAAAAAAAAAAAAATTTTTTTTTTTTTTTTAATGTATTCCTTGCTCTCTAACTCGATAACCGTTGAAGATATGAAAAAAAAATATTCTTATCAAAAACATGTATTTTGAGATGGTCTTCATTTTTTTCTTTAAAACTTTTTTTTCGATGTTTCTAACCGTCAATGAAATATGGCTCAAAAATTAAAAATTTTCCAAGATGACGGCCGTAGCACAGCATGCACGAGTGTTGGTTTTAGTATATTATTACCGGGTGCTAGTACTATGCGTATGCAAAGTATCCCTTTTAAGGCAGTTATTTTCAGGTAAAGTGTTATTTTTCCTAATATGATTGGGCTATTTTTCAAATGCTTAATAAAAAGCACTTCAAAATACGTTGCCATTTTTTACTTACAGCAGGAATTAGGAGATAGAATGACATCATCTGCAGTTCATCCAAGGAACAATCCTCACTTTCACTAAAACAAAAAGGTTTTACATAAATAATTTATCATCTTCTAAATAAACACACTCTTCCTTTGTATTCATAGATTAATATTTCTAAATCTAAGTAAGACTGTTAAAAAAAAAACATTTAAAAACAATGAAAGTTTCCAGAAAGATACGTATCATAGAAACATTCATTTTGACATGATATGGAACTACCACATCAACAATACATTAGTATTATACATACGTTATTTATAATAATAATTAGAATAATAAATGTTTGGAAAAAAACATGAAGTAATATTAATTGTTAATTATTAAATTTTCACTGTAAGTTTTATATCGAGGGCTCTATGACATAAAGGCCTAAGTGACATTTTTGTAAAAATTGAGTTACATGTCTTAAGTGAAATCCGAGAACCATATCTTTCAAATGAAAAAGAGACCTAACTGAAAATTACATTGCAACTGGTAGAATTCTACTTCCAAAAAAAGCTACTTCCATAGAACTGCAAGGCAATACAAACATAAAACCCTTAATATCTCGGAATGGAGATTTTGTCACTTAGGCCTTTATGTCATAGAGCCCTCGATATACAAGATTGAAAAGATTATTTGGTCTTGTAGTACCGCAATTTTAAAATGTAATTTTTCTAAAAATATATTGTTTTTCAAAGTTAATTACTTCTTATTGTTACATAAAGACTTTAACACTTGTTACCGTTTGCTACTTAAAACCCTTTTAAAACTTGTTACCGTTTGCTACTTAAAACCCTTTTAAAAACCTTTGGTGTGCACTCGAGGAATTGTCTTTCCTCTCTTTATGAAAAAAAGGTTTCTATCCGTTTTTGTTAAAAAAAGAACCTTAAGCCACAATCAATGAGATTTAACACTTACAGACCAATATACGTTAAATTATAAGTCATGACTATAATCAGAAGCCCCCTCTTAGGATTCTTGGTATTGAGAGCGAGCGTTCAGAGGGTCTGAACGAAATTATACTAACAATCTTAATTATTTCCACATTATTATTTTATTTAGTATAAGAATACCACTTTTCCTCCTTTCAAATTTTGTATCTTCACTTCTTCACCAAACCTTTTTTTTTTTTTAATTTTTTTTTGCTTAAAAAAATGGATACAATGAAAATTGTCTGTAGACTTGAAGGATTTATTTTTCTAGTTTTTGACTGCGGATCTTCAAAAGAAATTGATTCCAAGAAAACTTAAAACGCGCGACTGAATACATTAAACTGTGTTACTTATCAGCACAGGGTGAATACAGGATTGTATATCAAGGTGGCCAAGATTGCTTAAGAAGCAACTACCAACAGCTAAAATAAAAAGATCATCTTCAAAATTTCGGGGAGAGAGGCCAAGTTCCTCACAACCGGCCGTCCAACCAGAAAGAAACAAAAGATTTCGAGGGAAAGCCAGGACTCCCTTGGCCACCCCTCCTCTCCCCAAACACGTCTATTCATCAACATCAATGTATATTGTGCTAAATCACCAAACAGCCGCTTTAGAGTATCTGTATTGAAGCATTCTGCAAGACACTACGTACTTCTGAGATCGTTGTAAGATAATACAAGTAGATGAAACAAGTTTGAAATTGTATGTAAAAAAACAAACTATTCGTAACTCTTCAATACCAATATGCAGATGATCATTTTGGGATTATTTTTTTTACATTTATGATAATTGGGTCGATAATTCTTCCTTCTAAATCCTTACGACCCTCGTCTCTTCGTTGAGAAACCACTTTCTAGAGTTAAGTCTTTTTACTGCAATTCATTAATTTTTTTAATTTTGTAAAAGAGTGAAACAGATGTTTATACTATCTTCAATGTAAGTGTTCGAAATAAGAGACAAGAAAATGAATTTAACGTCCCTCTGCTTAAGGTTAATTTCCACTTGCAGTAGGCCTATTTTTGCAGATAATTATCAAAATATTGCCATCTTTTAAAATAAAAGCAAATATACTTAAACTTAATATAACGATATCACTGTTTATAAATGTTGTTCTTTTTACAAATAACTGGCCTTCAAGTATTTTAAAATCCATATAAAACTTATTTCAAAATTGATATAAATCGACTTAATTTTCTTAAAATCAAAAAGAAAGCTTATACTCACTCGTCATCAAAATCGAAATTCCAATCATCGTCATAATCTGTTTCACTGAAAATCAGAAGAAATAAATTAAAAACACGGGATTGTAAATATTAACTAAAAAAAAAAACTCAAACTGAATTTCATACCAGTAAAACTACTTTTTAGTGCGAAAGATTTTAGGCTCAATTAGACAACGGGAACCTTACCTATCGTAACTGTAGTTTATATTTTTATTTATTTATTATTGTGGAAAAGAGTAAACCAGCGAAAATTGTTAAGTAAATTAATGCAACAGTCGTACATAAAATATCTTCATATTTTCCATTTGCTAAAAATATATTACATTTAAAAAATCTTAATCCAGATCTTTTTAATCCAAACGCTTTAAAAAAGGATTAAACTGCTATGTTTATCCCCGGGTTCAATATATTTCCATAGAGTCGCTCTCCAATGGATCCTACAATAGCTTAAGATGCATCTTCTGCTCTGGATATGACCCTGTTGAAAGAAATCCATAGAGATTCTTGGTTTTGTTTCTAATACTTTTCTATGGAAATCCTCAGTAACTCCAGCGATAATTTCTCATGAGGTATGTACATGGAGAAATTTCCTACATGAATTCTTTCTATAACTACACAGTTTAATAAGATCTATACAGCGATTCAAAATTCATTCAGAATACATCTATCCACACACTCGGACAGATTGATTTCATGAATTTCACTTTCCTTAGGGAAGTAGGATAAAAATGATTTTTCTATTCATTTTAGTTCTTTTTACAAAATTTCGAATTTCGAAGCAGCTAATCCTGTACGCAGTACTTATTATGATTACGCAATGTGCTATATTTTTATGGACAGGATATGGTAAAATATCCACATTGAAATGAGAAGATATGAAAATTAACAGAAGACCTATGATAATAATGGAATCAATCAGTTAGGTTATCACTTAGGCTACAAACAAGAGATTTCGCAGTAAAACTATTTTCCCTGTTTTATAAATTGAGCTATAATAGGTGCATGAATTCGATCTCTTGTTTTAATATAACTTATTTGCCACTGTCTTCCTAACTCAAAGAGTTCTTAACGTATCTGCGCTCGCCTAACTTTATTTATAAATTTATAAAAAAACAGTAATATAAATATCTTAATAAAATTAAATAAAAGAAAAAGTCTTACTGAATCCTTTTATCTGTCAATCTTGTTTAATTGTAAGTATATTATTAATCATTTACTAAGTAATACTTGATGATAAAATTAAATCCTCTATTTTTTAGGTTTCTGATACTGTGAAGCCTTTTAGATCCGGTTTGTCTGTCTGTCTGTGGACATCAATTCAGCAACCACGAGGGCTAGAAACTTGTTAGGGTGTCGTTGAAAAGGTCTTGCCAAGAGTAGTTCAAAGCCGTAGAGTTTGTGTCTCTAGCTGGTCGGACTCCAAGGCAGCGATAGCTATCTTGTTGTAACTGCTGTAGGAGAGTTAGGGTAGGATCACAAAGTTGATGATTGTCGAAGTCGGTGAAATACTTTCCTTTTAAAATATTAATATATTTTAATTTGTACGCAACCAAATTTACAGGCCGCTTATTTATAAGTAGGCGTTTTGTATTAACTTTTGAATAATTTTCTTCATTCACGTAGTCGTTGCGAAGCATTATAATTGGTGTATTAATCGCTACCTTGTTGTTTTTTTTAAATGTATGAAACCAGTTGATTTTTTGAAATTTAAAAAGATTATTATTTTTATTCATTTAAAGATTCTGTTATCAATATTGAATTTAATTTTTAAAGATTTAAAGAATTGTTTTAATATTATAAGAAGCGAACTATATATATATTTAGTTGTTATTAGGAAAGCAGCAGACAATGAATTAAGACTGAATTAAAAATTGAATTAAGATTGCATTAAAAGATAATGTTTTAGCCAGAACTTTTAGCAGAAGATTGAAGTCATGATAGATAAAGAACAGGAAACTACGCTATGCACATTCTATAATGAAGATCTGTATATATTTATTCGCACAGCAACCGCTATCAGTGAAAATATGGATAGTTCTTTAGTCTTAACAGTTAAAGTTAAGAAATTAATAAATAACTCAATGAAATTTAGAGCCAGGGAAAGCAAGAAGTGACGGACTGCCGCAGGGTATTTCAAAGTTTCGAGAATGAAATAAAATTATTGTTGTTTTTTTTTTTCTTTCAATTTATTTGTATTATTTTTTTAAAAGACTACTAGTCGGCTACCCGTCGCTTCGCTCCGGAAGCCTCGCGTATGTAACGGAAAACAATTTGTTATTTATTAAAAAAAACACACACACAAATTACATTTATTTTAATTTTTGATGTATATATTCTCTCAATTCACGACTGCTTTTAGAATCAGCGTGTGAATCATATATCTGTGATATATTTTTATATTTTATAGAGATTAGAATGTAATCCCTGTGGTCTAATGCCTAAGACGTCTAACTTCGGAGCAGAAGGTTGCATGTTGGATTCCAGTAGATAACTTGTACAAATTATTTCTATTTTTGTAAATTACAATAATTGCACCAGACCGACAGAGAAATAAAAGATTTTCGTAATATAGATACAATTTTCAGTCGCTTTTGAGCTACAAATAGTGAGCTTTCAGTATTCTACTTAAAAGAAATAGTGCTTCTTTCTTTCTTGAGTCTCTTTTTTTTATTTCCATTGATACTTTACAGTGGTTTTTGAGTTAGAAATAGTGATTGTTTTTGAGTAACAAATAGCAATTTTTCAGTATTCTACCTAATAGAAATAGTGATTATTTTTTTTTCTGTTCTTTTTTATTCAATTCCAATTGATACTTTTCAGTGGTTTTTGAGTTACAAATAGTGAAAATTATCTATATCTATTAGCTAGGCCATCAGATTGTTCGATATAGATATTTGAAGAAGAGATTTCAGATGGACGTTAGTTGATATAGATGATAAATGAAGATCATAGCTTGTATACGAAATTCTTCGCAACAAATTGATTGTGAGTATTCTTTAGAGTGAAGATAACCAAATTCTGTTGAATTGTGACTCAAAGACCTAAAGTTGTATGTGAGTTAAGACAACGTTTTCCAATTATATGGCAACTTTATTTAGAGTTTGTCCTTGAGCTTTATTGATAAATATCGCATAAGAAGGTCTGATCGGAAATTGTTTTCTTGTGAAAGTGAATGGAAGTAGATTACCGCATGGTTCCATAGACATCCTATGGATGAAAACAAAATCTCCTTTGTGAGTTCTGTTATAATTTCGGTTTCTATGAGATCATTATCGAATGAACAGCATTTAAGTTGAGTCCCATTGCAGTATGCAAACTTGGGATTGATGTTTCGCAACAAAATTATTGGAGATCCAATCTTCAACGACAAACGATGTTGAGGAATTCCGCTGAGATTCAATGCTTTCAGACACTCGGGCATATAGAGATGTTCGTGTGGTGAATTATCAGAAGTGTCAATTTTATTCGCACTTGTATTGTATGCTCTGTAGTCTCTCCTTGTATTCTTAGACTTATCATTCGATTGATGTTATCGATACTCTCGTTCATCTCGTTTATCCAATTCCAATAGATACTTTTCAGTGGTTTTTAAGTTACAAATACTGATTTCTCAGTATTCTACCTAATGACGTACTGCTTCTTTCTTTTTTGACTTTCTTTTTAATTACAATTGTTACTTTTCAGTCAAAGTCAGTTCAGTTTTGACAGATAAGTCAAAAAAGCAATATGAAGAGAGTTGTAGTTCCCATGGCCTAATGGGTAAGATGTCTGACTTCGGATCAGAAGGTTGCAGGTTCGATTCCTGTCGCGGATGTTTCATTGAAAAAATTCTTTCTATTTTTCATTCTCACAGAAAACTGCGCCGGACAGACAGACAGACACACAGACACACAGAGAAATGAACGATTTTAGTAATATAGATTAAATTGTTAGCCCATAAATGCTTACTAAGTTTTTTGGAACTGATTTCTTAAGAAACAGAACTGTTTGGTATTTATTTTGACCTATAGATACCGTGAAAAAATTTCAGGGATACTACGGGAGCCGTGAGTCGAGAGAATTTGGGAACCTGTGGGCTAAGATATATTAATGAATGTGTGTATTTTAGTTTGTGCTGCCCTTCTTGATTCAAATGTGCACGTTCAGCCATTTTTATTAATTACCTTCTATTTTCAAAGTGTGGCATCTCTCCAGAAGAGCCATGGTAACTTTACAGATATCCCTAGAAGAAACACTACAGAGGTAACATTTTATTTACTGAATTAGAAGCTTGAGTTATATCTTCCCTTTGTTTTCTATTAACAATTTTGATATCTGTTTAAAACAAAATTTATGTAAAATATGAGGCTACTCCATTCTGATCTGTGAAAGAATAACAAGTGAAAAAAGGAAAAAAAAATATTAAAATTGATTCAGAACTTCTGAATGTTAAATTAATAGACTGAAGTGTAAATAGGGATAGTAACAGATTTTTTTGGGAAGACGAATTTCCAAATAATGTCGTTAAGGTTGATTATTTTCAGGATTTCAATTATTTCATTTAGATTTTGTAGATTTATGAAGGATTAAAGATACAATCCAGTAGTAATGCAATCTTTTCAGGCTTACTGCACAAGCCCTATTAATCTTTGAAGAAAACAACACTGAAGAGGAGACCACGCTGAGATTGGAATCCAAGTACAGACATAGCAGTCGCATGGCGGACCGTTGCCTTAGCCCGAACTGTCTATTTCAGTTAAGATAAAAATAAAATGTAAATTTAGTCCAATTTTACATCACTTTATTTTTCTGTTAAAGAAGTTAGATTAAAGGATCTCACTACAGGCCTACGTAGCCATGAAGTGGCGGAAAGTCAGGCTCTCTGGCCAACGGGATTAAGTTGAGGTTGGGTGGTCAGCTCAATGCCCGCCCGCCTTTAAACCTTGAGAAAGAAATCCGATTTCCATATTACAGAGGACTGAGTGGACCCAATGACCCGTCTGAAGAGATTTCAACGTGGAAAATTCCCCAACTCTGCCAGGAATTGAACCCAAAATAGATGGACTGATTTCTTCAAAATTTGATAGATGCTTATTTAAAATATGAACGCAATGTTTTGGTCTCCATCCTATTTTCCTTCCAGTTCACAAAATTGATGTCTAGCGAGGGCATGGTCAATCCCCATTATATGATGGATCGCTTAGTGTATTCTTAGTACTAGGTATATGAGGACCTCTATGGAAAAAGGGCTTAAGTGCACTTAAGCCTTTCTTTGTAAGAATGCATTTTCGACAAAGAAAATCGAATAAATGTTGGGTTATCACCAAAAGAATTGCTGATACTAACTAATAGTAATTGTAAATAGCAATTCTTTTGGCAATAACCCAACATTTATTCGATTTTCTTTGTCCAAAATGCATTCTTACAAAGAAAGGCTTAAGTGCACTTAAGCCCTTTTTCCTCATATGCCCAGCTACCTTATTATATTGGAGGCCTGGAGGAATTGGTGGAGACCAAAATATCGTGCTCATATTTTCTGTTGGGCCATAAATAAGCATCAGATCAGATTTGGAAGAAATCAGTTCCCACGTTTAAGCAATGGATTTTGGGAATCACTTTTGAGGGATGGGAGAAAGGGAGGCAAAATAAAGGCTCTTTTGTTTAAAGTTGGACTATAAATAAACTACAAGCACACACAGTGGGATTGTAAGACTTCGCATAATCACTCAATTATCATTTACTTGCTTTCTTCTTTCTTTCTTCGAATTTGGCCATCTGAGGACCGCGTGAAATAGCTCATGAAGCTCAACGTTTCTTATTTCTCTCGCTCCAGTATCTTTTCATTCTTTCACTGTGTTCTTTCCTTCTCTCATCCGTCCATGAAGCTCCCGTTTTCCTCCTTTCTCTTTCCCGGAACCCCTTAAAGTCTTTGATCTTTTTTCTAAATCTGCCGCTATCCACAATATCTTTCTCCGTCAAACCAGTCTCCTCCAGGTCCACTCTAATCTCCTTAATCCAAGTAAGCTGTGTCTTGGGGTTCCTGTCGAAATAATCAAATATTCGTCTGGTCAGTCTTCCCTTCTCCATTCTTTTGAGATGCCCATAGAAGGTTAGTCTTCTTTTCCGCATAGTTTCCGCATTTACTTGCTTTATTTTAAAATTATTTATTTTACCACCAATTAAAAAAACACCTGAATTACAGAAAGCAAAAATTATGTAACATGTCATTTTATACATTTAAGCGTGTATTTTCACTTGATATGTTTCATTGTTATTTTGTTTTCTTTCTTATCTTACTGCATTCCTGTTATTCATGTCAATTTAGTCTAACAGCGTAAAAAAAAATCTGTATAACGGATTTTAATTTCCGCTGACTGAGATTTCTAAATCTCTAATAAGAGCTTGATTATATCAGTAAAATTTAAAAAAATGTAAAATTACTCAAAAATAATAAAAAAACAACAAAACTTACTTGCCATTGCTGGTGTCATTTGATTGCATAGCTAATAAGAAAAAAGAAATCAATAATAATTTCATTAGTACATGTATCTTATTTTAGACGATAGAGCTTATCTTTATATACTCGTATTATTTCTGAAATGTTTAAAACTGTTTTACAAAAACAGTCTTCTCAACGTCTCTCATGGAAATCTATTACTTCTCCATACTACATTGACTGCTCAATTGAAAGTGGACACCTGTGGTATGGAACAGATGCTTTATTTACAGCGTGTCTAATAACGCGAACTGTGGCCTTTTGCCCTAAGCACAGCATCCACACGCCGTGGCAAGCTCTCCACAAGTTTCTGATAGCAAATAACCGGTATTTTTGCCCACTCCTCCTTCAAAGCCTGCACAAGTTGGATACATGTTTGCGGTCGCATCGGATATTCACGGATCCGGCGCTCCAATTCATTTCACAGATATTCAATAGGGTTGAGGTCCGGACTCTGGACGGGCTACTGAAGTTCCTGAACATTATTTTCCGGAAAGCAGGCGCTGATACCATGGGCCTTATGGCACGGTGCATCATCATGCTGGAACACAAATGGCCCTTCACCGCACTGCGACCACAACGTAGGAAGCATGGAATTATCTAGAACAGGGTTTCTCAACCTTTTTTTGCCCATGGACCCCTTTTCCCTTCCTTTTTTTTTTGGTGGACTCCCTGATAGCTATTCGATAAAAGAAGAAGTAAAGGGATTATATTAATAATCAACGAAATAGTAAATGATTATGCTTTATTTTGAATGAAAACTAATTTAATGCAAATAAATTATTCTACAGTTAAGTTCTATGGAGCATTTATGCACACTGATAAATAATTCATAATAAACCATTTTAAAATAAGTGTGATTCAATGAGATCCCCGTGGACCCCGAAGAATATTACATGGACCCCCATGTGGACCCCCATGTGGACCCCGGTTGAGAACCCCTGATCTAGAATGTCCAGATACTGTATGGTTACCCTGTTCCCCTCGATCACAATAAACGGACCACGTTCAAACCAGGAGAAACACGACCACACCATCACACCACCACCGCCAAATTTGACTGTTGGGATGACACACTCAGGTGTCCACTTTCAATTGAGCAGTCAGTGTATGTACTGAATGCGATAATATCAACTTACTGCTAAAAGGATCTACTCATTCAGTATGATGTCGATTTTTTTATTTATTTTTAACAGCAATAGTCTGTTTTAAAAGAAGTCTAGTACAATAACTAAGGTACATGGGCCAAATAAGGCCCACCTAACGTTTAAAGATTTTTTATATTTTTACTGCAAGAATGAACATTCTGAAAACTGTACTGAAAGTTAGTTTAAGGTGTGCTGCTATGAAAAAGTGAATTTAGAATTAGTAGTATTTGAAATTCTTTAATACAGTTTTGAAAATGTAACTAATGGGCCTTATTTGAGCTCCCTGTTCCAAATAAGGCCCACTCACTACTTGTCTCAAATAAGGCTCATATGTAAATAAATAATAAATAAGGAAAAAAAAAAGCAGAAATCAATTAAATTAGAATAATTATATTTAAACCAAAATAATTATATAATTAAATTTAAATCAAATAAAATAGAGGGTGTTTCAGCATTCCCTCCGGGATTCCTAAGGTCTGTAGCTCACAGGCAAACTCGCCCACAGGGACAAGAGCTTGGCAGTGAAAACAGCCAATTTCCAACATTTAGTTCTGACTAAATATTAATCTACGCATTAATAATTAATTAGTAATTAATTTATGAAATTGTGAATTTAAAATTAGCTTTGATGATTTTTTTTTTTATATTTTTTCTCATTATATATAATTACTTTATGTTATAGAATGTGCTTATGAGGCTCATAATAAGAAAACATACACGATAATTGATGGGCCTTATTTGGAGCCCCCTGTTAACCCACGCTTTCATTCATTGTTTTACTAAAAAGTCGTTTAAATGCACGTCAACTGGAAAATATCAAATACAGTATCTTATTTTACTCATTACACACTTAAAAATGACATAAAACATGTTAATGTATATTAAGTTGCCAAAAAATGCAGACGATTTATCATATTAAGTTGAAATAGTGACGACAAAAGCTTCGGGCGACTTTTACTGTTCAACTGAAACAAACATGGTAAAATTATCCACTTCAACGGACCTGATTTTTGGTGTAGCCGCTAGAAGCCAGGACCTGTCTGAAACATAACTAATCTTGGTAAATTGTCAACGTTCTATTAATAAAACGAAGGATGGGCCTTATTTGAGACCAGGCCTTATTTTGCCCATGTACCTTATTTCTAATTTCTTTAGAAAAAAAGGAAACTTACGAGAGATTCAGGAAGGAAATATTCTTAAAATAAGAATAAGACAAACAATATTCAACGTTACATATCGATGTTGGAGCGCCTTTGCTTTAACTTCGCCGTATTATCTGAAAAACTAAATAATTTCATTCGAACAACGGTATGAATCGTTGTTCTAGTGGGTCTGGTCGTATACAGGGTTGATTACCTTACAAGTGAACGATTTCTAACCTTCAGAACTGTATGAAAATTCTCGATGTCACGTTCAATCATGTTCTATCTGATAGCCCTTATTTCGCACTATTGCCCTGCATCGCAATTCCCATTCCAAAACACATCTTCTCAGAGAATTCGCATCAATGGCCTCCCACTACTGTACAACAAACATGGTCGCCTACTTCAAAGGCACATTTCAATCCTAACTTGCAAGAGTCCATCGAGGATGCGTAGGGGGTTTTGACCGGGATATCAGAAAAAGGAATTGCAAGTATTATCATTCTTGTTTAAAGCTTTTTAAGTAATCCGCGGTTCTTGTGTGTGGCTGAAAGTTTTGTCTTGATTTGCACCCAAACTTGATTTATGCCTTGTCCTTACAGGAAAGGAATTTCTTTGCGGTATAAAGGATCCAGCACGCTTCTCTGATAATAGAGGGAGTTAACTTTGACGTTGTTGGCCGCCTTAGGAATCTGGAATTTTCCCTTATAGCAGTATCCAGCGATGATAATGAAACCTCTCGGAAAACTACATTCTCGGTATCATTTTTGATATTTTTTTTTCACCCCTTGGTCTGTAGTATACTGCTCTGGGCTTGTTACACATATGCCTCGTCCAAAGTTGCAAAAAATTTTCATTCATAGCCGGAACGATTTGCACACGGGATTTGTGACGTTTAACCAGTTGCAGATTCTGGTGAAATATGTTGGGGGCCGTTGACTGAGAGATCCTACTTGTCTTTCAACAACCTTTGCGTTTTCAGATTCTTTTGCCGTGACGAGGCGTTTCACCTTAGGAACCACCTCCGAAGTTAGACGAGGTGCGAGTTGCTGCCTCGAGGATCTTGGCTCAACCAACTTTGCCGGTGTTTGACTTTTTCTATTTTTATGTAATACTTTGCTCACCCCTTTTTTCGAAATGTGCAATCCACGGGTTTTGAACATGATTATAATCGCAGAATAAGAAAATTTGTAGTAATTTTCAAAAATCGGTATATTTTTGGTAGCATTGTAAGTGACACACTATTACCAATTAATGGAATGTTAGCTATTACGCTGTCTCTATAACACTTGGCCGAATCGTGATCTGAGATTTTGCATATTGAAATCGTTCACTTGTAACGTAATCAACCTTCTGTATTTTTACACATTTCTGACAAATATTGCTAATGAAAGATAGCTTCTTTTTTTTTTTTAAATAAAATAATAAATTAATGGGGATACTTTGTAAAGTCCCCAAGCCACCAGGCCATACTAGTAAATTTTTATATTGAGAAATTGAGATGGATTTAGCAAAAGTATCAGAAATACATTAAAATCAAAGAAAAGCAATGTTTCAATAAGTTAGTTTTATTACATAGTTTTTATTTATTTATTTTTATGGATGCATTATCAATCACAGAAGCGAAGTGTTAATTTGTTGTTAATGTACTTGCAGTAAAGTTAGTTAGGGATATTAAATAATACTTTAATCCTGATATTTAGCATTTGAATTCTTTATCACTCGTTTAAACACTGTCAATTCATCACTTTTAAAATCTCCAATCCATTTTCAAAATAAATACGTTCGTTGTATTTATGCTGTAGTTGCCACTGAAGGCATTTGTCTAGAACAAGGTCATCAGATAATAGTAACTACATTTAGAATCCCACCGACATCAAAGGACCACACCCATAATTAATCATTAACTTTCATTCCATTATTCAACTTCACAGCTTGTGGGAGGCAATTAATTTGAGTAACTCTTTTTTGTGTGACTTATGAATGTGTACGATGACATTTATAAATAATAGGTTAATAAGAAAGAAACATTATAATAATTTCCATTTTAGCAAAAAGTAGCAAAAAAGGAAAATTCCATGAGTGGAAAAAAAAAAAATCCCATGCATATGAATAATGAGAAATAAAATCAGAAATAAATCTATCTTCGCAATTATTAATGTATTGTATCTGATTAAAAAGAAGTTAAAAGTAAAGAGATGAAAAGAATTGTTATAAGCACGAATTCTTCCCTCATTGTGAAAAATAGAATAAAAATCTGTTGTGATAAGAGAAACCTGGATCTATACTTTTCAGGTGAATTAATGGAAAGCTGAGACAACAGTTAATTATAGTCATTGGCGCAACAAGAAAACGAGATAATGCTTCCGAAAACGGAAGAAATGTAGCACTTTGGGCAATTTTTTCCGTAAACCTCCCTGCATTCCCCAGAAAAAAGATATATATATATATATTTTTTTGGTTGAACGGCTAAGTCCATCACAACCCCTTCCATTCCAAATTCCTGGATACGCCTCAGCTTATAACAACCGAAACATTATTAGCGCAAAAATCTCTTTGTTAAACTTCAGCAGAAGATCGAATTTATTAAGAAAAAGGATGAAAAGATAGACGATGTTTTTAAGGGAATTATTAGTATAGGTTAATGAAAGTAAGTGCTCCGAAGCCATGAACTTATGCTACGAAGACGATAGTGTTTGTACTTGCCTTTCATTCTATCCATCCACTTTCGTAGTCGTGGAGGGGTCGTCAATTTTGGAACTATTCAATAAGAGTGAGAATTCAATCAGCATTGCTTGAGTCTGTGACTCAGAAATATAATGGAACTGAAATTTTTCCGCTTGAAAAAAACTTGAAATAAATTATCAAAATTATTATTGGTCACTTGTTTCCATTAGAACTTCGGGCGATTTGCTTTCTAGATAACTTTAGTTATTATATTACTTGATTACTACGGATTAACTAATAGATTTCATCGTATCATTAGTTGTTGCATTCCAGAAATGCGTGGCTCGATCGAAAGGGCTTCCGACCATGTTGAGCATCTTAGTTTTTCTCGAAAGGTCTAGATTATATTTCTAGTCTGCAATCGATCTAATATACATCAGGAACACAATACCAGAAAACAACAACGCTTCTCCTCTATTTCATGGCGCTTTTAAAACTCTCATAGAGAATTCCAGTTCCACCAGGAAGCCCAATACAATGATTTTTTTTTTTTTAGTCAGTCAAGTTTGTTATTTTATAAAATTGTTTATCACTTCTACGAAATGGATTTATTTTTCGTTGATATTGGTTCCAAATGATAGCAATTCAAACATTTTAATTTTCCAAAGTTCTTTTAACTTAGATCTCTAATTATACAGGGTGTACCTGAAATGTGCTGCCAAACTTAAAGAATTCCAAACTTGAATTTTATTCAATCATGTAAAACAACGAATAAATGTTATGTAAACATGGGTATGAAAATGCATTATTTCCAAGATATGAACGATGAAGCGATACAGAGGTGTTGGCCTTTGCGTCGTATCGTAGAGTGATTAAATTACTCCTCAGTAATCGTGACATGTAATGTTCAATGACCTCCCACCAAAAGTGGATACCATTAAAGCATTAGTTTACACAACACCGGTTCCTGACGCCCACGCACTACATAATTGCATAGTGGATATGTGCAACACAATTCGACGTGCACCTGGCATCTTCGACCATTTTCGGCAGTCGATGGAACGACTTTTGTGCATTGCGTGCATTGCGGCTGGTGAAGGACATTTCGAGCACTTTCTGTGTAACTGAGCGACTGTACGGCCAATACCTCTGTATTGTTGCATCGTTCATATCTTGGAAATAAAGCATTTCCAGACACATGTTTATATGACATTTATTCGTTGTTTTGCATGACTGAATACAACCTGTTAGTTTGGCAGCACATTTCAGGTACTCCCTGTAGTTTACGTGATTTAATATTAAATTCGTGTAGTTGACAACTAGTAGGGAAGTAAAGCTCATATTTTGACACTGGATTACGTTTAAAGTTCGATTTAAAGTTCAAAATTGGTAAATGAATAATTGATTTGAAAACTAAAGTGTTAGTTTTCAAGCCCCAGAGTCTACAGTTAAAAGCAAATAAATTATGCAAGTACGAATTAAATACTTAGAAATTGCAATCTGATATGTACCCTTCTTAAATGCAGTGCATTGAAAAGCTTATGAGCCATTCTCTATAATTGGGCGGTTTTTTTTTTAGAATATAAGACTTATATTTAATAATAAAAAAAACCAACAAGTTATATTTCCAGAAAAGAAATTAATGAAGAATATTAGTAATGAATAATTAAGTCAAACTACAGGATTAGCTCCACTAATTGATAAGTTAATTAATGCAAACTTCACCAAATGTGTGCCATTTAATGTAAACATTTAAGTAGATAAGAAAAATAACAGAACAGTTGACTTATTAAGAAGGAAATCAGCTTTTCTTTTCATTTACATAATGACATTCAATTCAATGAAATTCTGCTAATCATATAGCAGAATGATGTTATTTTAAATTTGAACAAATATTAAAATCCAATCCAAATTCCATTTAAACACTGTAATTTATAAAAAACTTTTAAGATTGCTTAACAGCAATACAACACTTGACACTGATTACAATTCCATGTGAAATTAAAGTCACCCTCTTTCTCTGTAATTTAAATAAAATTAAGTTCCAGGATCTGATATAAAATTAAAAAAAATATAAAATGTTTCTTTCCTAGATCTCATAGTTTCAAAATTATGGCACTTTGAAATTGTCAAATTTATGTAATTTTGACTATTTTGGTTCAGTAAAACACTTGGAACTGTAGTCCTAATTAACATAATCACATCATTCATTGTAAAGTCCTGGCATGAGGTTCTCAATGATAGGTATTTTGATTGAAAAACTGAAAATTTGATTTTGAAATTTGACTTTTATCACTGTATAGAAAACAATACGACACAACAAATATGTAAGAAATGGATATAAATAGTGTTGTACATATTAACAGAGATTCATCAGGAATATCCATGGATCCATCGGATTAAAACTATTAAATAAAAATAGGACAAAAGAATTTTCCCGTTTCTGGAAGGTAAAAACATGTTTCAGTGTAATAAGTCAATTACATTTGAAGTAAAGATAAATCAAATAGGCTTTAACGTGAAGAACGTTTAAACATACAACGAAAATAAAAATCAAAGACTGCTCAAAGGTTTGAATGTAAATTTGTTTATTCAATCAAAAATCAAACTAATTTTTTTCGAACTTCCTTTGATTTGTGAGAGTAACTTATCTTGACTATCAGCGTTGAGCTGAAAAATGACAAATGTCTGGAAAAGTTTTCATAAAAAATACATGCAACCTTGAAATTTATAAAAATAAAGCAAACTTCAATTCACTTTCAAAAATAAGAGACAAACATGAACAACATAGACGTAATATCTGGAGTAAAATATTATCGTATTATCTGAATTCGAAGTAAGCACATCACAGACAAAATTTAATAAGCTGACTTGCTTGTTTCATTATTGGAAAGTCGCAACTGTTAAGAAAACTTTTATTGAAACTATGTAATGTAGTTCGTTGTAGTTATTACTGTGATGTTGATTGGGAAGGGTAGATCTCTTTTTTACAATCGAATAAAAAAACAATGTTTTTCCCAATTACTGTTACCTGTTTGGAATGGCTTCTTTGTTGTTTATCAAAAACGTTATAAGTGGTTTCTTTTATTTTTACATCTATAATCAATTCTAGAAATTTTTGGGGGAAAATGGGAGAAGGGGAAAACGCCTTACTCAGGCCACCCACATCAAATTCCGGGCCCAGGTACCAAATGCAATACCGGGCCTTCCCCCCCCTCCCCCCATGTTATGAACAAAATCATAAATTCTTAGCCAAAAATATCGCGAAAATACCACATGATTTCATACTTCTACAGCAGGGGTGGGCAGACTTTTGTAAGGTAAGGGCTACCTTAAGTATATTCCAAGTGCCGCGGTCACCTTAAGATAGGGTGACCAGATTTTTACATTGGCAAAGCGGGACACCATTGACCGGGGGGGGGGGGGAGACCGGAAAGGAAAAAAAAAACGTAATCTCTAGTTTGACAACCAAAAAAAAAGAATCTCCAGGTTCAACAACCAAAAAAAAAGGAATCTCCAGGTTCAACAACCAAAAAAAAAAAAAAAAAAAAGGAATCTCCAGGTTCAACAACCAAAAAAAAAGGAATTCATTAACCACAAAAAAAATCGGGACATTTTTAAAACGCCGCGGGACGCGGGACAAATTGTTAAAAATCGGGACTGTCCCGCCAAAATCGGGACGTCTGGTCACCCTACTTAAGACTAAAAAAAAACGGAATCGATAATAAAAAAGCAAAAAAACAAAACAAAACAAAACAAAAAAAAAGGAATCTCCAAATCAACAACCAAAAAAAAACAGACATCTTCAGACTTTTCAAATCTCACATGCGGTCACTCCAAAATGCGCGATCGACGTCCGTCTGCCCACCCCACTATAAACATACTGTAGATCTCAGCCCAGGCCCCTTTGACGGCCGGGCCCTGGTGCTGAGGGACCAACTGACTACCCCCTTGTGGAGGCCCTGCCTGTACTGCACCCTTCCCCATCAGTAAGCTCATTTGAAGAATAAACATCATTTAGGGCAGGAGTCAGCAACTAAGACCCTTTATTTGTTTGAAAATTTCGGTAAAAAACACAGTACAAGACCCGGAGCCAATAAAAAAACAAAATAATCGCCTGAGATGGACCAATCTAAAAAAAAGTTACTTATAGAAAAAATAAATATTAGAAATAAATGAAAATGTCAGTAATGAATAATAGGAAAAGTTTAAATTGCTGTTAAGTGAATTGTTTTGTTGAGAAGTCTTTCATCTGAGCAATAAACTATTTTAATAATAAGTTATTAAAAAATTCTGAAATTACAAATCTTCGCGATCTATAATTTCCCACAGTAGTAACTTCTAAATATGTGATAGTTAATTACGCTGTTTTGGTAGATAATTAGACTGTTTATTCGTTTTCCATTTCTAGTTAGATTCCAAACTGTAAATTTGAGCCATAACTGTGCTTATAAATGTTAGGAAGAAAATAATGTAAATAAAAAATATATATTAATCAGGTGGATATTATTATTTTAATGACTGTAGATTTTGAAGTTCAAGAAGAAATCCATTCTTGAATTTCAATTTATTTATAAAAAAATAAGACAGAATATTTTTCTTCACCTCAACCAAGAAAGACTTTATAACAAATATGAAAAAGATATATCAGAATGCAAGGGTAAAAGGTCTCTTAATTCCCGTTTGCAGTTCTCAGAGAGTCCCCTACAAAATTTCTCTCCCTCTCATTCCCAGAACCAACTAGCGACAACTCATAAACTGGTTCCCATAGCAACCGACGCTTTCGTTTTTTTTTTTGTTCTCTTCTCGACTGAAGGGGTCTTAGCGCCATTTCTCTTTTACATTATCATTTGACCTTTTCTAATGAAAAGATGAATTTTGGATCGTAAACATTTGAAATATTCTGTTTTGTTTTTGCTTTTCTCCATAATGTACTGGGAAAGTAATTTTATTAGCAAACTTAATATTCTGGAAAACGTAAATGATGAAATTTTGCCTTTAATTAAATGAATTTGATGCGATTTTGAAAACAATGAATATATATTTTTTACTTCGCAACTTTACTAGAAAATTATTATTTTCTTGATTTTGTTATTAAATAATTGCCATCTATGTTTTTGTTTTAGGTTTTTGCCAAATAACTGTTCTTCTCAACTTAAAGAAAGTTTGAGAACAGATAAAAATCTGACGGATAAATTTTCATGAAAATTATAGATAGTTAGTACGATTACAGTCCTATCTTATACAGCAATTTTTACGAAATTAAAACGATTAGAAAGAAATCTTAAATAAAATTTGCGTATTGTTTGAATGGCTATTATATTTTTCCATTATTATCCTTTGAAGAAAGTAATAAGAATGAGAAAAAAAAAAGAAAAAAAGAAAAAAAAAGAGGTGTTAAACTAAACGCTTAATTAAAGTTAAATTTATTTATGTAGATAAAATACTGGCTTTTAAAGATCTTAAAGATAGGTTGATGAAACAAAAAAAAGTAATTAAACAACAGTTATTATAAAACTGTGTTGTTTAAACTATCCATCAGTTTTAGTTGTAATGGCTGGCTCAATGTGTGAAGATGGTCTATTTATGGAATATGTCATCTCCTTTCAGGCCTCCCACTCAGGAAGGGTCCGTAGGATCACAGTATCGCTACCCGGAGGTCTAACAGGCCCTGGAGGAATTGAATTTTTTTTTTTATTTCAATTACCTTTCAGTTATAAAACTACACAAGGGATAACATTTTTTTACATTTTTTTATTACTGATTTTTTTTTTTTTTGTTGAGTTTGAGAATCTGTGTCTTTGGGATTATTATTTATACATTTTATCGTCAATGGCCACCTATCCATATAAGTGAAAAACTTATCGTAATCATATAGTATAGTATGTGTCTAAGCTCTAAGACCGTCATCTAATCTGATACTGATGAATCTGTTACATTATCTCAGGGCTTCTCAATCTTTTCGCTTCATGGGAGCCTATTCTATTTGCAGAAAACCGCGAAACATCAAACCTTTTTCTTAGAAGCCCCTTGAGTATCATTGCATATAAAAGGAACTTTTGAAAAACATCTATTATTTGAAAATGAATTTAACAGTCTATTTTTAACATTGAAAATATCATGAAATATTTTTAAAAATGATATGAAAAATCCTTGAATTTTAGTCAGGATTTAAGCATTTTTGGCTAATTTTGATGTTTACAAATCTTCCTTAGAATTTTCTTGTGGACGAAAAAAAAAAAATGTAAGCGAAACATGAATTGAATTGCATGTCAAATTTCAAATGGTAAGATATGTAAAGCAATATAGAAGAAATAAACATAATGGGAGTCCATTCATGTTTCTACGGAATCAGGACAAATTTCTTCAGTGAAGGTCAAAGTTTGAAATAATTTTTAAAATTTGCTTAGAAGCAAATAATGCCCTGGGAATTCGTCGACTACAAAGAACTTATTATAATCAAGGGCATCCAGTCCTGACAATCTTAGGTGTCCTTGTTAGATGCGATTGTGAACGCAGTTATACCGAAGTAGGCAAACGGTTTATAAATCTCTCAATTTGTTTTTTTAAATAGCCTTTATAATATTTACGATATAAAATGAAAGCAGTCGTAATTTTTTTTTTCGTTATTTTATATTATCACAATCTTAAAACCGTACGTAAGATTAATTTATTGTAATTCTCAACTTTCATCATATTTTCACTTTGTTTTTAGAACAGAATGAAAAATAGAAGATGTACATCTATCTTTCTGTTATCATCAAATAAAAGATAAAATAGTAACTGTCGAAAAAAATGACATATTTAACTTTATATTTCATTTTATTATAATTACAAAATTTTTGTTTGTGAACTTAACTTGTATTGTAATTTTAATATTAAGAAATGAAAATTACACAAAAAAGATTTTCTTCCCAAGGCCGCGAGGTTGATCTGAAGGTTATCCATTGATCTATCATCACTGATATATATTGAGATCGTATAGTTATCGTAGTAAAGAAGCAGCTAGAAATAGATTTCATCGGTTTTCTGTCAGTTTCCCTGAATCCCTTCCGCCAATGTTTTATTCTCATTCCTCTCTTCTCATAGTCTTCTGCTGAACGATTAGCCCCACCCATCCTAACCCCGAATTAAAAGTCTCCTTCACCTTAATTTAGTCTCTAGCTTGAATAGTAGTTTATAATATGACATAAAAAACACTTGTATGTCAATACGGTCTACGGGAATTTCTAAACAATATTTTTATGCTAACTACTATTCAAATTCATTCAGAAAATTAAATATACAATCTTTAACATTAATAAGTTTTGTAAATAGATGTGGTGAAACAATAAGTTTTTCTGATTAACTTTACTACAGCTTCAACTAATTGAAAAATAGGGGGGGGCAAAATTTATTCTGAATGATAATTTATGGTAATAATGTATTGTAAAAACTCTGAAAAAAAATGAATTATATTTCAGAAAAATACAATTTAGTTTTATTTAAATTATTCCTGAATGGACTGAAGTTGAGTCACTTCCCAAAAAAGTAACAGAAAGTAGAAGCCACTCGTTGCTTCAAAACAAAAACATCTGGAGCAACTTTGACATCAAATAAGTTATAGTTACTGAATAATAGGATAAATGTAGCATTAAGGAAACTTAGAAATAATAATAAAAGCGATCACTTACCACCCATGGCTAGGAGATCACTAGGAAGATCGTTGATGCCAAGCTCGTCGAGACTAAACTCGAAAATTCATCTGCTGCAGAGCCTGTTTTGTTGTCGGAGAAGCTAAGCCTCCTACAGCGGTCGCCGAAGGTCATTATGTAACGGTGGCCTTGAAGCGATGGCGATCGCCTCCAGATGGAGCTCAATTTGATATTTGACAGCGATGGCATTTACATGATGTAGATACCAGATCTGTAGATTTTTCGCTGTCATCTTCATCCAGATTTCAATTATGAGATGTTGATACTTTTATCACCTTAGGTGATGGTTATAAATGTACTCTTCCAAGAAAGGTTTATTTAGCTCAGCTTCCGGAAATACACGAGACGCTTGATTAATACTCCTTCAACATGGAAAAGAAATTCCTCCACCCAAAATATCGACAAATAATTCGACTGCAGTGAATTATTTAAGTTCTATTTGAAACTTAAATGTGTTTTCCCTAAACATCATTTTTTATTAGTGTTGATCATTAAACTACAGTGAACTATAAACAATTCTATAAAAGATGAGAAAAATCCCAGAGAGTTATTTTTTTTTATTTGCACAATTTTATTCAGAGGATTTTTTTTCAGACATACTTCTTGATGACAATACTGCTTTTGTATAATTCCGTTCATGTAACGATCAACTGTTATGCAATATAAATTATTTCTATGATGAATGAAAATTATTTCAATGGTGACATGGAAATGAGCAATACAACTTTTATTCTTGCGACTTCTACAGCACATTCACAAAACACAGTCATTATATAGAAAAGAACGAACAATAAAAGATTTTTATTTTTGCAGAATTTAAAGCCTTAAAAGAAAAACCTTTCATATGGTCAAGTTGTCTCATTTTTTTAAATATTTTTTTATATACAATTTATATAATAAATTTATTTATTTATTTTGCATTTCTTATTATTTTATAATTGTACTTAAGTGTAATTTATATCTGTAATTAGTCGTTCTCCAAAGCAGTTATTTAAATTAAGCAGATTATAATTAAACAATTCGTATTATTATTATTACTATTATTTCCGGTAACGGAGTTAACTTCTTGACTAAATGAGCCATCACTGATTTTGCCATTTGGACTCTCAGCGATAATGGACAAAATGCTTGATATGGAGGCGGAAGAAAATTAATTCAGACGAAGCTGTATCTATGCCTATCTGTTCTGTTTGAAAGCAATTTTTCCGATAATAAATTTAACAGAAAGTAAAAAACTTAATATTTTTTTTGTTATGTTTTTCAAATAAGAAACAAAATTAGAGTTATATGTATTACGTGCTGAAATTATTAATAATTAAAGTCAATATATATATAATCTTTTTCATACTGTTTCGTAATCAATTTTTCCTCAAACTTTTGCTACTCTCCAAAAATTCCTTTCTCCCTATGCAGAGATATTGCAACAATGTCTGATTATATTTTTTAATCATTGACAACGTCTAAAATAAATTTCAGGATTTACTTGAGCTTTACAAACAAAAATAATTCTACAGGAATTGTCGGCCTTTTAAAACAAAAAATGAAAAGCAATTTGTTCAGTTTTTGTTTTTGTTTTTTTCTTACAAAATGAGAATTATTTAAGTTTATTATTATTATTTTTAGTTCAACAAAATTTGAACTTTACTAAATGAATCTCACTCCAAATGTTAAGATTGGTAGTGAGAACCAGCATTGTGAATTCGACAGCATAATATTGCTTAATTAGTACTTACTGCTGATGTTTTAAACTCGGGAAGAAACATTATATTGTATTATATCCTTTGTCAACTGAGTAAAATGACAAAGGAATGTAGGAATATATTAATCTTTTTCAACTGTTAAAAATGGTGGAATAGAAATGAAAATGTATAAAATGTATTCGAAGGAAATTATAGGAACTTTTGAAACTATTCCACAGGTTTCCTAAAATAAAGTTTCAGGAAAAGAAAATCAGAGCTTCAACACCAATAGTTCTTGGTTCTTCCAGTATAGAGATGCAACGTCGAACATTCCGGACTGACAGTACTGGAATTTTATAGACAGTAAAAAATGCGGGATCTTAGAAAGATAACAAAATGGTTACCATCTGATTTTCTTCCAAGAGTCAAAATGAGATTATTCGTGGCTGACAGGAGACTAAAGCGAAAATTAACAAATCCTCTGTATGAAATAATTATAAGAAAAAATATATTATTCTTAACAATTCAATGGCTGAAGTATAAATTGAGAAAATAACCTGTTCTAGGGTCTCAAAAGTATTCAAAGTAGGTTTGAAGCTCACGGTTTAAATTCTCATTCATTCTATTATTAGCCTCTAGCGCTGACCGAGAAAATTCAAAGTTTTATTTATTGTATTCCCATCTAAAACGTGAGTACAGGTTGGAGGGATAAGGTGTTGCCATGTGTATTTTTTATACTGGTTGATATCATATAGAGAAGTAGCAACTTACTCATAGAGAAAAGGGTTAAAAAAATCAATTATTTTACCTTCTAACATCTATTAGGTCCTCGGCACTTACTGTGCAAAATGTTGGTGTGGAAATGTAGGCTTTAAACAATCTTAAATGAATATTCAGTTTTAGTTTAAAAGTTTTCATTCTAATATACAAAATACATGACAAGCAACATAAAATCCTATCATCGGCCACATATTTGAGAAAACTGCCTTATAAGGAATACATTAAAAGCTATGGCTACTGAAAATCAAACAATATCTTTGCCAGATTTTTAAAATATTAACGGTAACAAATGCTAAGCATTCCAGGCTCTGGTAGCATTTAAAAAGGAAACTCCTGAGGCAGTGGCGTATATAGAATATATTTTCGGGGGGGGGGGGCCCGGTCCAAAAAATCTATTCAACTAACAAAAAAAAACAATGAAAATCTATCTGTTCAATCAAAAAAAACGTTCGGAGGACATATCTTCATTATTTCGGGAGGGGCCCGGGCCCCCTCGGCCCCCCCTTATATACGCCCTTGTCCTGAGGAGTCCTTGTATTAGATGGGACTCTTCTGGAACTTTGCTATATATGTATATGTGGGTCCTAGAATTACGACTTGCAAATTTATGAACGTTTGGTAGATTACGAAGTGTAATGTAACGGATTAATAATCACTGCCATTGTGGTTGTAAAATGTGTTTACATTCCTTATAAATACATAGCGACTCGAAGGTCTAATCAATAATGAAAACAGTAAAAGAAAGAATTTCGTCCTTTCTTCTTACGTATCTGCAGACAAAAACAACAAAAATGTCAATCTCTCTTTGATTGTCCATCCCATCCTCCACGCCTCAGCGAAAGCCAAAGGCAGAAATAATGATTTGAATCAAAATCTGAAGAGACAATACAAAAGATTTAAAACGAATTGGCATACAAAACAAAATTAAAGACATTTCATAAAAGGGGAAATCGTGCCACGAAATTAAAACATGATAGACAACGTCAGAACCTATTTATTTAATATATATATATATATATATATATATATATATATATATATAAAAGGAAGTAAATATCAGAACTTCTGTTTTTTCTGGAAAATTGATTTGCTGAAATAATATATTTCTTGGAATAAAATTAACGTGCGCTGTGATGATTAAAGGAAAGACGCTGACGCACAGGTGCAGGATAAAAAAAAATCAATTTTTATACATTAAAAAACGACTAGTTTCGGTTCGATCGAACCTTTTTCAAGTACAATGAAATAATTAAAAACTTGCTGTGTATAACAGAACACTGCAAGTTAAAATAATATATGCAAACAGTAAGATATTATAAGCCAATCATGAGCCGGGATGATGATGGATGACGTCTGTGACTGGAACTTGGGCCGAGTCGACTTCAATGCAAAGGACCAGGTGATCTTAGAGGCAAAAACAGTAGTGGAGAAAGCAGGAGTTGTTATCTGAAAATAAATAAATAAATAAATAAATAAATAAATAAATAAATAAAGAAAGAAAGAAAGAAAGAAAGAAAGAAACAAAAAAGAACAGAAAAAATAAAGTTATTTGATGCAGCGGAAACCTTATTGCTCGATGTTTTGCAAAAAAATGTCTTACATATCCATACCAAAAATCATAATATTAATTTTTCCCGTCCTTCACTTATTTGTAGAGAAACAAACCATTTCTTGCGCAAATGCAAAGAGTCTATTCACAACTTAACAGACCCTTGTTGTTATAATGATTGTATTTCTGTGCAAAACATCCAGCAATATGGTTTCCGCTGTATCAAATAACTTTATTTTTTCTGTTCTTTTTTTTTTTTATATTACTTTTTCGATCCATGTTCCAGTCACAGTTGTCATCCATTATTAGTGGGGTGGGAGAGTTGAAAATTATGCCTTCATATTTCAAATCTGGCAACCAATGTGCCCCTTTGGAATAAGATAGTTCATGGGTAGACGAGTCTAAAAAGCCCAGGACACAAATTTTCCTGGCCCTCTAGCGGATTTGGCAGCTCATGAACCGGAAGTAAAGTGTTTAGCACTAACTCGGAAAATGTATACACGATTCTGGTTAAACTAAGTCTCCTAGAGCAAAATATATATAAGCATGACCCCCAAATGTGGCTATAAAACCTTCATTTCCGTGTTAAAATCAGTGATATGAGGCACACTTAAGGCTTAAATGTAACGTAAGTTTAAAACATAAGTACAAGAATGAGAAAGAAACGAATTTACAATACAAAATTATTCCAGTTTAATATCCAAATACAATAATATCCTATACGTAGTCAAATACACTAATATCGAAATACACTAATATAATGTCAGCCACAATACCAAAATATAATAATATCTTGCTGTCTTATACAATAACATCCAAATGATTGAAATTCAGTTTGGATTACCAATCACTGTCGGAGCACTGTGCTTCACATACACAAAGTTTCGTACATCGTAGTCTCAATTTAGCATATTTACAAGATGTGCATCGCTTATGGCATGTACAAGAGTGTACACAGTGTTTTGACACTTCTGGAATTGTTGTCCACACAGGTCGGTATGATCCTCCCGAAGTTTCTAACCATCCCCAGTTGCTTGGTGAAGGTATTGTGTTTTTTGCATCGATGTTGTTCCAAATTCTTGCTTGGAGAGTAGCTCGTTTGATGTGTTGTATTAAAGCATCTGCTGTAGGAAGTATATTTTCGATTGCTCGATTCTTTCTTGTAAATAACACTCGTCTGCAGTCAATGATGCTCTGAAGATCTGATGCTTGATCATAAAGTAGAATAACAAATCGCTGCAACAGATCATGACATTCACATCAATATCAGAGGTGCCTGTACAGAGCTGATGCCACACACAATCAATTTCACGAAATGACATCCAGACCTTCCAAGCTGTCTTCTTGCCAATGCCACAAAATGTCGAAACTGTATCGCAACCAGTTACAGCATGAAAAGCCAACAAATTTCTGCAAATTCCCGGTGAGAGTTTTGCATAAATCTCATGAATTGGAATGAATTTATTGTATTTCCCACAACCATACTCAATCCATAGTTCTGCAATATCTTGTATTTGTGAGAATAGTGATATTGAAATAACCACTACATCCGAGTCCACAGTTCGTATTAAGATGTGAGTATGTCCACTTTCTACTGCATGCTTAACATGGAGAAGTAGGCGGCCATCAGCTTCCTCGTGTGAGGAGGGAGAAATGTTAACTACATCCATAGTTGTTGACGTGATGATGCGGTCATCATAAGTACAGATATCATGTTTTCCTGGATACTCATTTCCCACCGTTTTCTTAGCTAGCAAGTGGCACAATTGTGTCTTGTTTCCGTTAACATACAGGAATTGCTTAAATTGCTTTGGAATTGCAGTAGAGTCTGAGACTTTAATAGTTATGCCACTTCCTCTTGATTCTCGGGTATCTGCCTTCAAACTGTTACTAGTATAGCTGTTGAATACAATATCTAGTCGTGAAGTATTCTTCAGTTGATTATTGAAGTATGGTTTGAAAACATTTTCATAGTAT
>JAFIDM010009631.1:330460295-330492775 GCA_023159025.1 Thereuonema tuberculata | reverse complement strand
GAAACTTAGCGTATTTCATTAGTATGGTAACTGCATCTTATCCTGAAAATTTGAGCTCTCTAGTATTATCCAGGCCGAAGCTATGAGGGTTCGAAAATACGACGAAACGCTTCGAGAAAAGGTAGGTAGTGCCCTTCCTGCCTTCGGCTCGTCTTTGCAGGGGCACTGCCGTGCTCCCAGATTCATTGTTTATAATTATAGTAATATAATTAAAAACAGCACATTTAGTTATTTTGTACATATGTTTAAAACCAGTGTTAAATTGTTTGCGGTCTCCTGACGGCCATTTATAAGTTCTCTCTTTTATCCGGAATTTCGATTTACCGACGGAGGTCCGGTCCTGACCATTTCGGTTAATCGAGGTTCTACTGTATTAAATAAAGAATTATCTTTACAATCGTAGTGGATTTTAATTGTCGAAGTAATCCATCAAATTTATAGCTTTTAGAAAATGACGTCATTTTGCGAGAGAGGGGGGGGGGGTTATTGGATTATGACGGTAGGATGATTGTAGGAGGGGGGATAAAAAATCGGCAAAAATCGATGACGTAATATATGGACAGCCCCTAGGGTTGACTGTTGCTGGAAGTGCAGGGTAAACAAAGTCTCGAAGCAGAACATTTTTTTTTTATTGTCCAAATCAGGTTTATTGAATGTTGAGTTGGAAATAATGACTGAAAAAAACAAATTGGCTATATTTAATTAACGTGCGTACAATTTCTTTAGTATAAATATTTTTATCTTGCGCATTCACCCGTTGATGTCAGCTTGGCGTTGACGAAATTAATTGTGAGACTTTTTCATTATATAATTTTGTTATTTTTATTTTGTAATTTGTGCGTTGGCTTAAATTTTTATAATAAAGAAATTGTACGCACGTTAAAGTGATTTTAATTAACCCTTTTATTTGCAGGTTTTTTGCGCGTCATTAACTTCCAAAAGGACGGGTTCCCATAAATTGAGATAACATAGAAAAGAAAAAGATTGCATTGAATTAAGTAATATTCCAGCATTTGATCTCGTTTTACTATTTTCTTCTTCAAATATCAATTTTTCCAAGGCGCTTAAAATGTAAAATGTTAACTACACTATTCATTTCTAAAGCTAATGATGCTGGGAGATAAAGGGTTAATGGAGAAATTTGAATATTTTCATATTCGTGTCGTAAATCTTAATAATTTTCTTTGAAATAGACGAATTTAAATTATTGAAACATTTTAAATACGAATACGTACGTTTTATTATTATGTTTTAATTTTTTAATCTTTATAATTCTGTGCGTTGATCATTGGATTTTTAAATTGAGTATTCAGCACGTTAAATTAATATAATATATTTAAACATTTCTTCAATTGGATAAACGTAATATAAGGAAAAATATTCGAAATCATATAGTAATTCATAATTCGTAGAAATCGAATAGTAAACTTATGAAGTGAACAAGTTGTTTTCACAACTAAAACTAAATATAAAAAATCCCGCCCCAAGATATGTGCCGCCCGGTTCGGACCTCCCCCCCCCCCCCCACTTACCCCACTGTTGAACCCACTTTTAAATAACAAAAAAAGGATTATTTAGTATCATGTTTATTCATTTACATCAAAAATATGTAATTTTAGTAGAACTGCACTATAAAATTAAAAAAAAACCACGATTTGTAGAATGTGAAACAAGGATGGCCATATCAGGTGCACATGTACCTGATATGGCGACTAGGTAGACTTTTGGAATGTTGTTTTTTTGGACCAGTAAAACTATTTTTATGGGGAATGACAACATTTTTTGTGAAAGTCAATTAGCCTAAGAATGATTAAAACAAAAAATGGTTTTGATTTTTTCCAAAATGGCGGCTAGAAAAATTCTCAAACCTTAGCATGGCCATATCAGGGACACCCACCTTACCACAACTTGTATCAGCAGCATTCAGTTCATCTTCTCTCGTTACTGTCACTTATCGTAATTTTGTCTGAACTACTGTTGTCACTCTCTTCAAAAACTAAGTCATCTTCGGTACCATCCAACTTATACCCCATTTCTTTATAATTGTCCCCGTTTTACAGCTTCACATGAATTTTTCACCCAGGTACACATTTCAGAAAATATCGGCCGTTTCATTCTTCCATACCTTTGCACATATCTTTTGTAGATATAACTTCATTCTCCTTTCGTCCATCCAGCCTTTATCTTGAACGTGGATAAAAATACAATGGGATTTCATTTTTAGATAACGTTTTTCTTTTGAAAATTAACATGATGGTTTTATTCGTCCGCACAACAAGCTAAAACTACTTTGATTCTTGGTTATTCTTTGATCTTTAGTTCAGATTATTGTCGGCGGTGCGCTGTTATCGCGAGACGATAACAAAAATGGTACTAGTGTCCCCGCTTAATGTCTATCTCTTTGTCACGTAGGCTATCACCTATCTTCGGACCATAAGACCCACCCCAATTTTATGTCGATTTACTAAGTAAAAAAGTTCGTCTTAAGGTCCGAAAATACGAAAATATCAGAAGACATTTAACTATAGACTTTCTTATTTCGAATCTCCCTACTTCTTTATAAACAATCCCACCGAAATAGAGGTTTTTAATATAGAAATAGGGAGGCTTTAATATTTAAAAGTGATCATGAAACTTAATGGAGGCAATTTGTACATAGAAATAACAAACCCTTATATTTTTTTTATTATAGCCGATGACAGGATTTTCTTTTTCCACAGAAAAATTACAGCCATTTTAATGAAAACTTCTTCAATCCCCCTCCCTTAAATCAGCACAAGCTAATCCTCACAGTCTACACAATTAAATTTTGTGTATTTATATTAAATATTGAGTCAAAAAAGTTAGATTTATTTAATAGATTCCTGTTTCTGGAGGTAACTGCTCGTACAGTATCTTGTTAACTTTTCAAGTTTCTAAACTTGGTCTCATTTCTTTTTTTCTTTTCTATTTTAAAGTACAAATACATTTGCTTCAATAACATCTTAATATTCTCATCTTTTTCATCTGTACTTGTAATCCAAAATGTGATAATTTTTATTTTCAATACAGTCCATGTAAAACTTGGTAAAACATAGTATTAATTACAAAAATACAAGTAAACTGCTACTGGGTTTCAGTTAACACAATTCTAAAGACAAGTGAAACAAAATATATTGACTTTCGATCAAAATTGAAGTTAATGACTATCATGGTGCAATGGAGTGAGAAGGTGAGAGAGTCAATTTGAAAAATTAAACGCCATTTATATATTCAAAAAGTCACACTGGGTTTTATCGGTTTTAATGCTTATCAGTGAGTAAGCTAATGTTTCAAATAAGTTAAATATCTAATTATTGTATCAAATCAATTCCACATATATCGAATTAACTGATAGCTATGGTAAGTTAGTAATATCTCATTTCTAAGTTTCAATAATTACGGTTCTTTTGTAAAACCCACCAGGTTTTGTGGAAACATGAGATTGCTTTTATTTCATCGTTGAATGGCTAGGCTCTCTTCTAAGAAGAAACAGTTCATTTGTAATCATTATCAGTTACTTTTGAATAGGATTTATTGGAATTTTCTTCTGATTGGTTATTGTAACTTACTTAACCACTCATTTAAGTATCTGCTACCTAATCATTTGGTTGATGAATTTTCTTTCAACTTTAGTATATTCTATCTTAAATCAGCTTTTATTTTTTTCTTTTAGTGATCTCTACACGAAAGTATAAAGTGGGGAGCTCTTACATTCATTCTGTCGTCTGTGCATCCGTCGCCATTTTACAGCCCAAACTACAAGTCCGACAGATATGTGTCATTTCTTATGACTTGGAGAAATGCGAGTCCCGATCAGTGGTCAATTCTTGTCTTAGAGGAAGTGACCAAAAATGAAACATGTTCACGTTGGCTTCTTGTATAATACGAAACCAGATTTTGTTTGCTTTTTTCTTTAATAATTAATTATTTTTATTCGTTATTGCTGATTTCAGTTTTAATTCTTTTTTTAACATTTCTAATGAAGAGATCAACATAACCCTCAGCTAGCCATCGTGGAAAATAAAGTAAATTGTGATGAATGAATTATCAGACTTCTCTGGAAAACAGCAATTCCTTGAACTTCTGGTTCAGAGTTGATAGTTCATTAGAAGCTTTTTTGCACTGAAATCAATTTATCCGTAACTTGTACACTTGACGTAGAAGCAATGATGTCTGGCATAGAAACAATGATCCTAAAATATCCCGTATTCCTGTCCTTCTTTTCCTTTCTCTTGCCTCCACTGTTGTCGTTCTTTGGAAGATGCAGGGCCCCACGAAGGATCCGGCAAGAAAGATCTTCGAATTTTCTGGGAAAAGAATGAAAAGAGATACATTACATTTACATTTAAGAAGGGACTTTTAGAGACTCACTTTGCGGATTACTTATATAGCAAAAACTAAATTTAAATTCTGTCTTAATATATAAGTAATTGATTGGTTTAAAACACAGCATTCAATTATATTGTATAATGGATATTTGTTGATCCCTAATGGTAAAAAAAAAAAAAAAAAAATCTGAAGTTTTGATCATTCACAGTCATCTATCGAAAAAGATTCAAGAACATGAACAAACTTTGCAAATAAATATATTAAACTCTCGATTATCCGTGGACCTCTCCTGTTTTCATTTTCTTTTACTGTACAATAAATTACGGATTAAAAAAAAAAAAAATAGATCTAGAATAAGATAAACAATAAAAGAGGCTAACAAAGTAAGTGAAGACAATTACAGACAAATAATTTAAAGAACGTCCTTGTGGGCGGAGCTTAGGCCGGCAGGTTACACTAAATTACGGGAGAGCCTTCCCATAATAATAACATTTAAAAATAAATAAATAATTTAAAATAAAAATGTTTATAATGTATGTACTGTAACTGTTTGTATTGTCATTTTAATGTAAATAAAACATGTTAAATGCATTTTTGTGTTGATTTTCGTCCTATTTCGGATTATCCGCGATTATCCCAATTCCGTGGATAATTGGGAGTTTACTGTAGTTTCATTGCAAATCATTGTGTGGATAGATTTTAATAAGATTTTTAAAATTGAAATCGATGCCAGGGAAACGATTACTCTTTTATGATGGTAAATACAGTTAAATTTTCTAACATAACAAAATATAACATTTACAGGATTTTACATAAACTGAAACCTTCTATATATATATTTTCTAGCATATACAAATGATAGAAAGATATTTAAATTATAGATATCTAAAGCAATATACATATTTTCAATAATAACAAAATAACTTATAATATGGTATGCGCCAAAACAAGCGATACTGAACGTCACAAGCCTTTGTTGCTCATGCGCACCACGTGATCACCTCATCGAACGACATTAACATGGAAACCTAAGAGTATGCTTATGTTGGTTTAAGCTTGATAAAATGTTCAAATAGTGCTAACAACAGAGATGAAAAGTCTTGTTGAGGAGCATTATTTTAGATCATTATGGTTTTGTGAAGAACTCTCCCAAGATATGATGTGGATTTTGGTCTTCATTATTTAAAAAACAAAAGAAAGGATTTTTAAACCAGGAAACTGACACCATGGAGGAAGAATGCATCACATACCTTTTTTCTTGCGTTTCTTACTTTGTTTCAAACAAATTAAATACAAGAACACTAAAGACATAAATCAATGCATTTATATTAAATGTTGAGTAAAGAAGAACTATAAAGATAACGATGAAAATCATTTACGTATTTCCCAGATTAGCTCTCATTTAAGTTAAAGTTTCCCCTCGCGTGGCTTCAGATAAAGCTCCTGGAGTTTCCTGACCTAAGGGTCTGAGGTCGGTGGTGGACCCAAGAAAGAAACCCGTAGCATTGTTCAAAGGGTTGGATGAACCCAGGGGTGGCTTAAGGCGTTGGGGGGCGCCAGAATGGATATAGAAAATGTAGTGTTGATATATTTATAATGTAGTATATATATTTCCTGGAAGACATGCAGACCTTCCGGTCGGTTAACCATCCATTAAGTCAAAAGGTGCCATTTGGGTGGGGGCAGGCTAGGAGTGGGGGTTGGGCAGGGGCGCCAAATGCCTAACCTGCACGGGTGACATTTTGTTCTTGAGCTGCTCCTGGGTGGACCCTAAGATTCGTCTGAACCTCTGCCGGGGACTGAAGTTGGTTCCTCCAGGTTGAAGTTAAGAGGCTACCTGGTCTACTCTCATATAGATAATTGATTACCCGGTGAGATTAGCGAGTGCTGAAGGGCAGATTGCAAACAATTACCAGTCCTCGATGTTCGTCGGGAGCTGAAGAATATGGATTTCAATGGTCGGACATCCACATATAAGCTAAGATCAACCAGGGTAATCAAAGCTTTCTCTGGAGTAGCCTTGCCACCGTTTGACTTAGGTTATCCGAAGATCATGCCAGGAGAAAACTCTGCTCGAATAGGTTGTGCCAACTGTGAAGTTCAGTCGAAGAGGCATCATGAGCAGGAGTTCTTTTTCATTATTCGGTCAGAGTCCCTAGTTTCAATAAAGGGGATCCTAACCTATTAATGCCATTCTAGACAGTTCAGTGGCTTCCAACTTTACGGTAAAGGTTAAGGGTCAACATGATAATCCCTCCTCGAAGACAAAGAGAGATCTATTGAAGAACGATGGTAAGGTACATATTGAAGAACTTGAATGGCCTCGAAAGCCCTGATGTCAATTCCACAGATAAATTGGAACGTCCATTGCGAGTGAGACATCAACTTACTAATAGTTTTGTGAAAGAATGGAAGGCTTTTCATTAGTTGGACCAACTCCGTATTAATGTCTTTAGAACTAGATTTTTGCTGAGCAGGCGTTCAGATGTTCTTGATTAATAATGTTTAAAAATAAATCAATATAATATGAGTAACAAGATATATATATAGAAGCTCACATTTGAAATGCCTTTAGAATTACTGAAAACTATTTTACTGAAATTCTTTACCATTATTATTAATTTGATAAATTTTGTTGAACTGTACAAAGCCATTAGTTAAATTACAAATATATTTTTATTAGAAGCTTAACATTCTTCTAATTTTTAACCTTTTATTTTGTTGAAGAAATAAGAAAAACAACACATAGTACATGTAGAAACATTACTAACTATGTAATTTACTATTACTTTTTTTTTAAAGAAAAAATTACGTAGGATTAGAATTTCAAATGATTCAGCTTTCATTTAATTTTATTTTTTTATCATATGATAGGTTCTATCAAGGTTCTTTACCTATCATTGTAATTTATTAATTCGTTTATTAAAAAAAAATTGTTTGAATAATAGCCGTAAATGGCTAATTTGCAAATTTAAACTATTTGTTACAAACAACGTCGAATTCAAAGTTAGCCTAAGAAGACAAGGTGAGGCTTGAGCATTTAGAGTGAAGCCGGAATGCTGTGGCCTTCTACATATATTTAGACGATGACATAATAAACCGTCGATTATATAAAGTGTCGATTATAAACTGATTGAGTAGTGTCGCCGCTATCATCCTGCTTTTAGAAACTGAAATTACGAATAATTCAGTTTTAATTATTTTTAAATTCTCAATGGTCATAATAAGAATGGCTTCTATTTATTGAGACGTAAAAACTTAAATCCAATTACCAGTCGATTATATTTTTTTTATGTTTTATATACATAAAGTTTTATTTTTTTAACTTTAATCTTTTTTACTTTCACACGCGATTTAGAGGCCTGAGGTTTAAGAAAATAAAAAAAAGCATGAAAAAGAAAAAAAATAATAATTTTTCAATCAAATTTGAATCAGAAAAGGAAACTACCTGTAATAATGTTCCTTCTTGTTTGCTGATACATCTAATGCCCCAAATGGGTAATTGCATAATAGGAATAATGGCTACAACCCAACCAAGGGAATCAGCCCATTCAGGGTATTTGTATTTACCCATTGTCAATGGCTGATGATCAATGATAGAATAAATAAAAATCACCTATAAGATACAAAACGCCAAAAATTAGAGACAAAGATCACACACTCTGTAATTTATGGATAAGTGTAAAACTATATTCAGATTCTGATTTAAAAACAATAAAGTGAAAGGACTTTTGGTAAATATTTTTAATAAATAAAGTATATATATATATAAATAAAAGAAAAAAACAAACAAAAAAACAGTTCACAATATGGATTTAACAGCAGGATTCAAACTTTGTTTCTCGGAATCCAGGAATTCCGTGAGAATCATCCAGTGGTTGGGTGGGATTAAAGGGAATTCACTAATAAAAATAAATCGTTTTTATTGCTTCAAATAATTTTAAAAAGTATCATTTTTGAATTGAAGTGCTAGGCGTCTGCAGCCTTTTTTTCTTTAAAATTCCCATTTTGGGTTGTTAGATGAGGCTCGTGTATCAGATCATTTCCTGTCCCTGTTGCTGAATTTCTCAACTGTATGAAACAACTATAAGCCTTTTTCTGAGTTTTGAGGTAGGTGAAATAGTTTTAATGCCATTTTGTGAACATCATATACAATTTCTATTTGTTCAAATAAAATGTATTACAAAGTGGTGTTTATTAATGGTTTCCTCATTGATATTCCCACTGAAAAGGATTCCTCGGGGTTCTCAAGTTTGAAGACAACTGGATTAGAGGAAAACTTAAATCTAAAAAAATTGTAAATTTGTACAATAAAGAAGCTTAATTTCTTTTTTTCCTTTTGCAACTAGGCCTTCAGAAATCACTCTGTTTGAAACAGAGTATTTATTTATTTTTTTCAAGGAAATTTAAGTTGGTTTTTTTTTTAAAGTTCTGCATAATAGTTATGGGGTACAGTAAGATGTTTATTAATGCAATTATTTAAAAAAAGAAAAAACACGGGAAAAAAATAGGCAAGAAATTAAGAATTGCTTTGCACATTGAGTGAAAAAAAAAGTTACTTTTAGAAAAATCATTGTTAGTTCTAAATAGAAGAGACAAGGAAATCGAATTATAGACTGCTGATGAAATCAAAATCCTTTTTTTTTTTTTATTATTATTCGATTGGAAAAGCAAAGCTTTAGACCAGAGTCACTCTTTAAGTTAAGCTTAGAGCTCATGAATCGCATAATTGTCATGAAAACTTATTTCCTGCATTTGTAGAAGAGAATATGAAATACAGAAATGCTTCCATTAGAAATGACAGAACTACATTTAACAAACTTACTTATATAGATTACATAAGAGATTAAATAAGAAATTTAGTTAATTTCAATTAATAGAAAAGCAAGAAATGCTTTCGCAAGAATATTTCTTCCGAACATCCTAAAAAAAGTCAATTCCTAAAGAAGTTTCCTTAAAAATCTCCTTACAGTGAGTCCTGCTGGCAAGAAGAAGCCCCATGTAATTTTCCAAAATGGTCCAAGTTTAAATCCGAGCATATATCCAACATCACTCAAGTATGAACGTAGACCTAAGATAAAAAAATAAAAGAAAATGTAAAGGTACAGATACAAATTTAGTTCCAGAATAAGTGAAATAAGCATTTACCAAGTATTTAAAAATAAAACTAAATAAGCAATTTTGTGAGATAGCTACGATTTTTAACGACCCATTTGTGAGCTATTGTGATAACGACCAAAATCGGTAGCTATTGCGTTTGTCCTGTCCTTCCGTGTCTGTCCACCCCTAACAATCTCCCGAACGGAGGGTCAGATCGGCAAACGGACTTCACCATCTGTTCAGAGGCCCAAACTAGGTATAGGGTATTTTCAGGGGCCAACGCCCCGCTCAAGTTCGAGGTTTTTGGCATTGTTTTCATTTGATATCCTCCATTAGCTTAAATGTTAGAAATGCAGCCATCTCGTTTCTTTTGTCAGCTGTAGCTTTATGAGCAAGTTCTCACTTGGAGACACATTATGTTGTCAAAAACAGTTTAACATAAATTATATATCAAAATGTTCAGCTAAAAAAAAATAAAAATAATGATACCAAAGTTTTTAGCAGTTGACCTCTAGGTAAAAAGTTATAAACTTTTAAAAATCTCCAAAAACAGGAAGTAACCGTTACAACACGAGCGCGCATAGCGGTGAAATGTGAAAATACTTTCAGTTTCAATATTACAAATGGATAATTTAAGTTTGTATTATTTTAAAGATATATTTAACATTTTAATACATTTATTAAACATTCATGTAACACTTTTAAATAAGTACACTTTTTTGAATAATAATTCATCTGAATTATTCAAAACATAAACATAAAACATAAGAGCAATTTTGCAGCAACCTCATTTGATTACAGACAATTTTTGCGAAATGGAAATTCGCGTTTTCATTCTATTACTAATGTGCAATTTTGCAGACGTTTAACACTAGATTGTAGTCGCATTAGATTATATATTACTATGTTCAGCAGCACTTTTTATTCTCTTCTCTAACTCCAACATGGTTACCAAGTAAAATATCAAGAATTTAGAATTAAATACGTTGTTTCGTTCCTTGCCAGACCCTCTGTTATTGTAGATATTATGATCAGTGATCTTTTGAAAAACGTTTTTAATAATATACAAAACTGTATTTCTCACAGCGATATTAGAGGGAGTGAAGTCTTTTTTTGCTTTGATCTCTTAAATAGTTTCAGACCTATAATAATCTGGCAACAAATCATTTATTGGGCGCTCCCTTTTACTTTACAAATTATGGCAGTAATTCTCAATTTTTGTTTGATCGCATACCCTTTCTCTAATTATTTCAATAAAATAAAAATGAACTTCATAAGATAATAGGGTTAAAAAAAAATATTTAAAATTAGATATAACATTTTTCAGTAAAAGTTGCTGCGAAACATGTTATATCTAACATTAAATAATTTTTATTATCCTTATTATCTTATGAAGTTCAATATTTAATATTAATGGTTTTCTTTACATTATTACGTTATAAATAAATAAAATCGTAGTTTGTATTGACTGCTTATAAATTTCTACTTGATAATATTAATATTTTAATAGCAATATTTCTACCAAAATTGATGGATAGGAAATGACTACTTAATCTTCTGCCTACTTTGTTCTTAGACATTTAAGCAAGATGATTTCTAAGATATAAATGTGACTTCAGTGATTTAATATATCATTAATTTCGATTTTCCATAATAGCAACCATTTTTTTATAACGTAAAATGAAAATGTTCTGTAATTGATTAATTTTAATTGAGTAAGTTTTGATCTTACCGTAAATCCAGCACAATGCGACTGCTTCTAAAATGGCCCACAGAAAAGTCGTAAAACCAGTTCCATAATTATCAATAAGAGTAAGAACATACTGACCACCCTAAAAAAGTAAAAATAAAAACACAGCAAACAAATTAGATTTAATGTTTTATGAATCAAACCATAATTAAATAGTGAATCAACGCTCCTAGTCTATTAACAGCTGCCTGCGGCGCGGGTGAAAATTTTGACAATTTTGTAAGTCTACACAAAGAGCCACCAGACGCCAAACCTCATTACGAATAGCCTTTCTTAATAATCTTTGTTAAACATCTGCCTTCTGTTTGTCCAATAAGCCTTCCTTGTCTTCGGCGTATTGTAATAAGCCTTGGATGAAATGAGGCTGACTGAGTGTAGTTTCGTAATAGCCTACTATATACTATACGTACAATTTACCTATACCGTATTGTCAAAATCTTAGGTAGTTCAATAGAACTTCATTTTCTTCCTCTTCATATTTTTCTTCCTTTTTCCTCGAAAACGGACCATTTAAATAATAAGATCAACTTTTTATAAACAGATGGCCATAATTAAACTTCTCTTTTCTGAGTTTTTAGCTCGATCTAACAACCAGAATATCATCAAATTCGATAAGGAGACTAAAAAGGACATGGTAAACAAGATTCCGTGAAAACAAAAAAATTTCGTTCAAAAAGTCGCTGATATGAGGCAAATGAAACAAATGAATAATAAAGACTAAACTGCAATGAACGATTATCTTTTTGTGTTGTGCTTATGATAACACAGCAACATTTAATATCAATTTCGTTTAGCACTGTAATTCTAAAAGGTAGTAGAGCGTAAATATTGTCAGGAAACGTGTTGCCCAACTCGACCACATTTAGTTCATCCTGGCGGAAGAGGACCTGGTTCAAAGTAGCCATCGTTCTCTTGGACCTGTAGAGAATATAGTCAGCAGCAGAACATAACATGTCTCCAGGAATGTTGTTCACAGTTTACAGGGCCGCGCCTAGCGGGGGTGACAGGGGGGCACGGCACCCGGGCGGCACGTCTTGGGGGGCGGCAAATAATTTAGTGTAGAAATACTAATGGAAAGGAAATATATGCAAAATATGTAATTATATACACATTTGTTTTATTATGAAAAATATTATATTTTTAGGCAAAAATAAATATAGATTATTAGGGGCGGCAACTTTGGCCTGGCACCCCGGCGCGGTCCTGACAGTCTACATTGCTAAGCTACATTGTCGCGCTTAGGCTGCCAAATTTGAGACATCGCCACGTTAGAGATTGGCCTTCCGATATCCCCGCAACCCCACAACCACGTCAATTTGCATCAAAATTGCATGGAATGATATCAGAGAAGCGAGGTTGTCATGCAACAGAAAAAAAGCGACTATTCACTCTGTCGTCTGTGATGTGATGCTGTAGAAACTGATGTATCGATCGTGCAAAAGAGAATGTGTTCCATGTTGCATAAAAATGGTCATTCCTTGAGTTGCTGACATTGTTTTTGCTGAAGTTGCGGAAAGATGAAACTATTCAGCATATCGCGATATTTCCTTGCTGTTACGAACGCAAATTCGGAAACCAAAATTCAAAAAGTTTTGTTTTTTATACTTATGGTCACATGAAAATGAGCCTCATCTCCACGTCCACCTATTCTGGCCAGGGAAAGTCACAGCAAATGTCAAACGCTTATCAAAGCCATCGTGTAGCAGCTGCTGTACGCAGTTGGTCATGCATGGATAAAATGGAATAATTTTTACACTATCTTTTCCGTACCGTGAATATGGTATATTCCATTGGCGCTGCTACTACTAGCATGTTCGTGTAATCTGTGTACAACTGCGTTTGCAATTTACTCAATTACCGTAGTTGCACTGTTATCCCTCCGCTATCAGGTCAAACTTCCAAAGATCTTATGTCTTGAAACTTCTGAATCACCGATCTAACTGCATCAGCAGAAGACCTTTATGTAAGTTCTGACTGGTTCTAAACTTGAAGGAAGGTTTATGCATTGCATTCGTTCAGGTAAAATAAATTTACTAGTTACTCCCGGTGAAGTAATGCGAGACATATGTTGAGCACTACTATCAATAGGGATGTGTTTGTGACGTTTCCTTTTTGTTTATAGCTTTATGATGCCAGTAACATGCGTGGTCAACTTCGTATTTTATGGAAAATTATCGGCTTCCTGAACTGCAAGAACCCCATATTCCCCCTTTCAGCAACTTTTTTTGTGGCAAAATGTTTTTCGCCGAATCCTGCTTCCATGTCGTGATTACTTTCCTATACCTAATTTGGTTTAACTCGGATTGTTAGATCTAGCTACAGACGACTAGCTACAGGGAAAGTTTAATCATGGCTATCTGGTATTTTCAAACTTAAAACTTTGATTAAGGGCAGATAATTAACTTAATTGGATTAAAATATTTAATTTTTTAAACCAATGCTTTACTCTTTAAGAAGAATATTTGTTATATAATCACTGCTGATGTTTTTCCCTTTATCTTTTATGTTAATAATCTATTGTAAAAATACGAATGTGAAAGTCTTTCATTATTTGGGCTTTTCTGTTGCTATGTCATTACCCATCTCTTTATGTCACACAGATCTATGCATATAAATTCCATATATTAAATAAGTTACCTGTGCTTTGATGAGTCTCATTAAAACATTTTATCTTTAAAGTTAATTATATTCACTAACTTTAAATGGTAATAAGCCAAACATTACCTGGTTCATATATAAGAGACCAAACAAATAGCAACAACTGCAGACGACAAGTACGATTTTCCATTTCTTCACTTTAGGAAATTCTTCTTGAATAACCGAAGTGATACCAGTAATATGAGAGACCTAAGTAAAAAATAAAACTGAAAAATTAATTTGTCGGTAAACAGTAAATTTTTTTTATTGTATTAAATAAAGCAAATTAAAAATGAAATCTATTAAACATTGTATAATTAATGAATAAAATATAATATTCTTCGCAGCTTGGCTGGAACTTTCTTCATGATTAATAACATTTACTCATGTGCATACGATAATTTCGACATTTCGAAATTTTGAATTGAATTTCGAAAAATTTGGAAGGAGCAGTAGCTTCTGTGCCGCCTTCCCTCGAAAGATGAACTAGGCGTGATGTTTTAACATAAATAACACATTGGCACTGGGTTTTACCTGATTACTTACACCAAATCTACTGAGGTTCGTAATTCCGAAACTCACATTTCTACATTAATAGATCAGTATTCATTTATGATGATAGCATTAAGTTAAATAAGTGAAGGGTGAGTATTCTCGGCTTTAATGTTTTTATCGCTCTGAATATCCGTCAATTTTCTTCCTTTTATTCTTGATCATCGAAATCACTTATATAAAAAGTCACTTATTAATTGTTTAGTAGTTTAGTTGAATCACGTTTAATGTTTGATCTTTTAGAGGATTGATCTTTTGACATCTACTTAATATTTATTACAGAGATCATAAGTTCATATAGTTGAATGAGTCGTTCTTTTTTATTTTGCTCTTTTTTTTAGATTAATGAAGATTAATGAAGAAGTACGGATTATTATCGTACAGCCAGATTTTTCCATAAGTAAAACAAGTATCACTATTTACATTTTTTCTGTAATTCCTGCAGGAGTTGCTATTATGTACTTATTAAATTTCGTGGTGCAATCATTTTTCATAATTACAGAGACTAGGTACACTGGAAATAAAAGGAAAAATTAACTTCCAGAGGCGAGTAGGCCTCCGTTAACTTCAGCTGTCGCATCCTCAAAGCTTCGAATGAATTCAGATTTCGTTTTGAGCATTATTTGGGTAAAATCCTTATTAAGCTCTTCTTAAAAGACATTGAAACCACTGAGAAAATCTTTTTTCTATGAACATTGAATTACCACCACATTTATCCTTTAAATAATTACGTTAAATTTGTTTAAATGGAGTCGAAGCTTTTTGCATTATAAAAAAAAAAACAAAAAAAAAAACTCTAAATTAACTGTAATAAATTTAAAATGATTTCACCTATTGGAATGTTTCACAAACTTTCAATAATTATTCTTATTTTTTTTATTTTTTTCCTAAAAATTAGTATCCAATACTTACAGCACTTCCCATACCAAGAATGAACAGCATCAGGAAAAATAAGGCTGCCC
Organism: Thereuonema tuberculata; assembly: GCA_023159025.1. Taxonomy (NCBI): domain Eukaryota; kingdom Metazoa; phylum Arthropoda; class Chilopoda; order Scutigeromorpha; family Scutigeridae; genus Thereuonema; species Thereuonema tuberculata. The sequence goes on along the minus strand of JAFIDM010009631.1, from coordinate 330,477,424 downwards.
ACAGTTGGGGAACAAAACTAATCTGTGACAAGGCCTGAGGATAAGCAATGAAAGCTAAGCCAGCACCTATAAATAAAAACAAACAAACTGTAATTACAGAATTTTAATTCAGTATTTCTTCATTATAATTAAAACAAATGAAAAGAAAGAAAATAACTTCGAGTTCAATCAATCGACAGTGATATCATATATTTTCTATAGGACTTCGTTGTTAGTTCGGCGGCGTTGGCGTAAGTTGTAAAACAAGAATGATCTTACTATGATATTTAAATTAGTCCTAAGAGAGAATTCTTGCTATGAGATTTTGCTAATGAAAGTTTAAATCAAAATTAAACTATTCCTAAGTCACCTTCGATATATGTAAGTAAGGAGATGAGAAATCCTTACTTACATATATCGAAGGTGACTTAGGAATAGTTAAGAAAACTGAAGAATAACTTCAAAGGAACCATAAAAAGAGTCTTACTTTTAACCCTTCATCTTTTAATCATTTAAATACAAAGTCTAAGTTACCTGATTTTACAACGTCCTTCATTGGAGTCTGCAGAGCATGAGAGAGAGCACCAACCACCGAAAAAATGGTAAATCCAGCTAATAAGCTCGTGAAAGTGTCGATAATGCTGATCACCATGGCATCTCTGGAAATAAATAAAAAGAAATCTAACATAAATGATGGAAAATCTATTTAATGATGAAGATTCCTTTGTACACGGTAAGAAAATACACCCATCAGCTAAGATAAAAGAGAAACAGTATCAATTTAAAATATATATATATTTATTAAACCAAAATGGCTGGAAAGATTAAATTAATGCTCTAAACTTATTGGATGATTCGATTCAACTTTTCATCTAGCAATTGAAGTCAAATGTCTTTGAGTGCAAATAATGAAAAAAGTCAACAAATTCAATTAAAATTCAGAAAAACGCAACATCAACACATTTTTAAATTAATGTATTCTTACAATTCACAATTTTGTTCCTATCAGAGGCGTTTCGATAAATTTCGAATACGGGAATTATGATGTGTCCATATTTTTTGTGATGGGAGGAAAGATTACAAATGAAACGATGGTTGTCCAAACAAAACAAAAAAAGTTCAAAAGGCTGAATTTCATTCATTTTCGTCCAGTGTCCTCCCACTATGTCCCATACATAGGCAATGGGATACAAGGCTGGACTCTAAGTTGGCCACTCCAGGTGATGAATTCCAATTTCGTTCCAATAGTATCTGTCACACAGTGACCAGTAAAGGACGATCGTCATCAATATAAATTTTTGTCCAAGAAATTGAAGGAAATGAACAACAGAATTGTTGAAGATCCTCAAGGCATCAGGGATTCATTCATTGGTCACCAAATCAACATCAGTGAGGGTTCAAGACCGATTCCAATACCATCTGATTCCAATGTGTTATTGGAATGCGGTCTTTTCGGAGAAAATGTAGGTGAAATTCATTTCTCAAGCCTCCTCTACATACTTTCTCTCTCTCGGATAACATGAATCATTGCTTAATGTTCTATCCTTGTTGCCCTGGTACTGATGCTGTTCAAAGCCAATCAGACAATCTGATAATCCTGTGGTAGCTGCCAACCTGTACAGGTGTCCTCGACAAGATTACCTTCTCAACATTGCTCTTCTCATGTTGTTTCACCTTCAAGTTAAACACTAAAACGGTTTTTGAGTTTTTAAATCTGTAAATACGAAACTGCTTTGAAAAATTTTTATCCAAGAAATTTAATTTATGAATAATTAACTTTCTTTGTGGCAATCATCAATTTCCACTATTTGTATGAACTGGAGGCAATTCTAGAATCAATTAAATCTTCTGTATTTAAACTACATTTCAAGATACCTATTTTTTAGTCAATATTATTAATATAAATAATAAATTATTATTTTTATTTTCATAATTTTTTTTTTCATAAATCAATAGATGAATAAATAAGCTTTTCTTTAATACTTCTTACTTGTAAACATTATGTCTAAAAGGATTGTAACTTGAATAGACAGTCAAATAACCATATCCTGTACCAAGAGAGAAAAACAACTGCTCACAAGCTTTGTACCATACCTATAAATTAAAACAAAAAATGCAAATATTTAAAATACAGTTACTTGAAAATATACCGTATATGCTGCAATAGAGGCCTCGGTGTTTATTTGCAAAACTAGCCTCGGCTCTCGGCGCTTAATAGAGACCGGCTGCTATTAGAGGCCGGCCATTATTAACAAAAACCTTCAGAACCCAATATTTTTACACATAAATACCGGCTAATATTACAAACAGCTACTTTATTTAAATTTCACGTGCTACATAAGACTGTTAAAGATAATTGGCAATGTATTTCTGTACCTTTCGCTGCTATTCGTCGTCCGAATCCGCAAAGATGGGCGGCCGCCTCACCGGAAGTTTCTTTCGCGTATTCCATTGCGAAAGGCAATATCAAATGACCGTTTCGGCGGCATTTTGTAAGGCAATGTAACGTAAGGTATTACGCACGACGATAAAGATACGCTTACACTAGTACCGGTAGGCAAATATCGAAGACTCGGCTACTGTAGGAGACCGGCTATTATTTGGTCGTGTTCCCTCTGCAGCCCGGCGCTTATTAGAGACCTGCGACAATAAGAGCCTCAGCGTTTTTTGGAGCATATACGGTACTTGAAAATATAATTACTGTTGAGGGATAAGACAAAATGCGTATGTAGACAAGTTTATAAAACAATAATCATTTTGAAATTGATTGAATGATTTCAATAAAAAGCGCATTGTATCGGGTGATCCAAATTTACACCACTCTATAGGAAAAAGCAACCAAATTTCGTACACCTACTGTCCTGTGTATACACTTTCAGTTTCTGAAGAAAAAAAAAATGATCTGCTAATTACTATGTCATCCGAAAAATGTTCGCCGTAGTAAGGTTTTTCACAGGAAAAGTTTATGTGAGTCATGAAGATTGCGATGTCAACACAATTCCTCTGTTGAAGTGATTGAATTGCAAAGCTCCGGAGCTTATCGGCATATCTGGAGTCATTCACAAACATCTCACTGGCCCCGAAGCTGTGTTTTCTTCAAAAAAGTAAGGACCAATGATGAAGGATGCCTTGAAGCGACGCCAAACCGTTACCATTGGTGAAGGCAATGGAATTTCATGATGAACATGTGGATTACTGTCAGACCAAGTACGACAGTTATGAGTGTTTACAGCACCATTCAAATGGAAATGAGCTTCATCTCTTGACAGTTTCGCTAAGGCCATGTATTATCCACCATCATCCGAGCAACGAATTCAAGGCAATTGCTTTCCGTAATCATAATCACTAGAAACCAATTGTTGCCTTTGTGATATTTTATAGAGGTAAAACCTCAAGACATTTCGCAGAACTCTGTCGTATAGTATAACATGTCCAATTCCCGTGATATTGCATGTGCACAACTGCTACCATGTGCTTATGCGATTCCCTGCTTCACTACTGCAGTTACAATTTGTCCGTTCTTTGCAATTCATTTGGCTTTTGACCTCGTCCTAGTTTTACAACAAAAGTTTCTGTCTTTAGTAATCGTCAGTGGACCTGTACGTAAACCTATTAACTGTCCAAATGCCTGAAGTACAGCATTGTTGTTTCGTTGATAGAAGAGTTTAACAAGTAACGCGCGATCCGGTAAGGTGAGCTTCATGACTCTTCGCAACTTCATGACTCTTTGTGAAAAATGCTTTGTGACTCCTTTTGTAGGCGGAGTTGTTCGATTACATCGCAATATGCAAATTATGGGCCACAATTCATCCTTAAGCGGCCGTAATTTGAACTATTTTTTTTCTTTGGAAATCGAAACCGCATACTCAGGACAGTGTGTTTACGAAATTTGATAGCGATTCGCCCAATAGTTTTTCCTAAAGAGCGGTCTAAATACCTCCTCTTAATTTGGATCATCCGGTACTTTAAAGCTCAATAGATTTCAGTGTAATGACTCAAAAATAGGAAGAAAATTTCCTCAGTAGTTATACTATATACAATATACTATATATGTTTTATAGCACAAAAGTCTTTTTTTTGTTTTGTTTTTCTTTTGAAAAATAGCTAGCTTATCTCGCCAAATTCTGTTTTATTAACCAATTCTTTCAAAGGTTTTTTTGTTATTCTGGAATTCTAGGAGAATTTCTGTTTCGTTTTAACAAAGAAGCTGAAATGCTACTGTAGAGACTTTTGCAATATTTCATTGGCTAAATAGTAAAGGATTGCTGGCTGGAGATGCGTAGTTCAATCGGGATTTTTTCCTGGTTAATCTCCTCAGATGTATCCGGGGATTTCTGATTGGTTACGGAGTCTACTGTTTAACTGACGTAAGTATTATTGGGTTCGAAAAGACAAAAACTACATTTATTCAGAGTCATCCATTGAAAAAAAAGGTAGGAAATTCTAGATTAAAGTAAAATTTACAGTAAAAAGGAAATTCAAATTAGAGATATAAGACATTACGTTTCACATGGAATTGATTTGTAGTTATAAAAAGAAAAGAAAGTTTTGAAAGATTGATGGCCAAGTGCACCAAACTTCAATTAACTTTGACGGCTGTATTGTGGACGTAGTTAAAATGAGTGGGGGATACTGCTCCAGAAAAATTTTGGCCTTTGCTTTAAAATTGTGTGAAAGGAAACAAACATGTATAAAAAGAAATTTATGAAGTTTCTGAATAAATTTTCTTTTTATATATGCTTGTTTCCTTTCCTTTAATATAATTTATAAAAAAGTGCTTATTTGAATTTAATTTAAGATTTTGGGGAAAAAATTGAATCAGTCAATTGAATGATTTCATTCATTTGTTCCAGAAAATTATTACGTAAATTTTATCACTGCAGTGCTTGCGACGAATATCAAATGGTTATCAGCTTGCAGTTCGGTTATTGAGGGATAAATAACAGATAAATAACAGATAAATTACAGATGGACATTAAGTGTCTTTTTCCGTATGCCTAGATCTGAGTCTAAAGCGGAGTTTCCTTCCATCTCTTCACAATGTCTGTGTTTCATGGACTCAGGGCTATTATAATAGGTATCGTCTGACCCTATATATATGTTTAGCGTCAAGCCCTGAGTAGGCATTCCATTTCTAGGCTTACAATATCAAGTAGACTATAAACATGCACTGATTGGCTAACGTAATTTAATGATAATAATAATAATAATAATAATAATAATAATAAGAAGAAGAAGAAGAAGAAAAAGAAGAAGAAGAAGAAGAAGATAATAATAATAACAATAATAATAAAAAGAAAATAATAATAATATTAATAATATCATTAAACCAGTTTATTTAAGGAAAGAATTATTTAGTTTGCAATGTAATATATCAACTTACTTTAATAGTTCCTAATTTCTTCCAGTCAGGTGTCACAAAATATTTAATGCCTTCAACCGCACCTTCCATCGTTGCTCCGAGACAAAGAAGTGTAATCAGAATTAAATAAGGAAATATAGCAGTTACGTAGGAAATCTGAAATAACAAAAAAACTATCTCAAATAAATTTTCAAGAAATCATTTCCTTATGTAAAGTAGGACAAAGGCCTTAATTTTTTTGAATTTTCCAGTACGGTTGTTCCACGATAATCTATGGTATATGTTTTTTTTTTTGGAATTTTTATGATGTAAGTGAATGGTTGCTTTACCTTTCCAGCACTTTTGACGCCTCTAGCGAGTGAGAAAAACAATAAAGACCACGAAAACAATAGGCAGAGAGAAAGTCTATAGTCCAGTGCCCCTAAGTGTTCAATTCCATCAGACTGCTTCAAAACGTAATTCCTGGAAAAGAGAAGATATCGATTTCTTATAAAACACTCACTTCCAAAAGTTAAGTAAAGAGAGGAAAAATGTTAATTTCCGTAAGAGGTCTGAATTAAAGAAGCTGAAGTTTGCTGCAAATGTAGAAGGAAGTATGCAAATTATATAGGTAACAGCCAATCACGGTTTCGCGTCGAGAAATTTGCAAAAAGGCAATCGTATAAGAAGCCGGCATTGTGAAGGGTTACAGGAGTTGCATGTAAGTGCTGATGAAAGGTGTTTAGAACATTCGTACGATTTGTTTTCAAGCTAGACGTGTTTCTATGGCTTCCAGAAGACGAATGGAAGATTCTGAGCACTGGCGGGCTGTCGGACGCATTGAAGCAGGACAGTCTATAACTGATGTTACTCGTTTCTTCGGCGTTCATCATTCCGTCATTTCACAATTATGGAAACAATTCCAAACCAGCCAAACAGTTGTCCGAAGACCTATAGCCGGTCGTCCAAGGGTTACGACCCCCGCGGAAGATCGATATATTGCTGTTGTAGCCAAGCGCAATTGAAAATCGACCTCCACACGTGTGACATCTATGGTTGCAGCGGCCATTGGTAGGACGATATCTGCCACTACTGTTCGTCGAAGGATACACATGAATGGTCTGTACGCCCGGGTACCACGAGTTTGTGTTCCTTTATCCGTCCAATCCAGAGGGCCACGATTACAGTGGTGCCGCCAGCATGTGAATTGGACTGTCTGATTGGGGTAACGTTATGTTCACAGATGAGTCCAGATTTGTCCTACAATCCGATGATAAGCGTGTAAGGGTCTGGAGGGAACAAGGCACACGCAATCGGCCCCAGAACATCACTGAACATCACGCATTCCGCGGTGGAAGCATCATGGTCTGGGCAGGGATTTCATTGGGATATCGCACCGACCTGCATATCTACAGGCGAGGTTCTGTGGCGGCTGTAAGGTATCGAGATGAAGTCCTAACCCCATTGTGAAACTGTACGCTGCAGCTGTTGGTCCTTCTTTCGTTTTAATGGACGATAATGCGCGTCCCCATAGAGCTGCTATCGTTGACGACTTTCTGGAGAGTGAGGGGATTGCGCGTATGGAGTGGCCAGCTTACTCGCCGGACCTTAATCCAATTGAAAATCTTTGGGATGCCCTCGGCGGTGCTGTATGTCGATCTTTCCCACCTCCAGCCACTCTCAGAGCTTTAGAAACTGTCCTACAGGAGGAATGGCGATTACTGGACTCTGCGATGGTTGATCACCTCGTAACAAGCATGATCACACGCTGTAAACTTTGTATGCAGGTGAGGAGTGCTCACATACCCTATTAATGTCGGTTTTTATTGTTTGTTTTGAATTTAAACATCATTTTGTTAATGACGCAAATATGACGTCATCTTATAATTTATGAAAATTCAATATTTTGTTTATCTCTGTATGTAATTCTTTGTTTTGTTTCATGAATAAACATAGAGCTACTTACTTGCAGCATTTCATGTCAATCAAAGCAGTACTTGTCCATTTTTTCGCATTTTACCACTCCGTGCTTAACTTTTGGAAATGAGTGTAATATTCGAATTCAACCATGCACTGAAATTTGAATTTTTACTTTCATATTGCTCTGTAATCAAGTTATGTTCTCCTAAATCAATTAAACCTTAAATTGACCAACCTTCGCTATTTATTTTTTTATATAGCTTTCCTTAATAAAAGAATTACGACAATTTTAAATGGTTAAAACAGAGATTTCCAAAAAATGGAGCAAAAAAAAAATGGAGAATACAAAATTGAAGATTGATGAGGACATTGCATACTTGTCACTCTACGTTTTTCATTTTAAATTTAATGATGATGGAGCTAGTTAATAATACTCTGGCTTATTTGACCACTGTTTTTATTATTATTATTATTATTATTATTATTATATCGAAAAAGTTTCAAACCATGGGATTCCCCAGCTAAGACAATATGGCGGGTCAAGGACCAAAGCACATATTGCCAAGTGTATTAAAAAAAAAAAAAAAAAAAAAAAAAATTTGGAAGAATAGTTAGGGATGTGTGCTTGTGTCCATAAATTTCCGAACTATGCGTGTTGTGTTGAGTACTACAGCCTTCTGAGTTGTGCATAAGTGTTTTTGTGAAGTCCTAGTGTGCTGAGGCTGTGATGCAATGTGTGAGGCACCAAACCAGTAGCGGACAGGATGATGGGTACAACACGTACTCGGTCCTGCCTCCACTGCTTCTGGAGCTCATGTGCTAGGTCTGTGTATTTACTTATCTTGTCAGCGTGAGTTTTCTGCATGTTCTTGCTGATGGGAACTGCAATATCAATGAGATAGGTCTGTTTGTTGACCTTATCAGCAAGTGTAATGTCAGGTCTGTTGTGATGTATAGTTTTGTCTGTGTGAATGGGACGGTCCCAGTACAGCTTATGTGAGGGTGACTCTAGTACGCTTTGTGGTGTGTACTTGTAGTATGGGACCGTGTTCTTAATAAGTGAGTGTTTGTGTGCTAACTGTTGATGAACGATCGATGCTACCTGATTGTGTCGGTGGAGGTAGTCTGTTTGGGACAGAAGGGGACAGCCAGATATTATGTGGTCGATCGTCTCATGTGTAGTGTGGCATTTCCTGCATCTGTCGTCGTGTGTGTTTGCGTCGTGTAGAATGTGTTTCTTGTAGTTGAGTGTGGGAATGACTTGGTCCTGTATCGCGATCATGAACCCTTCGGTCTCCCCAAACAGCTCACCACTCATCAGCCATCTGTTCGACGCTTCCATGTCGACATGAGGTTGGCTGAGTTCGTGGCGATGTCTGCCATGGAGTTCCTAATAGCCCATGATTCACGCAGCTGCTGTGTGTAGTGTGTCGGGAGTGGTGAGTGTTAGAGAAGGGTTTGCGAGGTGTGAGGTGTATGTCAGCCTTGACAATGGCTGAGTGGAGTGAGGAGTGTTGTGCTCTTTGGTGAAAGTGTTCCCTAAGTGTGTGTACTTGTTTTTCGTGTAGGGTGATGAGATTGATGAGTCCTCGGCCTCCCTCCTTGCCGGGAAGAGTAATTCTTTCCGTAGCGGACTTGGGGTGGTGCATGTTGTGTTTCGTGAATGTAGTGCGTGTTGTGCGTTGTAGTGCTTCGAGTTCAGTGTTTGTCCATGAAATTATGCCGAACGAATATGTTAGTGTGGGGACGGCAAAAGTGTTAATGGCTTTAATTTTATTTCTGGCATTGAGTTGTGTTTTCAGGATGTTGTGAACGCGAGCACAGTATGTTTTCTTGAGTGCGTTTCTGATGCTCGCGTTGTCAATGACGCGCGCTTGCTTGAAGCCCAGGTACCTGTAGGTCTCTCCCTCTTCCATGGATTGGATGGCCAACCCATGGTCCAGTTCAAAACCCTCCAAATTCGTAGTCTTCCCGCGTGTTATGTGTAGCTTGCGGCATTTGTCGACTCCAAATTCCATCCCAATGTCTTTGGTGAACTGTGTTGTGACTTGTAGTAAATTAGTAAGTTGTGCACTGTTTGTGGCGTATAGTTTAATATCATCCATGTAGAGCAAGTGTGTGATTTTGTATGGTGTCAGAGTGCCTGAGGTAAGCTTATAACCGTGTTTTGTGTTGTCTAGCATGTGGCTTAATGGATTCAAGGCGAGGCAGAACCAAGGAGGACTCAAGGAATCTCCCTGGAAAATACCTCCCCTTGTGGGAATGGGGACTGTAGTGATGGAGGTATTGGAGGTGCGTAGGTGTAGTGTTGTGTTCCAACTCTTCATCGTGGCATCCAAGAATGCCGTGATCTTGGGGTGTACTTTGTAGAGTTGAAGAGTGTGCAAAAGCCAGGAATGGGGGACTGAGTCAAATGCCTTCTTGTAGTCGATGTACGCGATGTGTAGGTTCCTATTCTTCGCGTGCGCCTGGCGCAGGATTACAGAGTCAATAAGGAGTTGCTCCTTACAACCCTGGGAATTCCTGCGACAGCCCTTTTGCTGTTCGGAAAGAATGTTGTGTCTCAATGTGTGTGTAAATTTTGTCTGTAAGGCAGGAGGTGAGGAGTTTGTAAAGTGTGGGGAGGCAAGTGATTGGACGGTAATTTGCAGGGTGTGCTGTTTCAGTGTTCTTGCTCTGTAGGTAAGTGATACCCTGTGTGAGGAAAAGAGGCATATGTTCTGGGTGTTGGATTATGTCAGTGAGTGCAACAGCTAGCTTCCCATGCAGGGACGTGAACCTCTTGATCCAGAAGTTCTGAACGCCGTCTGCACCAGGAGCCTTCCAGTTGTGTGCATGTTTTAGTGCTGTCTGTATATCTGCGAGAGTAATATCATGGAAGGGCATGAAGGGTAAGTGTTCAGCGAGTTGTTCTTCATCTGTGATCCATGGTGCTTTGTCATTGTGGGGGATGGGGTTGGACCACAGAGACGACCAGTATTCATGTAATGCCTCGCTGGTGGGTGTGTTTGTGTTGGGTGCAGTGGAGGGAGATGAAAGGGATCTGTAGAATTTTTTCTCATTGTATTGGAAAGTATTGTTCTGTTGTTTGCGTAGAGTGCACTGTTTGTATCTTTGTAATCTTTTTGCAAGTGCACTGATTTTATGTTTTAGTGTGTCGAGATGTTCCTGAACCTGGTTATGATGGTTTGAGTGTGAAGGGCGAGTGTTTATGTGCTTGAATATCTTCCTGACCTGGGACATAAGTTTCTTTGTTTTGTTTCCTGCACAGTATTGTGTGAGCCTGGCTATGTCTCCTCTAAGGTCGCTGATGCGACCTTATTATTATTATTATTGTATGTTTCAAACCTTGGGTTTCCCCAGCAAAAACAATATGGCGGGTCAAGGACCAAAGCACATACTGTCAAGTGTAAAGATGTGTGCAAGAATGATTAGGGATGTGTGCTTGTGTCCATAAATTTCCTAACCACGCGTGTAGTGTTGAGTACCACAGCCTTCTGCAGTTGTGCATAAGTGTTTTTGTGAAGTCCTAGTGTGCTGAGACTGTGGTGCAATGTGTGAGGCACCAGACCAGTGGCAGACAGAACGATGGGTACAACACGTACTCGATCCTGCCTCCACTGCTTCTGGAGCTCGTGTGCTAGATCAGTGTATTTACTGATCTTGTCTGCGTGAGTTTTCTGCATGTTCTTGCTGATAGGCACTGCAATATCAATTAGATAGGTCTGTTTGTTGACCTTATCAACAAGTGTGATGTCAGGTCTGTTGTGATGTATGGTTTTGTCTGTGTGAATGGAGCGGTCCCAGTATAGTTTATATGAGGGTGATTCTAATACGCTTTGTGGTATGTACTTGTAGTACGGGACCGTGCTCTTAATAAGTGAATGTTTGTGTGCTAGTTGTTGATGAACGATCGATGCTACCTGATTGTGTCGGTGGAGGTAGTCTGTTTGAGAGAGAAGGGGACAGCCTGATATTACGTGGTCGATCGTCTCATGCGTAGTGTGGCATTTCCTGCTTTTGTCGTCATGTGTGTTTGCATCGTGTAGAATGTGTTTCTTGTAGTTGCGTGTGGAGATGACTTGGTCCTGTATTGCGATCATGAACCCTTCGGTCTCCCCAAACAGCGCACCACTCGTCAGCCATCTGTTCGACGCTTCCATGTCGACTTGAGGCTGGCTGAGTTCGTGATGATGTCTGCCATGGAGTTCCTTACGAGCCCATGATTCACGCAGCTGCTGAGTGTGGGTGTCAGGGGTGGTGAGTGTTGGAGAAGAGTTTTCGAGGTTTAGGGGTGTGAGGTGTGTGTCAGCCTTGACAATGGCTGAGTGAAGTGAGGAGTCTTCTGCTCTTTGGTGGAAATGTTCCCTAAGTGTATGTACTTGTTTTTCGTGTAGGGTGATGAGGTTGATGAGTCCTCGGCCTCCCTCCTTGCGGGGAAGAGTAATTCTTTCCGTAGCGGACTTGGGGTGGTGCATGTTATGTTTCGTGAATGTAGTGCGTGTTGCGCGTTGTAGTGCTTCGAGTTCGGTGTTTGTCCATGGAATTATGCCGAACGAATATGTTAGTGTGGGAACGGCAAAAGTGTTGATAGCTTTAATTTTATTTCTGGCGTTGAGTTGTGTTTTGAGGATTTTGTGAACTCGAGCAAGGTATGTGTTCTTCAGTGCATTTTTGATGTTTGCGTTGTCAATGACGCGCGCTTGCTGGAAGCCCAGGTACTTGTAGGTCTCTCCCTCTTCCATGGATTGGATGGCCAAACCATGGTCCAGTTCAAAACCCTCCAAATTCGAAGTCTTCCCACGTATTATGTGTAACTTGCAGCATTTGTCAATTCCAAATTCCATCCCAATGTCTTTGGTGAACTGTGTGGTGGCTTGTAGTAAATTAGTAAGTTGTGCATTGTTTGTGGCATAGAGTTTAATGTCATCCATGTAGAGTAAGTGTGTGATTTTATATGGTCTCACAGTGCCTGTGGTAAGCCTATAACCGTGTTTTGTGTTATCTAGTATATGGCTCAGTGGATTCAAGGCGAGGCAGAACCAAAGAGGACTCAAGGAGTCTCCCTGGAAAATACCTCTCCTTATGGGAATGGGATCTGTAGTGATGGAGGTGTTAGAGGTGCGTAGGTTTAATGTTGTGTTCCAACTCTTCATCGTGGCAGCTAAGATTGCCGTGATCTTGGGGTGTATTTTGTAGATATGAAGAGTGTGTAGGAGCCAGGAATGAGGGACAGAATCAAATGCCTTCTTGTAATCGATGTATGCGATATGTAAGCTCCTATTCTTCGCGCGTGCCTGGCGCAGGATTACAGAGTCAATAAGGAGTTGCTCCTTACAACCCTGGGAATTCCTGCGACAGCCCTTCTGCTGTTCAGAAAGAATGTTATATGTCTCGATGTGTGTGTAGATCTTGTCTGCGAGGCAGGAGGTGAGGAGTTTGTAAAGTGTGGGGAGGCAAGTGATTGGGCGGTAGTTTGCAGGTTGCGCTGTTTCAGTGTTCTTGCTCTGTAGGTATGTGACACCCTGTGTGAGGAAACGAGGCATATGTTCTGGGTGTTGGATTATGTCAGTGAGTGTAAGCGCTAGTTTTCCATGCAGGGACGTGAACCTCTTGATCCAGAAGTTCTGGACTCCGTCTGCACCAGGAGCCTTCCAGTTGTGTGCATGTTTTAGTGCTGTCTGTATGTCTGCGAGAGTAATCTCATGGAAGGACATGCAGGGTAAGTGTTCAGTGAGTTGCTGTTCCTCTGTTATCCATGGTGCTTTATCATTGTGGGGGATAGGGTTTGACCACAGAGACGACCAGTATTCATGTAAAGCCTCGCTGTTGGGAGTGTTTGTGTTGGGTGCAGTAGAGGAAGATGTAAGGGATCTGTAGAATTTTTTCTCATTGTATTGGAAAGTGTTGTACTGTTGTTTGCGCAGAGTGCACTGTTTGTATCGCTGTAATCTTTTTGCAAGTGCACTGAGTTTTTGTTTTAGTGTGTCGAGATGTTCCTGAACCTGGTTATGATGATTTGAATGTGAAGGGCGAGTATTTATGTACTTGAATATCTTTCTAACCTGGGACATAAGTTTCTTTGTTTTGTTTCCTGCACAGTATTGTGTGAGCCTGGCTATGTCTCCTCTAAGGTCGCTGATGCGGCCCTCAAGGCGACGTCTCCAAGGGGGGATGTATTCTTGTGTCCGTGCAGTGGGAGGTATGTTGTGTTGTTTGATTCCAAGTGCCCGAATGGTTCCCTGTGCAGCACAGTAGAGTGTTGTATGTATGTCTTCTAATGTTTGGATGTTGTCAAGGTGTTGTGGGATAGTGTGTGTGTTGAGATGGTATATGACTGTGGCGAGTTGTTTTGATGTGTGTACTTTGGGGAGTGACGGCCTGAGTGTGGGGTCTGTGCCTGTGTATTGTGCAAGTGCAGTGTAGACATGATCATGAGCTGCACGTAATATTTCATTAGTTGTATTGTTGGGGCATGTGTACTGAGGGGTAGAGATTGTTTCTGTGTTTTCCATAATGGTGTCTTCTGGTGGGGTGTGGTTTGGTGTCCTGTGGTTTGATTCAGCGACTTCTTCTTTAATTTGTGCAAGTATGCATGGGAGAATAAGATTGTTTACTACAATTGAACGTCGCTGATCCGCTACCCGCTGTTCCTAAGCCCTAACGATGGATAGCGTGTGGTGAAAGCTTGGTGTAGTGCCTGTCTGTATCCTGTTAGTTGAGTACCTAACTTTGTAACAGTGAAGAAGTCGCGCATAAGATCCTGGTTCATCTGTGGTGACCATCGGATGCGCTGGCGTGGTTTCCCAGTCTTGGTGGTCGCCTGCTCTGACACAGACGAAATACTTCCGACTGTTCGGGCTGGATGGTGTTGCCCGGGCATTGTGGTAGCCATACTACAGGATGGGGTGCCACTTTCTCCACCACCACCTGCGGGAGACTATAGTAAATTTTTCGAACGGAGGCCTCTGCCTAACCCCCGAACGCGGGTGACTTTATCCTGCGCCACACCCGATGCAGCATGATCTATAGAACGTGTTCTCATCATAAATGGTTGGACCCTTTAGCCTACCCTAAAGCTAGTGTAGTTCCCGCCCCCACCGCGAGGAGGTAGGGTCCATGGGGGCTTATTATTATTATTATTATTATTATTATTATTATTGCTATTTTTCTGTTCTCGGAGTAAATATCAAGTTTTTAAAATGAATGGCAGAGTAACTCAAGCTAAAAATATATTGATATTACATTGTTGTTATGAAAGCATCTGCTTATTGAACAAGTATTAATAAAAAATATCTTTTGTAAATTTAAATAAATATTTTTGTTTTAAATAAATAATTGATACTATTTGTGCTTTATTTTAATGCCACATTTCTATGATTTCTTCGGAGAGTTGTAAACACATTTGAATTTTTTTCGGATTGCCTTTGACGTATATTGGGAGTATTAATTTATCTTTTGCTACGTAACATGTTTTGCATTTGCTTATTCCAAAATCCATTTTGATATCATTGCGAAACATTTCAATAACGTTCAGTTCAGCTAGGATTTGTTGATTAGTAGTGACAAAACAAATTTAGATCATCCATATTCAACAAATGAGTTTTTTTTGTTTAGTTTCTTGTTGCGTTATTTTTGAAGCCATTTTTAGAACGGTTCAACAATTTTGATAATGAAATTAAGGTCATGCAAAACCATAATGGGCTAAGTGAATCCCCTTGGAAAAGCCCTCTGTTGATTGATATTTTTTTGACTTTTTAAAGTAGTATTTATTGTTTGCAAGTTAAGTTCTGTATTCCATGTTAGCATTACTCTTTCAAAAAGGCAATTAATGTGTTATCTATTATACATAATTCAAGGATATATAAAAGCCATGAATGTGAATGCTATTAAAAAAAAATGCTATTAAAAAGGCTTTTACAACTTGCTTAGTGGTCATTACGTCTATAGGTTTATAATTAGGTTCTTAACTCCCGTGACATCTTTTCTTACATTCTTTTTGTTCTTCACTAAAGATCTATGCGTAAGATGGTTTTTCATTCTAGTTGTTATTACATATGTATATTACAGGGAGACTTGTATGAGGTATATAAGCAGAGCTTTTTTTTCCTTTATTTTTGGCTTGAGATGTGTAATTCCCTGTGTGAAGAATGATGGAAGAGTATAGTTTCCATCTGTATAGATTCAGAAGAGAGTTCTGTATAGTTTCATTTAAACGTTTGCTGGCTTTTCATGGATGCTTGGAAGATATTTATTAAATGCTTGGTGGATATTATAGTTTTGTATCTGGGCTATTCCTGGTGTTGTATAATCGTTTGATAGTTATTTTTTCATCAGCAATGTTTATTTCAATAAGATTCATAGTATAGTAGCTATTTGCATGATCATTAAATCATCTTTTATCCATGATGCATCTTTGTTATATTCTTATATTTTGGACCAAATTTCTGACCAAAAAAAAGCTTCTATTTCATTAAGAATTGCTGGTTATTTTATTAACATTATTTTATTAATATTTCATCATTGCCTACGCATTTATAGAATTTTTTAGGATTTGAAGTAAACCCTGCATATAAATTGTTACTTTTCTTATATCTTCGTAGTGTAAGCAAACGATAAGGCGTTTGCTTCTGTTTGTGTATCCAATAGTATATGTAAATTAGCTTTGTATTTCACTATCTTTTTTTTTTTAGGTTTAAAGTTTCTTTTGTTTCTTGTTTTTTTTGTTTTTTGTTATTTTATCGATGTTATTCCTGAGATTGTTTATTTTCTTTTATTCTTCATTATCAGGGAATTATCTTATAATATTTTGCTAGCATTGGCCAAATTTTGCCAATTTTGGTTTTCAAAATTGGTTTGCTTATTTTTTTGTTCATTCAGAGGGATTGCAGGAAATGCAAACGGTGTATTAAAGTATGAAGATCTCCTAAAATTAGTATTTTGCGCTATTAGGCCTATTATTAACTTCTGCAACTAGGAATATTGATAATTTTGAAATTTGAAATTTAGGTAGGTGTGATTTTATTGTTGGATCTGTCTTAAGTAAGGTATTAAGTATGAATGTTTGATCAAATGATTCTCCAATTACTACTGGGCTTATTAATGATTCTTTTGGCATTTAATCAGTAGTAGTTTGAATTAAGTTTTCAACAGTGTTTTCTGTTTATGCAGTAGTGTTTGCTTCTATTACGTAGTCTCGTTGATTAGTATCTGTTGAAACAAAAGAATCTTGATTTATGTGCTTCAGGTTTTGCTGTTCTTTTAAAAAATTCATGATGTTTTATTTTAATTCTTGGAGTATAGGCTTGAGAATTCAGTTGATTTATTCATTTTTTTGATCGAATATTATTATTATTATTATTATTATTATTATTATTATTATTATTATTATTATGTAATTGCTCCAAACCTTGGGTTTCCCCAGGAAAGACAAAATGGCGGATCAAGGACGAAAGTGCATATTTCCAAGTGTAAAGAAATGTGCAAGAAGGGTTAGGGATGTGTGGTTGTATCCATAAATTTTCTAACTATGCGTGTTTTGTTGAGTACCACAACCTTTTGGAGTTGTGCATAAGTGTTTTTGTGAAGTCCTAGTGTGCCGAGGCTAAGGTGCAATGTGTGAGGCACCAGACCAGTGGCGGACAGGATGATGGGTCCTGCCTCCACTGCTTCTGGAGCTCGTGTGCTAGGTCGGTGTATTTACTGATCTTGTCTGCGTGAGTTTTCTGCATGTTCTTGCTGACAGGCGCTGCAATGTCAATGAGATAAGCTGTTTGTTGACCTTATCAACAAGTGTGAAGTCAGGTCTGTTGTGATATATGGATTTGTCTGTGTGAATGGGGCGGTCCCAGTACAGCTTATCCGAGGGTGACTCTAATACGCTTTGTGG
>JAFIDM010009631.1:330445535-330459895 GCA_023159025.1 Thereuonema tuberculata | reverse complement strand
CATGCGTAGTGTGGCATTTCCTGCATCTGTCGTCATGTGTGTTTGCGTCATGTAGAATGTGTTTCTTGTAGTTGCGTGTCGGGATGACTTGGTCCCAAACAGCTCACCACTCGTCAGCCATCTGTTCGACGCTTCATGTCGACATGAGGCTAGCTGAGTTCATGGCGATGATGTGCCATGGAGTTCCTTACGAGCCCATGATTCACGCAGCTGCTGAGTGTGGGTGTTAGGGGTGGTGAGTGTTGGATAAGTGTTTTCGAGGTCCAGGGGCGTGAGGTGTGTATCAGCCTTGACAATGGCTAAATGGAGTGAGGAGTGTTGTGCTCTTTGGTGGTAGTGTTCCCTAAGTGTGTGTACTTGTTTTTCGTGTAGGGTGATGAGATTGATGAGTCCTCGGCCTCCCTCCTTGCGGGGAAGAGTCATCCTTTCCGTAGCGGACTTGGGATGATGCATGTTGTGTTTAGTGAATGTAGTGCGTGTTGTTCGTTGTAGTGCTTCGAGTTCAGTATTTGTCCATGAAATTATTCTGAAGGAATACGTTAGTATAAGGACGGCAAAAGTGTTGATGGTTTTAATTTTATTTCTGGCGTTGAGTTGTGTTTTGAGGATGTTGGGAATTGAGTGCCTTTTTGATGTTTGTGTTGTCAATGACGCGCGCTTGCTGGAAGCCCAGGTACTTGTTGGTCTCTTCCTCAACGATGGATTGAATGGCCAACCCATGGTCCAGTTCAAAAACCCCCAGATTCGTAGTCTTCCCGCATGTTATATGTAGCTTGCGGCATTTGTCGATTCCAAATACCATCCCAATGTCTTTGGTGAACTGTGTGGTGATTTGTAGTAAATTAGTAAGTTGTGCGTTGTTTGTGGCGTAGAGTTTAATATCATCCATGTAAAATAAGTGTGTGAGTTTTGTATGGTGTCAGAGTGCCTGAGGTAAGCCTATAACCGTGTTTTGTGTTGTCTAGCATGTGGCTTAATGGATTCAAGGCGAGGCAGAACCAAAGAGGACTCAAGGAATCTCCCTGAAAATACCTCTGTTTATGGGAATGGGGACTGTAGTGACGGAGGTGTTGGAAGTGCATAGGTGTAATTTTGTGTTCCAACTCTTCATCGCGGCATCGAGGCATGTCATGATATTGGGATGAATCTTGTAGAGATGAAGAGTATGTAGGAGCCAGGAATGAGGGACTGAGTCAAATGCCTTCTTGTAGTCGATGTACGCGATGTGTAAGTTCTTATTCTTCGCGCGCGCCAGCCGCAGGATTACCGAGTCAATAAGGAGTTGTTCCTTACAACCCTCGGAATTACTGCGACAGCCTTCTGCTGTTGGGAGAGGATGTTATGTGTTTCGATGTGTGCGTAAATTTTGTCCGCAAGGCAGGAGGTGAGGAGTTTGTAAGTGTGGGGAGGCAAGTGATTGAACTGTAGTTTGAAGGGTGCACTGTTTCAGTGTTCTTGCTCTGTAGGTATGTGACAACCTGTGTGAGGAAAAGAGGCATATGATCTGGGTGTTGGATTACGTCAGTGAGCAAGAGCTAGTTCCCATGCAGGGACGTGAACCTCTTGATCCAGAAGTTCTGGACGCCGTCTGCACCAGGAGCCTTCCTGTTGTGTGCATGTTTTAGGGCTGTCTGAATGTCTGCGAGAGAAATCTCATGGAAGGACTTGTAGGGAAATTGTTCAGTGAGTTGTTGTTCCTCTGTGATCCATGGTGCTTTGTCATTGTGGGGGATGGGGTTGGACCACAGAGACGACCAGTATTCAAGTAATGCTTCATTGGTGGGAATTTTTGTATTGGGTGTAGTAGAGGAAGATGTAAGTGATCTGTAGAATTTTTTCTCATTGTATTGGAAAGTGTTGTTCTGTTGTTTGCGCAGAGTGCACTGTTTGTATCGTTGTAATCTTTTTGTAAGTGCAAAGAGATTTTGCTTCAGTGTATCGAGATGTTCCTTAACCTGTGTATGATAGTTTCAGTGTGAAGGGCGCTTGAATATCTTTCTAACCAAGGGACAGAAGTTTCTTTGTTTTGTTTCCTGCGCAGTACTGTGTAAGCCTGGATATGTCTCCTCTAAGGTCGCTGATGCGGCCCTCAAGGCGACGTCTCCAAGGGGGGATGTATTCTTGTGACTGTGCAGTGGGAGGTATGTGGTGTTGTTTGATTCCAAGTGACCGAATGGTTCCCTGTGCCGCGCAGTACAGTGTTGGAGGTGTTGTGTGTATGTCTTCTAATGTTTGGATATTGTCAAGGTGTTGTAGGATAGTGTGTGTGTATTGAGATGGTGTATGATTGTGGAGAGTTGTTTTAATGTGTGTACTTTGGGGAGTGGCGGCCTGAGTGTGGGTTTGTACCTGTGTATTGTGCTAGTGCAGTGCTGCTTGTAATATATCATTAGTTGTATTGTTGGGGCATGTGTACTGAGGGGTAGAGACTGTTTCTGTGTTTGCCATAGAGGTAGTGTCCTATAGTGGGGTGGGGTGTGGTGTCCTGTAATTGGATTCAGCGACTTCTTCTCTAATTTGTGTAAGTATGCATGGCGGAATAAGATTGTTTACTACTACGGGACGTCGCTGATCTGCTACCGGCTGTAGCGGTTAACTGTGTAACGGTGTAGAAGTCGCGCATAAGATGACCATCGGATGCGCTGGCGTGGTTTCCCAGTCTTGTTGGTGGCCTGCTCTGACACAGACGAAACACTTCCGACCGTTCGGGCTGGATGGTGTTGCCCGGGCATTGTGGCAGTCATACTGCAGAATGGGGTGCCACTTTCTCCACCCCCACCTGCGGGAGACTGTCATATATTACAGAGGCCTCTGCCTAACCTCCGAACGAGGGAGACTTTATCCTGCGCCATACCCGATGCAGCATAATCTACACCCCCGTGCAACTAAATCGACTCACTCCTTCAGAGCGCACAAAAAGGCATATGTTTTTTAAATGGCTTAACCGATTTTCAAAAAACATTTTTTTTTGAAAGCCTAATGTTTTTACTCTACAATGACACCATTATCATTAAAATCTGTACAATATTTTGTTTTATAATGCATTTTGAATGAAAACGCAAGCAAAATGCATGATTAGGAAAAAAAATTGGGGATACTTAAAATTAAATTACAACAAAAAATTCAAGCAAAACAAGGAAACTTTTATTAATCAATACTTGGTATTGCCTCCCCTTGCCTGTACGACGGCTTGCATGCGGCTCCTCAAAGACCCTATTAAGGTTTTGACAAAGTCTTGGGGGATCCCATTCCACTCCTCCTCCAGCGCAATCCTGAGCTCGTTGATATTAGACGGTGCCGGATTTCTGACTCGGACCCTCCGTTTGAGCTCGTCCCACACGGACCGTTTCCGTTCAGACTGCATTTTGCTACGCTTACGTTCAGATCACATTCATTTGGAAAATTTTGTACAGATTTTAATGATAATGGTGTCATTATAAAGTAAAAACATTAGGCTTTCAAAAAAAAAATGCTTTTTGAAAATCGGTTAAGCCATTTAAAAAACATACGCCTTTTTGTTCGCTCTGAAGGAGTGAGTCGATTTAGTTGCACGGGAGTATATATTAGAATAAGATCTCATCATAGATGGTTGGACTCTTTAGCCCACCCTAAAACTAGTGTAATTCCCGCCACCACCGCGAGGAGGTAGGGTTATATTATTATTATGGGGTCTTATTATTATTATTATTATTATTTTGTTATTCTAATTATTATTATTATTATTATGTTTGTATGTTTCAAATCTTGGGTATCCCCAGCAAAAACAACATGGCGGGTCAAGGACCAAAGCACATATTGCCAAGTGTAAAGACGTGTTCAAGAATGATTAGGGATGTGTGGTTGTGTCCATAAATTTCCTAACTATACGTGTTGTGTTGAGTACTATTGTTATTATTATTATTATTATAGTTAGGATAAGGGTGTCTACGAGTTAAAAATTGCTCTTACATACAGGCCGATAGATTAAAAAGAGAAGACAATAAACAATAGATAAAACTAAAAAAAATCATATTAAAAGGAAATTAAAACTAAATATTAAGACATCATATTTCACATCAATGGATTTATAGTTTAAATAATTATCATTTCAATTAGGAATTGCAAACTGTATGCTAAAAATTCAGAATATTCATTTAAATATCTTAAATGTGGTAGGAGTACAAATGAATATGCGAATTGTGTTTGAATTATGGTAAAAAAAAAAAAAAAAATAGACGATTGTAATAAGAGAACTTTGAATTTGCAGGCAAAATGTTTTCGCTACTGGAACTCTTTTTTTTTTTTTTACTGCAATGGGAGGATCTGTATATTTAATACCAGCGTCCAATGCGAAATACTATTCAGTGGAACATTTTCGAAGGTGCAATTGTAAGGGTTAATACTATATAAATCTTAATACTATTTGAAATTTCTTTAAAGGCTTCCCTCTGGTTTCCCTTCAGAAGAAAAAAAAATCTTCCGAGGTCTTGATATTGCAGAATGGTGAAAATTACCATAATTGCTTCCGAACTCATTTGAACGATTCTCCATCATTTTGCAAATGAGGTTGTTGTGTTTTATTAACCGTCTTCTTAATAATTCATAGGCTTCTCTTTTTTTACTCCAGAACTGCCAGTCTTAACGTAGTACGAACTCGATAAAATCTTTGAACCTAACAGGAGATCCTATGTCGTCAGCGTTCGGTTGGAAGACAGTAATCATATTTAGAGACTGATTAGTCTCTAAGGATAGGATGCATATTGTAGACATAGTCTTCGATGAATAGGCTTAATCATGTGAATTTACATGATTAAAGGAGGAAGGTTCTTTAGATTGTGGTCTGGGAAACACTATTATTCGTTGTCTGATTAAATTCCACAGTTGGCCTTTCGACAGCTAATCTAGCTAATCCTCGTTGGCTTGTCGATATGTCTTTTGCTGAGACTTGTCATCTACTTTCCTTGTGCTTATCAAACAGCAACTTCAAATTGACAGCTGGTACCACACCTCTAATATCATAGGCATTGATTAATGTAATTGACAAAAATAACTTATAAAATAACATTAGGGTAATATTTCACTGAATCTTCATAATACGATGCAGCAATTAAGTCTTCTGCAATACGACTTTAATAGTGAAGCACTATTTTGTGATTTGCATAATCTTGGATTTATTAATCCGTGTTGATTTTATTTTTGATTACCTGCATATTGAAGTAACCTTTAATAAAATATGAAGTGATTAGTTTTATTCTGTTGCAAGATATTCATTTGATGAATTATGTAATTCACTTTATAATCATGGATTTCCTATACTCAGGGAAAAAAAAATTTTCCACTGTATCGTTGTTTCTTTATTGTTTGAGATTTATTTCGTATACCTTATTTTTACTTCATTCTTTTTTTTTACTCTTAGCTATAAATGTTTCAAAAATGTATAAATTGTAGTTTAGATTCAACAAAAAAAAGTTGGAACCTAAAGCTCCTTTTTTAACTTTTTGTTTGTCTTAAAAGCTATGAAAATGACAAAGACTTACGCAACTTACAAATTGTATTGTTCCGCTGCTGATTGCTTAGTGAAATTGGTGGCATTTACACCAAAAGAAGAATTCGTCGAATTCTGAAAAAAAAGGGATTAACTGTTAAATTTCTATACCAAAAAAAAAAAAAAAATTTTGACTGTGAGATCGAAATTTTGTTATAATATTCATAGAAGCTTTCAAAAATAAAAAAATGATTTTAGCATGAATCTTTAAAAGCAATTAGTTACTGCAAACTATAAAGTGAAGGAACTTAATGAAAAAAAAATATTATTGATGTAATTTCGAGTTACCTGGCCTTCGACAAAACAGGTTTCCAAATCTGCCCATTCTTCATCGCATGTGGTCCAAGGTAGGACAGATTGAAAACAAGCAGCAAAGTAGAAGACACAGATGGCCATTAATGCATTGATATAGGTAGTTAAGTAGAAAGTACTGAAGGCCTGTCCAAAACCAACACCTGTGAATGGACGCAAGGTTTTGATTAAATATAACTATTCGCAACTATGTTAAAAGAAATGTTTTTTACTTAAATACGACTTTTTTCTTATTAGTTTGCAGTAGTGTAGCAGTTAATCAATATCTTTTAATTCTTATTTGCTATCATTAATTTCAAGTGGAAACTTGTGTTTCTGTTCCTTTCCAATCCTGAAACAAAAACTGCAACGAATCTCTGCATATATCTTTTGACCAATGAAAAAGTAAATTTCTGGGAATTTTAGAGTTAAACAGCGAAAAGCAAAAAAAAATTACTAAATGTTTTTCAATGCGAATAGACTGTACACTATTCAGCTAATGTCACGTTTCAGCTCCAAAAAAAATATGGAATTGAAATATTCAATTGTTCTCTTTCATAAATTATATAAAGAGTTGGAAGAAGGAATTAAAAAAAAAATGTCAAAAAGAAAGTTATATAATTTATGGATGATGGCATCTTAATTTAAACTATCTTAACTTCTTGAAGATTTAAATCTTGGTTTGAATTAGTATATATTAATCACTTTTATTACTTTACCTCTGAAGAATGGAACACATCTCCATACTTGAACTTGTCCTTTGCTACTGAATTGACCAATGGTTAATTCCAAGAAGTACAAGGGTTTACCAATAAGAACTAAGACGATGAGATACGGAATTAGAAAAGCACCTGGAAAAAAAATGAAAAAAACACTTTGTTGGCATTTGACATTATAAGTTATTTGGGATAGTTTTTTAAAGAAATTCTCGAAGTTTTCAGGTTTGAAGTTACAATTTTGTTTTAATGTTTCAGTGTGTTTAATATTTTAACGAATTAACAAATCACTGGAAATGTAAGTACCAAGAATGACATACGGAAAATTACTAATAAGTAAATTGGAATTTTCAAAATTTGGATAAAATACCAGAAACTTGGATAAAAAAAGTTTTCCCCATGAGTTTGATAGAGTGTTATTTAATAAAACAGTTTTAACCCGCTAATCCTATGTCATTCTGAATTAGAAATACAGAAAAAAAGGGCATTCATAATTCTCATACGATATATTTCATCGCCTTCAGTTGAACACATTAAAGGTGCAAATGAAAGGCTTTTAGAATTGATTTCGTTTTTAGATTTTATAACTTAAGTTATTGTGATGAAAAAAATTGTTCAAATTTACTAATAGAGGCTTGTTAATATCAGTTTTATTATTGAATTCTATAAATTCAATTCTATTTAAACGACAGAATTAACCAGGTGGCTTATTCTTTGTAATTGATAACTTTGGTTGATAACTTCAGATAGTTAGAAAACATGTAAAGAAGTAAATCACTTCGTAATATATAAATAAATAAATCTAAACAAAGACGTGTATCTTCCTACCTCCTCCATTTTCATAAGCCGTATATGGGAATCTCCATACATTTCCTAAGCCCACAGATGAAGCAATACATGATAATAAAAACTCTCTCTGTGAATTCCATTGATCCCTCTGACCCTCTTCATCCTAAATAGACGATTCAAAAAAATATATTGAATGAAGTTTAGTGAAAAACATCGGTTGTTTCTTCTGTCAGTATTCGTATTAATTATTCGTAACGAATTAGATAATAAACAGAAAATTTATTTTAGGTTTTTACTTAAAGTCGAATATAAAGTTGTTTTTTGTTATTTTGTTTTTCAGAAAATAAATTCAAATTTCTTTCAAATGTTTGAAAACTGGAACTTGACTACACTTGAAAGAGTAAGTTCTTAAATAAAATGACTGAAATAATTCACGTGAACAATATGAACATCTCCGAAGACCTCTCTATATTCAGTGAATAGTGGATGAAGTGGATGTAAGGACTATCTTTAAAGACAGTCAACTTGGAAAAATTCCCAATGTAATCGACGTAATGTTCTTTCAGTTCTCTCAATCATAATGAATTACCAATAGTCGAATTGTTCTCTTTCAGTAGCTTTTTTTTTCATATTTCTTCTTCGTAATTTTGCTAATAGTTTTACAATAACCTGAAAAGCAAATTTTTGTTTTATTTTATTTTTTATTTTTTGGAATGTCATGTGACTCAGATTCAAAGGATGTTATTGAAACACTTTAGAAGTTTTTAGTCTACTTTCAGAATAAAAACATCGCCATCTGATCCTTCTGCGTTGTTTATAAAATTTAACAATGGATCTTCTTGAAACCTGAACCTTGAATATGCAGATATTTATGGGCAACATACTAACTACCCTTGACAACTTTCCTTTCATGACAAATTTATATTTGGCTCCGAATTTAATAATGGTAGAGTGATTGCTTAATAAGAAACAATATACAGCGGATTTCGGTTTATTTGGGACACATCGGGACTAGTATACTTTGACCCGATTATGCGAAGTGTCACGTAGGTAAGTACATATGATATAAAATAGACAACCTACAGTTCAAATAAGCAACAAAGTATTATTTAAATATTTTCTTCTTTTTTTAACATTGGACCATTGATGGACACTCCTCGTCCACTTACACTGGAAAAACCACTGATTCAGGGATTCATCCTCAACATCAGGAATTTTACCTGGACGCTTACGTTTTGGGGAGGCTCCCTGTTTTCCATTGCATGTCCATTCTTCTCGTAGTTTATCCTGTTCGTGTATTAGATGTGCAATTGTAGATTTCGGCATTCCAGTTATCTCCGACAAATGACGATGATTGATATGGGACGGATGGTCTTTTATTTTGTCCAATATGGCAGCTAATGATAAAAGAAGAAAAATTTTCAAAGCTCACAACACTGTAAAAATACAGAACTCTAGACTTGCCGATTCAACATTGTCTTAGTATGATCGATAATACACGTACACATAACTGACGCTACCTAGTCACCTCTCCTAAATAAACGGCATATTCTCCCCATTAAACTAGGGCTATTTGTCGATTAGGTTCGGTTCTTTGAGCTTCATTCGAAATAAACGGCTGACCAAATTAACCGGCGGTCCAAATAACCGGATTCCACTGTTAATTAAGTTAAATAAGAGGACTGCTGATTGACTTCAGTAAAATTTCTCAGATTCCATTTTAGGAAAATAGGTTTCAAGTTCTTTTTAGTTCTTTGTCTTTATTTATTTTATTTCAAGCACAGTTATCCCAATAATGAGAATTTCTTGAAATACAATTCTTATTCGGATTTTATTATTTTTTTTTTTTTGCTCCTAAATCTAAGAATTATTCAGAATTATTTCGGAGTTAAAGTCGAGTTAAACGGATAATGGAGTTTGACAACCAATAATTTATTCAAGAAATCTATAATATTTAGGCACGTAACTATAAGCTCAATTGTGTGAAAATAAATGTTAACTAAATAAATAAAGTTAACTAAAAATCTTTAAAAAACATTTATTTTAAACTATTTTCTTTGAGAGATGCTTTCATTTCTTAATTATGTAGATTTATAATTTTGTTTTATGAAATGACTTAAAAATAAGATTTACCTCTTCTTCAACAAGAAGATCTGTTGATTTCGTTACATTTCCACTAATTGTATCAATTGGCTAAATAAACAAAAAAAGAAACTAAATGGTATTCATGATATTATCTAAAATAACTGTCACAAAACAATATAACAGTATATAATGCACATTGAAAAAAATTAATTGACCATTGAAATTTCACAGGATGTTTTAAATTTCTTTAATAGTATGTTCTGAACAAATGAAAATATCCAATTCTAAATTCATATATTTTATCGGAATCTATCAGTATAGAATGTACATTGGTGTCTTCAACGAAAGGTAATCATTTTCAGAAATCATTATTTCTTTAAAAAAAAAGTCTTAGAGATATCATTCTTGTCTTTTAGTGATTGTATTTACCTACAGCTTCTGATAAAAAACATTTATTGTAATTAAATACTTTACCTGTTTCTCTTGTGTCTCAGACAAAGATGGATCCTTCTTCTTTTGTGATTCTACATCCTGCAATAATAATAATAATAATAATAATAATAATAATAATAATAATAATAATAATAATAATGTGCTACTAAATCCTCAATTAAAATTATGGGAATAAATTAATTATTGATAAGTACCTTTATCGACCTCTTTCCATATGAAAAAAAAATCTTGGCGGGAATCGAAAAACAATTGCATCTTTTGAATTTGCAATGTATCATCAACTAATCATCTGTTCATTTTATATTACAATTATAGTATATTCTAATAGATAAGACATTGCTAGAATAACTGAAGTTCTTTAGAAAATGAGATACCTCATGTATCTTACATTAACAACATTCATTTTGGTCACATATTTATTCAACTTTCAGCTATCTCCTTTTTTTTTTCATTCAAGAATATAGCCTGCACATCTGTTTAGCTTTAAATAATGTAATACAAGTTATAAGCGCAACCGGATTTTCACTTCAAGAAAGAGAAGTCATTTTCAATAATGAATGTATTAACGTATTAAAATTTTCATTTTCACTTAATAATGACTTTAGTCTGTTTGCAAGTGTACAAAAATCTATGTCCCGTGGGATTTTTGATGATACAAGCATGGGAGTGGTATCAATCTCTTCGTTATAACATGGAGAATCAGTATTTGGATGGTGGACAGTAGCCACTAGTGGCAGATTAATTTTATACTCAAAAAACAAAATGGCCGCCGCTGTGTCGTACCTGGTACTGGTTTTTCATGTTTATCTCGTAAATTACAATATTTATGACAATATGACCTATTACTAAAAGTATTCAGTATTAAATTCTACACAAAACATGTTCTTAGGATATTTTGTGTACGGCTAACCTTTAACATAGAATTCGGCTTTGAAATGAAGAATTTATGATTTTGTTTTGTTGATTTTGTGAATATAAAATTAACTCAGATGCTTGAAATCTCTAATATTACTTACCAATATCACCTTTTTGTAACTTTGTACATGTAATGTTGTGGCTTAATAGGTGGGATTAGAATGGGACATGGCGAGGCTAAATTGTTGTCCGAGTGATGTTGGACTTTGGACATTGGAGGAAAAGACGGGAGAGACATCATTTTTCTTTGTGTGCGTGGAGACTCGGATTTCCAGAAAGCAGTGTGTTTTTGGGGTTCGATACTCTGAGTGTCTTTTTTCAATCCTATTTTATTGAGCCACAACAGAGGGAATTACTTTAATTAATTTCTTGTAATTCTTGAAAAAATATTAATGAAAATCAAATAACAAAGAACGAAGATGTACAGAGACGAGCAAGCAATATGTCACAGATGCTCATGTCAATTGTCTTTCTCGAAGACAAGTAGAAAACAAAACATGTTTAAGTTTCCATCACAGTCGAGACCTACCTCTTCAAGTGGCTTGTGGCTTAACCATTCATAATACAACACGAAGTAAGTCTTTGATCAAACTCATGCATAACGTCGGGTGCAGTATTGATTACTCAAGAGTCCTGAGAATTGAAACAGATATTGCAAGAAGTGTGGTTACTAGGATCATTAGCAATGAGGGCGTGTACATACCACCAGATTTGGTTACTGACAGGTTTATTCATTGTGCTATGGACAATATTGACTTTTGTGAAGACACCATTGATGGAAGAAGGACATTTCATGGGACGGCTGTAACTGTTTTACATCCATGCTGTATGGATGTAAAAAAGTCTGATCGACATGCTTCAATATCATTGGCCTTATCAAATAATTTGCCATTACCATCTCTTGAAGATGCCTTACCAAAAATCCTTTCTTGTACAAAACCTACGTACTGGAATACATGTTGTCCAGAAACTGTCGTTTCCAATATTGTCCAACAATAAGGTGACTTACTTCAGAAAGCAATATGTTCTGACAGTGTTTGGTTCCTATTACGAAGATCCATATTGAATGGTAATGATATATCTATCTCCTCTCCCACATGGATTGGGTATAACAGCTATTTAGGAGATGTGAAATGTGTTTCCAGAGTTTCCTTGCTGCCAGTATTTCCAGAGCCTCCAACTAATAGTTCTGTTCTGTTAACAGTTATGAGGAAACTTGAAAAACTTAACGAATCCATAAATAAAACGACAAACAAAGTAGTTGTTACAGCTGACATGGCAATTTATAAATCTTTAAAGCAGCTTGAAATGGCAAAAGAAGATTGCAAAGGCAAATGGATATTGAAGCCTGGAGAGCTGCATATAATAATAGCTCAATTAGAACAATTGGTGAGTTCATATGTGGAAGTGGAATACCAGAGCTGTGGGTCGAATGCGATTTGTACTCCTCGGTGACTATGAAACAAATACTAGAGGGAAGACACATAAGGAGAGCTATTGAAGCCCATTTAACTATTACAACCACATTAAATATTCTTCTTCTAGAAGAATTTGACAAGGAACACCCGGGAAAAATTACCTTGTTACAACCTCTATTAGATGAACTGGCAGTGAGTTTACATTCTAAGAATGAAACCAATATTAAACAAAAGCATGAAGCAGTAATCTATTTCATTAAAGAAAATAGGATACTTGAAGAAATTAAAAGATTTGTGAGTTCTAGGAAATCAGTGGAACCAGTCTTCAAGATGGCATGTTCATATATGGATATGGTACAGTCTATGCTGTGCTTTATCAGATCTGTTAGAACATCTGATTGGAATCTCAGCCAGGCTTCTTTTCATGACTTTCTGAAATATTTCTTTGCTCTTAATAAACTAAATTATGCACGAATGATTTCACTGTACCTTGCTGAGATGGATGTATTACAATTAACAGATCCATATATCTGGAAAAACTTCATAGAGGGAAAATGAGTTGTCAATCGTAATGTGTACCCTTCTGTGCTATAGGTGCAGATGAAGCCTTAGAGCACCAAAACTCTACCAACTCTTTTCAGTGTAAAAACCAACAACTGAGCCACATTCTTACTCAAACACTACGATCCCGGAGGACGTGCAAGATTTTGTAAGTAACGTAGCAGAAGTGGGTAAAAAATTGGAGGAATCTTTCATGGCAGAGCGTATAAATAGCCACAAAACACAATTTTGGTCTACAATTTAGAAATATCCCACAAAAACTTGTAAAGCGTCAGCAAAAAAGGTTAAAGTTGTCCTTAAAGACAAAATTGTATCTATGAAAACAGATCTCTCACTTATTTCTAGGCTATTGATTGCATCTCGAAGCAGAGATGATATTGACATAAAGTTCAATCTAAGCAATTACGAATTTTCACCCCTCCCAAAATCATTGTTTGCTAGTGATGGGAAAATGCATCACTGTTCCAACAAATCCAAACTTGCAGCGATTTTGGAGTCATTGCCATCAAATGAAGAACAGATTGACAGCAGTTCACCACTATCACACCCAACAGATGACTCACACGGATCGGACAAAATCGCGGCTGTAATTGATGGAATGGCTCTACTGCACACTTACAATAAACGTAACACAGTAAAAACATGTCGTGATCTAGGAATACACTTAGGCAAGTGGATTGGTGACAAATTCAATGCATACAATTCAGGTTTATGTTGTGTTTGACACGTATAAGGAGGATTCATTAAAAAATGAAATGAGACGCATTCGGCAACTGAGCAGTGATCCAATTCGTTACAAAATAACATCTGAAATGATAGTTAGCAAAACTTCAATGAAGAATTTGCTTGCTCATAATAAAAACAAAGACGAGCTTACAGAGTTTCTCTCTAGTCACATATTACAATGGGGAGTGAGCAATAACAAGAAATATATAGTTAGTTGGCGAGATCAAGCTGCATCATCAGATGGAACAGATGTGTCAAACCTTCGGACCACACAGGAAGAAGTAGATACAAAAATCATACATCACGGAGTATACATATCACAACAAGGATACAGAACAACGCACGTTTATCTGCCAGACACAGATGTTCTGGTTTTAGCCTTAAGGCGATTTCCGCAAATGACATCACAATTTGGAATTTTCCTTGGGCAGGGAATGAAAAGGTTTGTTGACATAGCTTCCATCCACAAGTCACTGGGATTACTCATGCTGCTCTCCCTGGACTTCACGCCTTATCTGGTTCAGATGTCACTGGGACATTTGTCATTAAAGGGAAGCTTAAATGGTGGAAAACATTCAATTCCGTCAATGATGACCTACTAGAGGCCTTAGCAAAGATTGGTACAACACCCACTCTTCCAGACGATGTCAGAAACGCTTTGGAGTCATTTGTTTGTCAATTATATATTCCAAAAACTACAATGACTGAGATTGGAGATGTGCAATGGTGGCTTTTCACCAAAAAACAATGTCAAGATGAAAATCTTCCACCAACAAAAGCTGCTGTAACTCCTGCACTGTTAAGAGCTCATGTTCAGGCACTTGTGTGGAATCAAGATATCAACCCAAACCCAGTCATACCGTCACTACTCAGCTTCGGATA
>JAFIDM010009631.1:330428924-330445435 GCA_023159025.1 Thereuonema tuberculata | reverse complement strand
CACCTTATTGTTGGACAATATTGGAAACGACAGTTTCTGGACAACAATAAGGTGACTTACTTCAGAAAGCAATATGTTCTGACAGTGTTTGGTTCCTATTACGAAGATCCATATTGAATGGTAATGATATATCTATCTCCTCTCCCACATGGATTGGGTATAACAGCTATTTAGGAGATGTGAAATGTGTTTCCAGAGTTTCCTTGCTGCCAGTATTTCCAGAGCCTCCAACTAATAGTTCTGTTCTGTTAACAGTTATGAGGAAACTTGAAAAACTTAACGAATCCATAAATAAAACGACAAACAAAGTAGTTGTTACAGCTGACATGGCAATTTATAAATCTTTAAAGCAGCTTGAAATGGCAAAAGAAGATTGCAAAGGCAAATGGATATTGAAGCCTGGAGAGCTGCATATAATAATAGCTCAATTAGAACAATTGGTGAGTTCATATGTGGAAGTGGAATACCAGAGCTGTGGGTCGAATGCGATTTGTACTCCTCGGTGACTATGAAACAAATACTAGAGGGAAGACACATAAGGAGAGCTATTGAAGCCCATTTAACTATTACAACCACATTAAATATTCTTCTTCTAGAAGAATTTGACAAGGAACACCCGGGAAAAATTACCTTGTTACAACCTCTATTAGATGAACTGGCAGTGAGTTTACATTCTAAGAATGAAACCAATATTAAACAAAAGCATGAAGCAGTAATCTATTTCATTAAAGAAAATAGGATACTTGAAGAAATTAAAAGATTTGTGAGTTCTAGGAAATCAGTGGAACCAGTCTTCAAGATGGCATGTTCATATATGGATATGGTACAGTCTATGCTGTGCTTTATCAGATCTGTTAGAACATCTGATTGGAATCTCAGCCAGGCTTCTTTTCATGACTTTCTGAAATATTTCTTTGCTCTTAATAAACTAAATTATGCACGAATGATTTCACTGTACCTTGCTGAGATGGATGTATTACAATTAACAGATCCATATATCTGGAAAAACTTCATAGAGGGAAAATGAGTTGTCAATCGTAATGTGTACCCTTCTGTGCTATAGGTGCAGATGAAGCCTTAGAGCACCAAAACTCTACCAACTCTTTTCAGTGTAAAAACCAACAACTGAGCCACATTCTTACTCAAACACTACGATCCCGGAGGACGTGCAAGATTTTGTAAGTAACGTAGCAGAAGTGGGTAAAAAATTGGAGGAATCTTTCATGGCAGAGCGTATAAATAGCCACAAAACACAATTTTGGTCTACAATTTAGAAATATCCCACAAAAACTTGTAAAGCGTCAGCAAAAAAGGTTAAAGTTGTCCTTAAAGACAAAATTGTATCTATGAAAACAGATCTCTCACTTATTTCTAGGCTATTGATTGCATCTCGAAGCAGAGATGATATTGACATAAAGTTCAATCTAAGCAATTACGAATTTTCACCCCTCCCAAAATCATTGTTTGCTAGTGATGGGAAAATGCATCACTGTTCCAACAAATCCAAACTTGCAGCGATTTTGGAGTCATTGCCATCAAATGAAGAACAGATTGACAGCAGTTCACCACTATCACACCCAACAGATGACTCACACGGATCGGACAAAATCGCGGCTGTAATTGATGGAATGGCTCTACTGCACACTTACAATAAACGTAACACAGTAAAAACATGTCGTGATCTAGGAATACACTTAGGCAAGTGGATTGGTGACAAATTCAATGCATACAATTCAGGTTTATGTTGTGTTTGACACGTATAAGGAGGATTCATTAAAAAATGAAATGAGACGCATTCGGCAACTGAGCAGTGATCCAATTCGTTACAAAATAACATCTGAAATGATAGTTAGCAAAACTTCAATGAAGAATTTGCTTGCTCATAATAAAAACAAAGACGAGCTTACAGAGTTTCTCTCTAGTCACATATTACAATGGGGAGTGAGCAATAACAAGAAATATATAGTTAGTTGGCGAGATCAAGCTGCATCATCAGATGGAACAGATGTGTCAAACCTTCGGACCACACAGGAAGAAGTAGATACAAAAATCATACATCACGGAGTATACATATCACAACAAGGATACAGAACAACGCACGTTTATCTGCCAGACACAGATGTTCTGGTTTTAGCCTTAAGGCGATTTCCGCAAATGACATCACAATTTGGAATTTTCCTTGGGCAGGGAATGAAAAGGTTTGTTGACATAGCTTCCATCCACAAGTCACTGGGATTACTCATGCTGCTCTCCCTGGACTTCACGCCTTATCTGGTTCAGATGTCACTGGGACATTTGTCATTAAAGGGAAGCTTAAATGGTGGAAAACATTCAATTCCGTCAATGATGACCTACTAGAGGCCTTAGCAAAGATTGGTACAACACCCACTCTTCCAGACGATGTCAGAAACGCTTTGGAGTCATTTGTTTGTCAATTATATATTCCAAAAACTACAATGACTGAGATTGGAGATGTGCAATGGTGGCTTTTCACCAAAAAACAATGTCAAGATGAAAATCTTCCACCAACAAAAGCTGCTGTAACTCCTGCACTGTTAAGAGCTCATGTTCAGGCACTTGTGTGGAATCAAGATATCAACCCAAACCCAGTCATACCGTCACTACTCAGCTTCGGATAGACGTACGATGGAGGATGGTTCGAACCAATCGCTTACACCTTGCCTTGTGTTCCAGACCTTATGGCAGAGCTTTGTAGTTGCACATGCTCCCTACGTCGCTGTTGTCCACCACGCACCTGTCTCATGTATGGACTAAAGTGCACAGAAATGTGTAGATGTGAAGGTGATCCAGAACTTTGTGAAAACTCTAAGGATACGGAAGACATAGATGAATGCAATGAATCAGCTAGAGAAAGTGAAGACGAGATTTATGATGGAGACTGTACGTAATTGATAAACTGTTGTTTAGTAAAATACAGTAGACATATATTTGGTCTTTGTATTAACTTTGAAGTCTAATAATGTCTTAGATTATGTAATTCAATTGTAAACTTACCATTTTAAAATTGCAAATAAAAAAAAAATAAAAACAACACTCTTTGCACTTTTTGGAAAACAAAATCATAAATTCTTCATTTCAAAGCCGAATTTCTATGTTAAATATTAGCCGTACACAACATACCCTAAGAACATGTTTTGTGTAGAATTTAATACTGAATACTTTTAGTAATAGGTCATTTTGTCATAAATATTGTATCTTACGAGATAAACATGAAAAACCAGTACAATGTACGGCACAGCGGCGGCCATTTTGTTTTTTGAGTATAAGATTAATCTGCCACTAGTGGCTACTGTCCACCATCCAAATACTGATTCTCCATGTTATAACGAAGAGATTGATACCACTCCTATGCTTGTATCATCAAAAATCCCACGGATGTACACTTGCAACCAGACTACTTCTTCTTGAAGTGGAATTCCGGTTGTGCCTATAACTTGTATTACGTTATTTAAAGCTAAACAGGTGTGCAGGCTATATTCTTGATTGAAAGTACTGTATGATCACCAGGTCGGGTGACAGTCATTGGATTGTACCCGGGGGCTTTGGGATGTCAGCAACCTGGCGGGTCCACGGGTGGTGGATAGTGGAAATCTTCGTCTCCGCGGGGTCCGAGGACACTGTGGGAGGCGAGGCAGTGCTCTGCACCCCGAACCAGACTCCCCATCCCCCAACCGAAGGTGTCATGCGGACCATGCCGATGGATGGATGGCACTGGGGTTATAGTGTCTTAAACGGTGCCTCCGGGAAACCAGACCCGAATCCTGGAGTAAATTAAAAAAAGGGCCTTCCCTGCGCAAGGGGGCTCTCCGCAGGGTGACTGATTGTTTCCCCCGTACTCTCTCTTGTATGGAAAGTATTAAAACTCAAACAATGAAGGGCTCTGATGAAGAGACCTCCAGAGACATTCCTATCCAGGGCACAAACGAGGAAGCTAGCTTCCACGAAACCACAGAGGAGGGACGGTCTATACCGAAACCTCCGGACTTCCAAAGTTCTGACTCCGGTAGGGAACCTTCAAGAGAACTTACCGTGAGAATACAGGACGCAATAAAACGCGCAACGATCAGCGGAAAGAAGAAGGCGGAAGAAAGCTAAGGCAGCAGCTATGGCCACCTCCCGTGAGACTGCTTGAAGGGGAGCTGGCACAACCGGTGCACGAGGGAAGGGCCGTGGAGGTACTCTAACTGGATATCCAGGAAGGGCTGCCAACACGCCTACCCAAAGAGCACCGGGACCTGCTGCACCCTCAGGTGGGACCAAGGAGTCTGGCAAAAAACGTGACAGATTCCAAGATTATACACCACCTGAAGCAAGTTCTATTCCAAAAAGACAACGGGGACACCCATCTAGCAGCCCCGGTACAAGCAGCTATGCTGATGCAACAGCTGCGGACCCTGTTCTTCAAGTGGCCATTCGAAAGTCGAATAAGACCGAGAACTTCTCAGAAGAAGAGCAGATGGAGCTGTCTTATGCTGTAGGACGGCTGATCCGTCAGATCCCGGAAGAAGGATCCCGGAAGTCTTGTTCCTCGCTTCAGAGGTACAAGACGCAGGACAGAGTTTATCTTTGTCACTGCAGACAACATCTTTAGGACTGGCTTCTCAGAACAGTCCCTACTTTAAGAATCTGGGAAGGGTTGCGCTTCCACAGCAGAAAAGCGACCCCAGATTCTTAAATTAGGGACTGTTCTGAGAAGCCACAAAAATACCCCGTTTGACCAGAGCTATGCTCTGGGTTCCCGGGAAGATCTCCAACCCAAGCGAGGCGACCTATCTGCTCGATAGACTGAATCCTGGTCTTAAAGCCTCTACTTGGAGAATTATGGAGACCAAAAAAGAAAAACACGGATTCAGACTAGTCATTGGACTAGATGAGGATTCCGTAACTCAGCTGGCGAAATTAAATTTT
Organism: Thereuonema tuberculata; assembly: GCA_023159025.1. Classification (NCBI taxonomy): domain Eukaryota; kingdom Metazoa; phylum Arthropoda; class Chilopoda; order Scutigeromorpha; family Scutigeridae; genus Thereuonema; species Thereuonema tuberculata. The sequence continues at coordinate 330,440,506 of JAFIDM010009631.1, read as the reverse complement.
TGACCATGCATAAATCGAGATGTCGCAGAAGTGACTCTAAAGGAGAAACCTAAATTCCTGGAAAAAGGGACTCCTTTAGAAGACACAGAAGAAGATGCCATTAACAGGGAAGACCTTCTCCTAAACCTGAGAAAATGGATGTCTCAAACTAGGTAAGTTTTGTCTTTTTTTTTTTTACAACCTAGCTAAGTGCTTTAAATTATGTCTTGTTCTTTTTCTTTTTTACAGATAAATCTTCAGCACTGTTCAGCGGCTACTGCGGTTCTTTCCAAAAAAATCACAGAGCTCGATATTGACTTTGTCCTTATTCAAGAGCCTTGGCTCTATAAGGATAAAGTTAGAGGTCTGGGAGGATGTGGAGGATCATTGCTTCAATGCTCACGACCACTCCACGTGCTTGCATTTTTACCAAGCACAGGAATGTTTTCCTCCTCTCGGAATTCTGCACCAGGGATCTGGTTGCAATCAGATTTCCAAGAAATAACAGATGCGACATTGTTGTTGCATCTGCTTACTTTGCTCATGAACCAAATTCTGATCCACCCCCGCTGGAGGTAAAGAAATTGGTTTCTCACTATATGAACTCTGGACTGCCCCTTCTTTTGGGATTTGGCGCAGTCTCCCACCACACTGTGTGGGGTAGTAGCGACATCAATACCAAAGGGGAGGCCTTGCTAGAGTTCCTATCATCCACTGATCTGGACATCCTTAATGTTGATTCAGTTCCCACCTTCTTTACCCCATATAGGGAAGAAGTTTTGAACCTCACCCTTGTTTCTACAGGTCTTAGGACTGAGGTACGCAATTGGAGGGTCTCCCAAGAGGTCTCCTTGTCGGACCACCGACTTATTCTCTTTTCTTTGAGAGCGGAGGTGCTCATTTGTTTAGAAACCCAAGGCTCACGAACTGGGATTTCTATAAGGAAGATCTTAAACGTAGTATGGCAGGTTTTCCCGCTCTTTATCGTGATGAGTTTGGCATAGAAAACTCTGTTTGCTTTCTCTCAAATGCCTCATCTCCGCTTATAAGCAGAACTGTCCACTTCGTAGCAAACGAAGGAACAATGTAACCTGGTGGAATCCATTCTTGGATAGACTCCGGACTAAGACTCGCAAGTTGCTCAATAAAGCAAAACTTACGGGCACCACGCACGCTTGGGATTCTTACAAAGAATCTCAAAAGAAGTATAAACGTGCCATTAGGCACTCTGAACATCCCTGGAGAGCCTTTTGTGACAACATGAGAACTTTGCCTGTGGCCACAAGGCTCACCAAGGCTTTATCCAAAAGCTCTGAGAAGAAACTGGGATCGCTGTTACTGCACAGTGGGGTTTTTGCCTCATCCAAGGAAGAGGCTTTTAAACACCTACTGGAAGTTCACTTCCCAGACTCAAGAGCACCTGAAGTCTCTTTTCAGCATGCAACTTTGAGCAAGGATTTTACTCTTGCCAAAAGCATTGTTTCTTATGAAAAGGTTAGACAAGCTATTGATAGCTTTAAACCCTTCAAAGCAGCATGGGAGAATGAAATTTTTCCAGCTCTTCTTTTGAATGGAATGGAAAGTATTGTACCTCCCCTTGTACATATCTATCGCTCTTGTCTGGCACTGGGTTATATTCCAATGAACTGGAGGAAGACAACAGTTGTTTTTATTCCCAATGCAGGAAGGTCTGACTACACCTCTGCCAAATCCTTCAGACCAATCAGCCTCTCTTCTTTTCTTTTGAAGACTTAGGAAAGATTGGTCGATCGATACGTAAGGGATATTATTCTTTTAAAACATCCACTTCACTGCAGGCAATATGCCTATCAGAAAGGACTTTCTACCGAAACAGCCTTACACCATCTGGTACATAGGATAGAATGTTCTCTGTCTCATGGGCAGATGGCTCTTGGCGCCTTTCTAGATATAGAAAGAGCATTTGATCATACATTTCATGACTCCATTTGTAATGCAGCCGAACAGCAGGGAATTGACTCATCCATTATTAGATGGATTAAGAACATGCTTTCAACTCGCACTATTTGTATACACCTTTTTGGCAACACTATTTCAACTAAGGCTATGAGAGGATGTCCGCAGGGAGGGGTTATCTCGCCACTGCTTTGGTGTCGGGTGATGGACTCCCTTCTTGAGGAACTTCAGAAACTTGTTTTCTACTCCCAAATCTTAAGCTGATGACCTTGTTATCCTTATTTGTGGCCTAGATCCTGGTACAGTCTTTGAGCTCATGCAAAGGGCTCTTAGCTGTGTACAGGCCTGGTGCTGCAGTATTGATCTTAAGGTCAATCCTAGCAAAGCTACTCTTGTAAACTTTACTAGGAAACGAAAGATAGGGAAAACTCCGACTTTACACCTATTTAACAAACAAATTGATCTTTCCAAAAGCGTCAAGTATCTTGGAGTTATTCTTGACTCCAAACTGACCTGGGAAGAACATTTAGATACAAAGATCAAGAAATTTATTGCCATCTTTTGGATGTGCAGAAGGACTTTTGGTTGTTCATGGGGTCTTCAGCCAAAGGTTATCTATTGGCTTTATGTGACCCTTGTTAGAACTGCATTATATTACGCAGCTATTGTCTGGTGGACTAGAACAAGGCTGAGGACTGTTAGGATGCTCTTGAGCAGACTTCAGCGTCTGGCCTGTCTAGGAATCACCAGATCTTTAAAGACGCCACCTATTGCCGCCCTAGAGGCAATTTTGGATTTGCCTCCTCTCTATCTCTTTATCGAACATCAAGCCAGAGAAACCGCCTTTAGGTTGGTCAATCAAGGCAAATGGTGTAACAACACCTCCTATCACTCCAGTATCTGGAGGGAAGCACAGGGCCTCTGTCCTATGCTCTCTCTCAGAACTGCTCTGACTACTTATTTCAACATGATACCTAACTATGCCATTCACTTTCCTAGCAGGGAAGAATGGCTTGCTAAAGGACATGATCTTCTACCCCCCCTGGAGCATTGTCTGGTTTACGGATGGATCCAGGATTGGAAACAAGACGGGAACCGGAAAATATGGGCTGAGACCAAGGGCTAGCTTTTTTCTTGCCCTCGGGATCCACTGCACTATATGCTATTCTCTTATGCTATTCTCTTCTGTGCATATGAAAACCTCAACCGTCACTACGGCAACAGGACTATTTATATCTGCTCAGATAGCCAAGCAGCTTTGCATGCTCTGAGCAGTTCTGCTTTCACCTCTCAGCTCGTTGATGAATGTAGGGAGGCGCTATCCTGCCTAGCCAGGACAAATTTGGTTTATTTGTACTGGGTTCCTGGGCATCTAGGTATTGATAGAAGGCGGACTTGCTGGCCAAGAGGGGTTCATCTTTAATTCCGATTGGCCCGGAACCCTTCTTAGGTTTTCTCATTCGATCTGGGCAAATCCTAGATTACTAGGAACTGTCCTGGGAAAACAGTTCCATAGGCATTGGTTTGCATCGCATGGTATGAGGCAGGCCAAGTTGTCATTAAAAGGCCTGACCATAGCTTTGCAATGTCAATCCTAAATTTAGATAGGAAACATTGCAAGATGATTACAGGAGTCCTTACAGGACACTATACTCTTAACAGACACCTACATATACTTGGCATTTCCCAAAGTAATTTATGTAGGAAATGTGGAATGGATCAGGAAACTCCTGAACACATTCTATGCTTCTGTCCAGCTTTAGCTAGGAACAGATGGGAGATCTTTGGTAAAATTCGTCTTACCACTGATAACATCTCCACTTTTAATATTAAGGTCATTTTATCATTCTGTAAATCTACAGGACTATTCACGACCACAGAAACTCAACCTTATGTTGAAGAATAACCATTGACATTGTCAATGTTTTATGAGGGGACACAAAATAGGAATAACAGTCATGATATTATAGTACTCCTTTCTTTGATAGATAAGCATTGCTACATTTTTCCGAAAAACAAATATACTATCGCCATCTTTGTTAGCGGCCCCAAGGTTACAGATTGCCTTTAAAACCGCTAAGGGATCGCTCTTGCTTTTATCCTGTCCGGATATAACACTCTGTAGCGGCCAAACGATTAGAGATTTTAGAATGAAACTTTCACTATTGTGTTCAGCATCAAAAAGTAGGTTACCACGTACAAAAAAATCAGACCTCTAGGACCACTCCCTGAACCCCCAAGGCGTTTTCTGTCTTTTAAAGGCGTTTTTAAAAGAAAGAGAACGCCTTGGGGTGGGTGGTTCAGGGAGTGGTCATAGATGTCTGATTTTTTACACGTGGTCACCTACTTTTTGATGCTGAACACAATGGTGAAGGTTGCATTCGAATATCTCTACCGTTTGGCCACTACAGAGTATGACATCCAGACAGCATAAAAGCAATATTAGCGACCCTTAGGTTATAGCATGCTTGTAAAACATAGGGGACATAAACCTTCACCATTGTGTTCAGAATCAAAAAGTAGATGACTCACGTCCAAAACATCAGACCTCTAGTACCACTCCCTGGTCGGAAGTTGGGGGTCAAAAGTGGTCGCCTCCGATAAAGTTGTGTTTATAAAAGTTTGTTTATAAAATTGTGCATATTATGGAAGTTGCTTTGCTTTTGACACTGTCTACAAGCATTAATTATCTTGTTTTCTTAAAGGAGTCTTATTCATCAATGATGAACTGTTTATTCAGTTCATCTTATTTCCTATTCATAGTTTGCAGCAAGAATATTGCATTTATCTTTATGCTTACCTGTTTACCTTGTGTCTCAGTTGAATGTACGTTCTTCTTCGTTTCCAATTCTAAACCCTACAAAGAAAAGAAAGTAGGTCACTGGAGATTCTAAAAAAATAGGTTAAAAAAATCCATTAAAAAAGGCAAATCAAAAAAGTACAGCATCAAAAATTATAGGTTGTAAACTCATCATATCAAAGTCACCAGTAATTATAATTTTTATCTTTATATATTTTAATCATTTGTTGGTTGTGAGGACATTGCTAGTTACAGTTTCAAGCAATGATAGATACTTGCAAAATTTTAAAGCTAAATTATTGCCTTTGGATTTCCAACAGAATCCAGATCATTGATTGAAGAAACCATTTTTTTTTAATGGTTTCGTTTTTTTGGCCGTGCAATGCATGATAACTTTCTAGTGAAGTATAAAATAATATTCCGGTTGAACAGTAAGTGAAGAAGCCTAATGGCAACGACAAAAGAATTTACATCGTAGATAAAAAAAAATCAGTTTTAAAATTGTAAGACAGTAAAAAGTCATTTTAATTTTTAATAATTTCAACATAAGCAATAATCTTTATATTATAACTGAATCTTAATTAATTGAATTACGAAATAATTAAAATATAATCAATAATATTAACCAGCAATTGACGATATAACTTCTATTGTTAATACAGATAAAAGTAAAGTGATTTTGATAGTGAAATATCAGAGCAGGAATGTTTGACCTTGCTCTCACTTAAGAAATCAACTCTTTATCGGAAAAACAAACAAGTTTACAGAATGATAAATGATTTGTGACGTCATTATTATGTAATTGGAAGAAATCAGTAATCTAAGGAAATTAACTGAAATGAATCAAATAAAACGATATTCCTTATACAGTGGTATTAAACTTCGAAAATGCAAATATTTTTGTAAATCCCACTATCCTAAAAAGGATTCAACAAAGGTTTTTTTTTGTTTGTTTGTTTGTTTGTTTGTTTTTTTGCACTTATCTAGTGAAAAAATAAATGCATAACATAAATGTTTCGATGAAACTTTATATAACTTAATGATTTTCATCTTTTGCTTTCTCCAGTTTTATAGCAACCAAAGCAAATTGTTACAATTACAAAGCAGGAAAAGTTCTTTCAGAAAAGTTAGAAAACGTGTAGTTAAATCAAGTTAAATTTTATAAGTAATAAAAGGACGTCGATTTGATATCTGACATGAAACAGAGAAAGTAAAAACTTCCCTCACTTTTAGTGAACGTAATTACATTGATTCAAATTTCATCATTTATCAAAACTTTTCAAAATGAAGGTTGTAGCTTGTGCCTTCGTAAAGTTGTACAATACTTTTTTTTGTAATTCCATCCATTTTAGTTATGAGACCAGTTGATTTTTTTTTTCTATCTTTAATGAAAAGACCTTATAAGTTGAGGAAGACTTTATTAGCAGAACTTCTACTGAATAATCAGACGATTGAAACGAAAGTGAATTCAAGAAAATTTAACTAATGAAATATTTAACTATACTTGAGAAAGAAATCTTCTAAATGATTCAATTCCTACTGAACAACGAATTGCTAAACCGAAGATATTTATCAAACTCTGCCAAAGTAAATGCTGAATTGCTGAATCACATTCGATCATCGGATGTAAAAATGTAAAAGCGAGATGACATCTCTTCAAGGATCTCGTCATCATTTCTTCGTGATATGCTTTGGATTGTTGAAAAGGGATAATTACAACAAATTCGCAATCTTATTATTGAGAAAGTTGTTTGAGAAGGAACAGAAGACGGATTGCGAACAAACATAAGAACCTCTTTGAAATAAATTCTTTGTTTACGTTTAAGATTCGTAAGTGCCAAAATTTGAAGAAACGATGCAGTATGAAAATTAAGGTAAACCATCAACACATTGAATTTAGAGAGATTATATACATCGATAAAAAGGAATCAAGAAGGTTACATGATGTTCATTTTATAGCAGCAAAAAATAAAATAATACAATTCACACTATTAAGGAATTTGATTATTACAAAGTGAAAGATACTGGAAAAAGAAAGAGGAAAGTATTCTGGGTATTTTTACAGTTAAGTCACTGGCATTGTTAAATGATTTCTTTTAAAAAAATTACCACACATGATTATACATTTTTGTCAATTAAAATATAATCTTCCCTGATAGAAAGTATACGCTTTTAAAATGTGTTCACATGTTTTTTGGATTTAAATGACTACACATTATTTTATAAAGCTTTCATAGTAATAATGCTTTCATTTCCCTGCACGTTTTTGAGTTCGATTAAACGAAGACTGTAACACTGTGCTTAAATATATTTTATTTCCTACATATTTAATTTGTCCCAACAACCGTTTACTTGATAAATCGACGCCAAGACAATTTTTGCTAGAACTTTCTTAAAAGAGGTGAACCATCCCATTCTGACGCTAGGAAACGCTTGATGATCTTATTCGGAAACCACTTCAGGTATATATTGCAAATTTATAATTATCTAAATACAGCGGAACCTCTCTATTCGTAGGGGAAACTGGGGTCAATTGTAACAAGCGCTCTGTAGCCTGAGCAAACTTTCATTGAATCCCGTTAAATGGCGTGGGGATTCGTCTTATATATAAGAATGATTCACCGAAAAAAGACATCGGCCATTCAATTTTTTCTGAAGATAATTATAAAAACATGGTTTTTTACTGCTAAAAGTAAGTTTCCCTAATCGTCCTAATTATCAACTGCAACCAAATGTATTAGAGATAAAAATGTGACAAATATATATAAAGAAGGCAGATAGAAATGCTACATTTCTGTGTCACAAAATACGCTATGGCTGTATCTGAGCTAAATAATTGAACACCACATATGAATTGAGCTGTTGGGGACGATTGTAACATTGCTGATGGGGACAATTGTAATAGCGTTACAATTGAGCCCATTCTTTATATTTTTGTTTTTAGGCCAATATTCTGTGTAGATAGGCCTATATTTTAAAAATTAAATTATATAATTAAATTAAATAAACATTAAATTACAGTTTAAAGTGGAAAAATAATAGGAAATCAAACGTTGCAAAGCCTGATGGATAAATAAAGATATAAATACATGATTAATTAAAAAATATTAAATATTATCCTACTCATTTTATTTACATGAGCCCAACTCATATTTATTTAAAAGCCTATTGAAGTAATTATAATTATATAATTATAATATACAAAAACAAAAGCAACAATATCAAGAGCACTGCAAGTAGGGATATCTGTATGCCAAAACGGAAAGGCAAAGGGATGGTCAAAGAAAAAAGACTCATCAAAATAACTCTGCAAGAAGATTAAGACTAGTAATAAGTCTGCAATAGATTCCTCAGATAAAGAAGAGGAAACATTTTGCTTAGTGTGCTGGGAAGATTACAGAAACAGCAAACCCAATGAGAAATGGGTTCAATGCCTGTCTTGCTCCGAATGGGCACATGAAGATTGCACTCCTGGTGAAGCAGTATATTACTGCCAAAATTGTGATTCTGATGATGATGATTGAAATACAGAACATTGTAAACAAAAAGTAACCTTGGTATACTGTATTATCTCAATTTCATTTCCTTCTGCTATCTCTTACAATTGCCCCCGATTTGGGGTCAAATGTAACACTTGTAATGTATCCATTTAAACATATTTTTTGTCATTTTTATATCGGTTAGACGAGTTGGCAATTTTTGTGTAAGTCCACCTAATGTTGAAGAAACCTTACATACTTTTCATTTCTGTATGTGTCTGATTATTTTCTTGAAAAAAAAATATTAGTGAAAAATGTTACAATTGACCCCAGTCTCCCCTACACAATCCGTTCCAGGAGGCAGTTCGAATGGCGAATCTTTTTTCACATAAGATATAATGTAAATTGGATTAATCCGTTCCAGACCCACAGATGATTGCTTATTTAAACCTTTGTAATAATATTTTAAGCATAAAATACATAAAAACTATGAAAACGATATGGTTGATTTCGCCATGCCATACTGAGTTGCCAGGTCAGAGACACGAGTTCCACTTTCAAACTTCGCAACGAGTTCTTTTTTCAATTCAATTGTCGTTCTCACTGCTTTCCTTTTAGGCTTGATTGAATCAGTAATCTTTTTTGGATCCATGGCTGCACTATTTTTAATAAAAATAACAAAAAATAACAATAAAATAGCACAAAGTTTCATGAAGCTTGCGTGGATGATGCGTAGCGTACGGAAGCTAGCACGAGACTGAACTGAAGCGACCGCGTGGCGAGGCCAGTAACAAGGTCACGCTGTCCGAATAGCAGGGCAAGCGTACGAATGGCGAGTTGAATTTTACTTGAAAAAGTTGGACGAATAACGAGTTGTACGAGTAGAGAGGCGGACGAATGGCGGGGTTCCACTGTACATGTTTATAAAAAAGCATTTTCATTAAGTGATTTCTTGTATTTTTTTGAACAGAAAAACTAAGCTATTGGAAGGCTTTCATAAGCTCTTATATAAACAGGTCCAATCATTTTAAAAAAATCCTAATAAAGGATTTTAGATTTTAACTAACTGATTAGAGTTATGGTATCAATTTCTACATGTCGCAATAACGTAACTGATATCAATATAAATATTTTGAAATCAAAAGCGGTAAGGATTATCATTCTCAAAGATAAAGATGTAAAAGACTTCTATTGAGACGAATATTTCAGAATAATTTAGATTATTCCCTATCAGTGCAATGGCATTCTACGAAGTTTATCTTTAACCAGGACATTCAAAGACATTGATAAAAATTTCCTAATGATTTTATCTTCTCGTAAAAAAAAAGGAAATTTTTAGCCTTTTTAGAAAGTTAAAAACGAAATTTCTTCCATATTTATGTTGAAAATTTATCCCTGTATCATTGTTGCTATCTTAGCCCAGAATTACTAAAAGTCCCGGAAGTTACTTAACACTCAGCTAACAAGCAACTAACAACTTAAACGGAGTGTGCTGAGGCTGGAGGAGACATTTCGTTATTTTTTGTATATTTTCAATAATAAGCGTCGTTATTATTTTAATTTGTTAATTTCCTTTAAACTTCCGTAGGTTATTTCGTTTCCTTTCACATAATAAAAATCTTGTCTTTTCCTTATGTCAAAGTTTGGACATAAGTTGAAAAAGTCTTTCTGAATTTAAAAACTTGTAGAATGATGAATGTTTCGTTCTGAATTAATAAACAAATTGAAGCAATAAAGTTTCGTAACCAATAATTTGACGAAACCGAGCAGTTGAAGATGGATTTTTTTATAATAATGAGCTTATATTTGAAGCATAAATCCATTAAAAATCATGTTCTTGAAAAGAATTATAACCTGCATGTTCTTAGAAAGATTTTTTTTCTTTTTTAAAACAAGATTTTTATTATTGTTATTATTCTGTATTGTGTTGCCATTTATTATTATCTACTGTTTGATAGCAAGGCTGAAAACAGAGTCCGATCTTGAACCGAAATTACCCATTTTTTTTATTTTTTTATTTTTTGAATCAGGAGCCTGTTTATGAAATGGTTAAATAAACCAAGCCAATGTCTGAACCAGTTCGAACTTGATATCATAAATAGTACAGTATGTTTAAAATATAATTGGCAGTTCCGGCGGCCTCGTATGAGGCAGATGCGTCGGAACGTGGCAAAACCCGGCGTTGGCATGGATGTTTACTTTTTTTCCTGTGTTTGTCCGCTCCTTCGTCTGTATCTTCTTTCGCCGTCTTTGGGTTCTACTATGGGTTGGTGACAGGAAGGGCATCCGGCCGTAAAACCCTTGCCAAAACCAAATATTGAGCAAGCGAGACTTGCTCATCAGCGACCCCACACGGAAAAGTGGAAAAAGCTGAAGAAGAAGAAGAAATTTAAAATATAATTTATAAGATTAAAAAAACATTAGCTGAGCCGATGAACCAGATTGAATTGATTTTTTTTATCGATTTCCAGTGCTGTTTAACAATGTTAAAATAAACGCTCAATACTAAATTCCATGAGAGATTCTAGTTTTTTTGTTTGTTTTTTTTTTTAGAATTTGCAGCATATAGGGGAAGATCTCTGAATTCTCCATAAGTGAATAAGGAAAAAGGTATTTTCAAAATGTGGTCGCGATATCCATTTCATATGATAGTCTAGAATCTCTGGAGACCTACATCTTTATTGCCTTTATTGCCTTTTGTGGTCTGTTGATAGGACCTTTTAACTTGAATCCCATCAATAGGTTTTTATTCTTTTTGTAATTTTCAGTTGTTAGACCAGTTCTTTTAATAAAATTCTTGTAATTTTCAGTTTTTAGACCAGTTCTTTTAATAAAATTCTTGTAATTTTCAGTTTTTAGACCAGTTATTTTAATAAAATTCTTGTAATTTTCAGTTTTTAGACCAGTTATTTTAATTTTTTAGTATAAGATGAATCTTTAAACCAAAATTTATAGTTTAAAGAGTTTATAGTTTCAGAACGTTTTTTTCTTACTTACAATAAAATTGTTTTCAAAGTGATGTTATAAATAGATTCGAGGTAAGTATTAATGCAATAGACACAAACATTTCAAACACGAAAGGTTTGACAAAAAATAGTGGAGTTGGACTACCATTACTCCGAGAAACCACTCGATGCCGATTGAATAGAGGTGTAAGTAAACATTCAGTCTGGGAAGAAAAGTAACTTTCCTCTGGAGCCCAAGAAGCCCTTTACCAATCGGTATCGAGCGTTAATCCTTAAAACAAATCATCCGTAAAACAAATAGTCCAGTCGCCATATACTTTTTACCTAGAAAAAATTCCGAATTTAATGAAACTTTGGGATGATGTTTGTTGGTGTACAGTAGTACTACACCCAATTTTCCGAACAAAAATACCTTGTGGAAAA
>JAFIDM010009631.1:330401552-330428824 GCA_023159025.1 Thereuonema tuberculata | reverse complement strand
ACACAGAAAATAAAGAAAACAAACAAAAGAAAGCAAAAAAAAAATGCAATTAAAAATTAGACCAGTAACCAAATGAAAAAAAAAAATGTTAGAAGTTCATTAATTTGGAAATAACATAATAAATTAGGAAAGGTCATTTTTCCTTTTCCCTCCATATGATCACAGAACAGTCAATGGGAAGAAAGACACTCTTAAAATTGCATTTTATCTATTCAAATCTGTTAATGTTAAATATTGTAATGATATGTATTACTTGATGTATAAGAGAAATATCAAATAAAATATCGCATTGTTGGATAATGGTACTTACAAAGAATATAAAACTTCACTACTAAAGGTAGTACACTAATTACTTAGAAAATAATAAAAAAAAAGTTTAGTTAATTTCTCAAATTATTGGTTATTGTACTATTCTTTTTGTCACAAGGTATATGTGGATCAAAGCTTAAATATGTGGAAGATTCTGGCAATAACCCATTCTTGTCGTTAGACTGTATGAGTTCAATAAAGAAATGCTAAATTCCGCTTTCGGGCAAAGTGGGTTTAAAAAAAATTCCACAAATGCAGTTCCCCATTTAAATCTAAAGCAAAACAAAAACCAACAAAACAAAAACCAACAAAACAAAAATTCCTAAGCTTGCTAACTCAGATTTAAGTCGTTTCTTCCTTTCCCGCCATTAAATCATACCAGAGACCAAGGAAGAAAGATACGGAATAATTTTGAATTTGAATGAATAAGATTCTTCTTTATAATTGTTGATTAAAATTCAACTTATCATTTACAAAAAAAACACTGTTTGATTTCAATTACTTTCAAACTTTCTACCCATTTTCTTTTTTAGGTGACGATAAGATTAAAAAGTAAAAGGATTAACTATAATTTCGTTTGTTTGTTTTTTTTATTTTATAACTGGCAAACCTGGGATCACGTGATCTTGAATTCTGAGATAATTTTCTCACCACCCGGGACCGCGACCGCTTTTTCACAGCGTGAGAGCGTCTCGGAGACCGTCGCTGAGACCTCCTGTTTGATCATAAGTCATGTGACGTCCATCTCGGAGACAGTCTCATAACACATAACATAACATTTGCCACCTTATTTGTATTTCTGTGTCCTATGGTTTCGGAGGAGATAAAGCCAGAAAAAATCAACTTTTCTTTTAATAATATAGATTAAACTAATCCAAAACACAATTAGCCTCTTCCTTGTTTGTTTACAAGAAGTAAACTTGAATTAGCTGTTATGACTAATTCACAAACAATAGTTGGTCAGACGCCTAATATTAGCTATTACTAATAAGTCAATCTGATCATCTAAGAGATACTAATAAATATTAATAAAATAAATATTCATTTGGAGAATAACGATGGAGTCACAGGGATGGTTCAGCCAACTTAGGCTTTTCAATTGCTTCCAGTGGCAATAGTTTAAGTGTGAAAGTCTATCAAAGGGCGCATTACTGTTACACTTGGTTTTCAAATTTCATGCTATTTTTTCAGTGGTTGTCATTTTTTTCTACGTATTTAGGAAAGAATAACTGTCAAAGTTCATGCAGTAGTTAGCTACTGTGATACTCTACGAAGAGCAATAGCTAAAATACGAAACCTAAATAGATAAGAAATAGTGGGATTATCAACTTTTGAATATCAGCTGTTCATGCACTTTAGTTGACGCTTTTTGGCGCGCAGTTCCGTACGTACTTACCCGATTTTTTTTTTACTAAAATTAATAATAATTTTTCTTATATGCACCTGAACATTCTAATAAAGTTTCAGTTGTGTAATATTATTAGTATTTGAGTTTTCTTGATCACGTATAATGAATGCGTCACACTTGTGCAGGAACCACTTACAAAATTGCAGTCGCCTATCTGGGTCGTCCTCATTTAGTGCGTGGACGAGTCGCGGAATGTAAGGCTTCCATTTTTGAACTCGCAAAATTCAATTTTCCAGCGCCGTCTGGATCATACACAACACACTTTATACTTCTATCTCATTTCGCTGCTGAATTATAACGTTTCAAAGAGTGTATACTTCAATTTGGGACACCCTGTAATTCGTGGCAGTTAGCTTTCCTGCAGGTACAAAAACGAAAACAAAAAAACTCGTTTAAGCCGTTATGTATCTCATAAAATGAACGGCGAATTTTAGGAAGGGCGGCAAAATGTTAAGAAGCACCAAATTCTAGATAATCAATAACAAAGATTTACATTTGATGTGAGATTTTTGTCGTTTCATTTTGGCAAATAAGAAAGTTACAATTTATTCTGTCAACTAGAATTTTTTTTTTAATCTTACTAGCCTGCTTTATTACTTTTTCCAGGGAGATGAGGCTCATCAAATCATTTGGTCTGTGTGAATGTGTGTGTGCTTGTCTTTCCCTTCTCATGTTTCTGATCTTCTTGAAACTGGACGTGCTCATTTAAGGATGAGAGACGATCTAATTTTTATATTTGAATTTTTTTTGTTTGAGTCTTTGTCAAGAAATAAGAATGTGGAGGTGATAAAATCATAAACCTTTCAACAAAGAAATTAGAAACGAAACATTCTTATCTAACAATGAATGTAACTATTTAGTAATCCATGAATTTGCTTTGATACAATTACAATTAGTCTGATTTTAAGCAATTTCAGTGTGTGGATTTCATTTTTTTTAATCAGAAAACTGAAAATTTTTTACTTGTTTATAATCAGCAGATATTATACTTTCAAAAAAAACTTTTGATTTGTATCATTTCCTTGAATTGGGAAATAAAGATAAAAAGCAAACAACAGTTTCTTAATTTTTTTCCGCAATTTATTTTAATAGAAAGTAGGAAGTTCTTGAGAATAGATAGGGGGTGATTGAACTTAGGATCTTTAATTATTGAAATTTATTTATTGACTTAAGTTTACAAGAGATAACATCAAAATGACAGAACGACAGAAAATCGAATTCCATCCTTAGATAACATTTTGATGCAATTAAGAAACAACAAACTAATTTATATTCTAAATGGTCAATGTTACGTAATTTTCAGTTTTCATAGAAATATTATATATACAGTTAACTTCCGATTATCCGTGCAATTGGATGGCGCGGCAACCACGGATAAGCGAATTCCGCGGATAATCCGAAATAGGACGAAAAAGGACGAAAAATCAACACAAAAATGCTTTTAACATGTTTTATTTATATTAAAATGGCAATACACACATTATAAACAACCAGCTGCAAAGCCTGTCGGACGACAGGGATAAAAAATCTGAAAAATCATTTTATTATCAACTATGAACTACAAAGTAAATATATCCTTATAAACTACATTTTTTGTAAAAACAGCATAAGATCCTTCTATCAGATGTCCTTGATCTATTCGGTCAAGAATTTTGATTTTAACGTCGCAAGCACGACGTGCTCGAGAAATAGCAACATATAACTGTCCATGACTAAAACAGGCTCTGGTAAATAAATACCAACCATATATAAAGCTTGTCCTTGTAAATAAATTTTACTGAAAGTAAGAACGGAATAATTATTATTTTTGACTCATAACGCTGAAAGGCATTTAAACTCACCTTTGTAATCTAAATACAGCACTAACATGTGAACGAAGCTTCTACGGCAAAAATGGTTTTGAGTTTCGAAATCAGCGTAAAAAACTAAGTAAGCCAAATTTCATTAAAATGGTTGCAGTGGTATCAAAATTATTTGGTTTTGAATGTATGTTTTGTTAGAATTTCAGTTGTCGAGGGCAGTTCCCAAGAATAAAATTTCATGGAAACAACATGGAATGACAAAATGAACTAATATTTTCATCCAATTTGAGTACCCTTGATTCAATGGTACCATTGAGAACCGTTGGATCTATCTTAATAGCTAAATTATATCGAGTTAAAGACAGACAGACAGATAGACAGACGAACTTAGCCAATTATATATATTTGATGATTTTATTTTATTTTACGTTATTTTCTTACTTTTTAAAAAAAATAAAATCTGTTGATTGTCTTTGTTCTTTCGTGTCGAAACACGAAAACCCCCTACTTGGACGTCGCTAAATGTGCCTCTTTTATTGTTTATCTTATTTTAGATTTAATTTTTTTTTATTAATTCCGTAATTTATTGTACAGTAAAAAAAAAATGGAAACAGGAGAGGTCCGCGGATAATCAGGAGTTTACTTTTTTTTTTTGTTGTTGATGATTTGGTGAAAGGATTCTAATTATTTTGTTTATGGCAATAAAATACTTATACCTATCGGCAGTGGAAAACCTTTTTCCAAAATGTGGGCACATTAATTTTCTAACAAAGCAGTGGTTATTGTTTTCTGCGTAATCCATACAGGAGGTAAGAGATTAATCCTCTTTTCTCTATAGTCTGTTCTCCATACACCTAAAGTTTGAGCACATCTACAGTAGTTTATAGAATTGGTCTAACTTTTGTCCTTCCATCTGTGATCAAGATGACCCTATAATAATTTGTTCTTATAAATCTTATAAAGAACACTTTTGTAAGGAAGACCCCACACTATTTTTTCTTCATCTTTGAACTGGTAATTTTTTCTTTCTCTTCAAGTTGAAACTTCTCTTGGTTCTCGATTCTGATAATGGGCTAATGTCCAGATAAGGGTACTAGCCAATCAGAAGCGATCTTCCCATTCACTGCCTAACGGCTATTTCTCATTGTGCAGTGACGCCCCTTTTAGCAAATACAGGCCTAGTCGTACCCGTAACTGAACTTTTACCAGATAATGAATAAAATCCTTTTTTAGAGATGTTTCTACAATCGTTATTTTTAAGCAAAAATAAAGTTAATGGAAGGTCATAAGTAAAACACTAGTGATTTTATTTTTTAGCCGTTTCTTCGTATTTCTTTGACAAATTTCAACAAAGTTGAAACTTTACGTTCTTGTAAAGCCCAAGTCACACGGAAGAAGTTTCTGTGTGAGTTTTTATGAGACACACTATTAACTGATTATATGTTACCGTGTGATTTGCTTCTCTATGTGTTTTCAGTGGCAGAACTGGAAATAGGGAGAATCCTATGTTTCTGTCTCTTCTCATTAACAACCAATCACACGCTTCCGTAGTAATGACGTCACGCCACAACATCGACGGCAAACGAAGTATGCGCCATTTTGAAAATGCCGTTGAGTAGAAAAACTGTTGAAACTTTAATTGCTTGTTTAATTAAATCAATTAATTTAATTAAACTTAATATTTAATTTCACTTTATTAATTTTCCCTACAAAATTTTCAGAAGGACTCGTGAATTCTAGACGGAGATGGCGCCAAAACTTTGGATCTCGTCGTGATTGGTTCTTTGGATAAAAAAAGCAGCACCAATCACATACAGCATTCCTTTCCTTTTTTCTCTTATCGTCTGACGCTACTCAATTTATTTCAGTGGCAGAAACATAAGGTAGAAAACTCACTCAGAAACTTCTTCCCTGCGATCTCAGCATATGGAAGACTAACACTCTTTCCTCTTCATCTTTGAACTGATAACTTTTTTGTTCTCAATTTTCGGTGGCATTCAAAACCCTCTTGGTTCTCAATTTTGCCATTAAACAACTTTTTTTTTTGTTTTTGTTTTTTTTTCTTTTTTCATCAAATTTTTTTATGATGTTACCATGGGATATTGAAAAGCTAAAATGCCAATCATATCTTTTAATTCAAATACGTAAAAAAATCATTTAATACAAAACAGCCATGATTTTGTAAAGCTTATAGCGAAAAGAGCTCAAATATTTTTCTCAGAAGCCATATATTCACTGCAGCCATGCCCGAATCGAACTTTTATAGCCTACTCATTATTTTTCGTATTTTATTTACCTTTTGGCTTTTATTGAAGTAAACAATCTTTCAATTTTCATTTGATTTGTTTAAGTAGGATTCTACTTTTGTTTTTCCTTTTCTTTTTAAAACTTGTTGCTAATAATTATAAAGGTATTTTTTTTTTTTTTTAATGTTGTCACTTACTAAATATACTGATAGCATTCTCTTATAGCAATGAGAAAGAGTCAATTGAAAATACAGTCTAATAGCGATGCAAAATAAAGCCAAATTAAATAAGCAAAGCAGAAAAGATTAAATAAATTTTAAAAAAGAAAAATCGATTTTTTAATAAACAATAAAAATGGGACTTGAACATTAAGACATAAATTTCTCTACTTCGTTATTTTTCTTTGTGAATTTCTTTTTTACATTTTTACATTAAATGCTTGTATAAATATCAGACTAATGGAAAAGTGGAAAAAAAATGTTTACTTTATTTGTAGATTTTAAAACAGCCTTTGACTCAGTAGATAGAAATATACTGTTCAGTTATCTTTAGAAACCGGAATTAGAGATAAAATGAGAAGAATGATTAAAAATACAGTAGACAAGGGTTGTAATAGGAAGAGGAATAGAGGAATATAGAACTTTCTCAAGAGGAGTGTACCGCGCTTTTACAGTGCCTGAAACCAACAAGGTTAAAACTGGATTTTTTTTTTTTAAATAATATAGGGGAGTTTAACGTAAAAAAAAAATGAAACATGAAAAAGGAATAAAAGAAACTGCACATTTCATTCATGCCTTAAGTTATCGCCAAACAGGAATCTGGGACAGCTGTTTCGTCTTTATTAGGACTGATCAGCCCAACTTTAATTTTCATTATTATTTTTTATTTTTTTCATTTTTTTTGGTATTTAATACTAGACTGATCCTCCGCATTTGTAACAGAAAACAGCCTTTTATTTATTCTAAAAAACAAATTACATCAAGTAAACTAAAAACTAAAACTTAAAACTAAAACTAAATAATAAAATGCATAAAAACAACTTTTAAAAACCACGCTTTTATCTAAAATGCATTAAAAAGTATAAAATGGGTTGTTTTCTGATTTGTATAATAATTTAAAACAAATGAATAAAAATAAAAGCGTGGGACGCTAATAGCAAATATTTCAAGTATGTAAATATTAGTAATATTATATTCTGAGTGTAGAGTAAAATGAAACCTTTATTCGTAGCATTTATTTATAGCATCATTGACATATTTCCTATGACCGCCCCATGCTTTTATTTTTAGTCATATGTTTAAAATATTACACATATCATAAAGAAAAAAAATTATACTTTTTAGTGCATTTTAGATAAAAGCGTAGTTTTTAAAAGTTGTTTTATATATTTTATTAAACTCATTTTAGCCTTTATTTTTTAGTACCACTTCCTATTAAAGATAAAAAATTTGTTTTCTTTAACATATGTTTTCATTTACTACTGTTTAGTCTCTATTTTGTAATCGAAGAAGAAATTCATGTGACTAAAATCTCTCTGTCATTTTCAGAATAGATATTTATTCACTTTTTGAACTACACTTTCTCATTCGTATACAAATAACTTCTCTCTATCGTTTCAATTTTAGAATATCTACTGACAAAGCAATACGTTATTAATATCAACTCTCTTATTTACATACCACTTAAGCACCGACGACTCAGTGGTATCTCTTCGCGATAATTTGAACGCCATCACTACATTTTACATACAAATTCATACTTAAGAATATAATTAAATGTATTATTGCTGGGAAATGCAAAAACCTTATTAATACATCGAACAATATTAATGTGCGTGGTTTTATTCAAACATGGACAACGAACAATTAATTCTTAGAGAGTTTTGCAGGAAAAAATGCATTTTATCTGGAAATTTATATAATTAATTCCTGCATAAGAAACAACTTATCTGTAATATTTTTGCATCGACGTGCATTGTCATCCAAAATGAGTGTGTGAGCCAATTTGCAGCTCTGTAGCTCATCAAAAAGTGGGTGAAATATCGATTACAAGATTTGGCCCGGAAACCAGAATTAATAAAAGCGTGGTAATAAATTAAAGTTTAAATTCTAAAGAATACTTGCAATACAAGATCGAAATCCATTTATTTTTGTCCGAAATTTATACAGCTGAGTTCACCATGCAACAATACTGTTGTTGCCTAGCAACTCGCGAGAGAACTTCAATTTTTGCGGACGTGAATGCATAAGCTTTCTTTTTTTTTAATATAGATTCAACATGGGCGAACATTGGATTGACTTGGTCCCTTTCAGCAGTTACTGCTCTGCCTTGAAAGAAAAGTTAAGTTATGATCACAGAAAGGAAAAATGCTTTTGAGTTATTGTCGGACCAATGGCATTTTGAGCTTGTCTCTTTCTCTGACAATTCACCAAAATGTCAGAATCGTGGTCGATTTCTCAATTTTAATTATCACTTAAAACTGACTGACCACAAAAACCAATGGTTTATCTGATGGCTAACGTTCCTTTACATGAGGGCCAGGACTGAATACAACGTGTTCCGGTTCGGAATAAATTAAACATTAAAAAATTCGAGAAGCCCATTAAATAAATAGGTTACATTTAGTTTTTAGTATGGGTTAATGCTTAAAAAGAAAAAAAAAATTTGCACTTTTTATTGTTAAATATGATGTCTAAACTATGTCTAAATTAAATATCTAGACACTAGCGGCGAAGTTATGTGTTCAGAAACTAGCTACTTATTTACTAATTTTCCCTTTTTCTTATTATTTTATAAGAAATTGTGAGTTCTGGATTCCTGAAATTTATTTAGTTCATTTTCCGAAACAAATAGACTACATGTCTACTAACTAGAAATGTCTTAGGGGCAAAAACATATTGCGAACAACTAATTTAGGTGGACTGTGAATCTTCAACTCACAAACAATCCTATAAAGTATTCCTCTATTATCAGGAATGTTTCACAACAGAATCAAAAACTCTCTACAATTTTAGAAATATTTGACAGTATTTGAATGTGGATCCATTTGGAAAGAAAAATATTTCCGACGAATTTCAAAATTCCTGAATGTATAATAAAGTCCATCTTTCTCTAATTTTCTGAATGAAATAATTCTCACTATCAAAACCTTCTCGACAATAACAGTTTTTTGAATTCTGAATTTCTAGAATTTTCCATATTCCTGTTGTTCGTTTCCTTTTTCTTTCCTCCATTGTTGCCGTTCCTTTAGTGATGCAGGACCCCATGATGGATCTGGTAAGAAGGATTTGCGAATTTTCTAGAAAACAAAAACAAATCATTATATGCAATTTATTTTCAAATAGCTTAAATTGAAATTACATCAAAAAAATTCTTAATTTCTAGAGGGAATCATAAGATATGTTTTTTCTTATTATAAAATATTATCAATTGATTGCTAGTGCGATTCGTTCACTGTAAAACACTTAATGATTATTTTAAATAATGGTAATTTGAATAATTAAACAATTTTTTAACTCGCTCTCTTGAAATAGATTGTTAAAAGATCAACAGGAAAAAAAAAACAACAGAAAAATTGATAAAAACAAGATAATTAATACTTTTAGACAGTGTCAAAAGCAAAGCGGCCCCATAATATGCACAATTTTATAAACAAAATTTTATCGGACGCGACCACTTTTGACCCCCCAACCTCCGGTCAGGGAGTGGTCCTAGAGGTCTGATTTTTTTGGATTTGGTCACCTACTTTTTGATACTGAACACAATGGTGAAGATTTCATTCTAATATCTCTAAGCGTTTTGCCACTACAGAGTGTGATATCCTCTGTTTTACAGGCAAGCTGTAACAGGGGCCGCTAAAAAATGAATTGAAAACGCCTTGGGGGGGGGGGGGGGGCAGGACATGGTCCTACAGGTCTGATTTTTTTGGATGTGGTCACCTACTGTATGATGCTGAATATAATGGTGAAGGTTTCATTCTTATATCTCTAACCGTTTGGCCACTACAGAGTGTGAATAGAGTGTGACATCCACCAAGCATAATACCAATAGCGGTTCCCTATGTTTTACAGGCAAACTGTAACCTAGGGGCCTCTAAAAAAAAATTCAAATCCTTAAAGTAATTGCTTAGTTAATTCCATTATCTTCATTTAAGATTTGTCAGACTACTTAATTGAATTTCTCAATTTTGATTATGTATGATATGTTAGATTTATATATAAATATATCACACGTAAACAAAATAAGTTACTGTTTATTGAGAAAATTTATGCTCAAAAATTAAAAAGATAATGTTATTTGTGACTCTACCAGCCGCACGACTGCAACAAAATTGCATCAAATATCCTACGAAACAATAATTGAAAAAAGTCCATCCACTGTCGGAGCCACTGTGGTCAGAATAAAGAAAAGCAGCTTCCTGGACCTAAGTAGCATTGTACATCTTGTGTCATACAAAATAAGTTTGATGGTGTAGAAAATGTTCAATATGCTGTATAATGGCCCGCCATAGTATATATAGAGAAGAGCGTATTGGCATAATCAGCACAAGAATATCGATTCTTATGCTGTCTGCTTATGATCTATCTCGTGCTGAGTGACCTTTATAGTTCTAACTACGCTTATAGTTCTGACTGACTTTATGTCTTCTGGAGATTAAGTTGATCATTCCGTCAGAAGTAGGAGTATTTTCATTATTATAATTAAGTTTATAATTAAGTTTACTTAATAAAGATACAATTAGGTGAAGGATCTATCTCGTATCGTATAAAAGATCAATCCCTACCCCCCCTCCCTTACCACCGGAGTACTGAGGACACCGCCGGTAGCAATATTCTTTACTGTATTTTTTTTATTTTTTTCATCCCTAAAGCTAAAGAGGACGCCGAATGTCTGATCGTTTTTGTCTGATGATCAAACGAATGTCTGATGATCGCTTGCAATCTCATGTTATCCTTAATCTAGAAATTAAAACTTAATACATTCGCCAGAAAGAAAAAAATGCAACTGTTCAAAAACCTGCTTAGCAAAGCATTCGTGGTTAAAGCCGAAAGATAGATTAGATTGAATCTATCGCTTTCATCTAATTTCTATATTTTTTTAATATAAAAAATGAAGTTATTTACTACGTAAATACATCGCCATTTTAAATGCGATCACATTTAAAATATTATTATTTTTGCGAACATCGAAATATTGCTATTATATTATGTTACTTTTTTAATAATTTTAATATTAACCACATCTTCTTCTTAAAGCTAGGTTAATTCGGCTTCATAATTTATTTAAAAAGAATTAGGCTTAGAAATAATTTTAGACAATTTATTGAAATTTCAAAGGAAGGCTCCTGGCTTTAAGAGTTGTTTAAAAAAATGACTTACTTTTTCATAATGATTTTATGCAGAAAAAAAAATTGTATGATTTTAAATCAAAAGTTAACATTTTTGCTTCTCCACACACACACACACACACACACACACACACACACACACACTATTTAGAAAGTTCAATTATTGACTGGAGAAGAGCCAAGAAGACAAAGGATCAGCAGCATCAAATTCACAAGTCTTCAAAAGTTGTGGAATTCCAAAATGAAAGCATCTGTTTCAAGAATTAATGAAACCTACCTGTAATAATGTTCCTTCTTGTTTGCTGATACATCTAATGCCCCAAATGGGTAATTGCATAATAGGAATAATGGCTACAACCCAACCAAGGGAATCAGCCCATTCAGGGTATTTGTATTTACCCATTGTCAACGGCTGATGATCAATGATAGAATAAATAAAAATCACCTAAAGAAAAGAAAAACAACAGCATATCAACAAATAATCTCAAAATATTTTACTTTGTTCTCTTATGCACTCTGTTTACCAAAGAGCTTAGATATTATCCAATATTATCTGAAAGAAAAGAGCATCAAAGTATGGGAATACTGTGTCGGTTAACTTAACAGCATAATTAGATTCAGCATAAAAGTATGAAATGAAGCAAAGAGACCAAAGGATGAAACACAAGAATTTTCGTTTCTATCTTTCCTTTTTTATTTCTGAAACTCACCGAAATATCAATCTCCCAATAAATGCTGAGGGCATTTGCTTGAAGTGAAAAATGCATTATTCTACAATTCAATTTACTGAAAGTGCAACTACATAGATCGATGTGACTGAACCTTGCAAGATTGATAGAGAATGGTAGAAAACCTTGCAATGAGTGATAGAAATTGATATTAGAATAGGAAGAGGAAACAATTCCACAACAGACAAAATTCTTTAGTTTTCAAGCCACAACCAACATGCCATGCATAAATTACGGGTTGTTTTGAATAAAGGAGTGTTGCTAGTAATACACGATGCTATGTTCTTGAAAACGAGCTCTGTATCTGCAGGCTTCGAATTTGAAATGGAATAATGAATGTGGAAGATAGTATGGGAACATGTGTAAATGTATGAGAATTGGTTACTCGATGTCAATCCCATCAGGCCTCACCTCCAGCTACTCGAAGATAACCTTTAGGCCAGAATAACGGTAAAAGAGTGCGACAATCCTCAGATGATAATCCTGGATCTGTTTTCTTCCATGGCACGGTCACAAACTTTCAAAGATCTTAGGGAATCAGTTCTCAGTTCCTCGCCACAAATATCGGTGTAAGTTGTATCCTATACTTCCTACATCGTAAGGTATTTGCAACTTCAGTTTAATGATATCTTTCTTAGTGTTAGCGATACACTGCACTCAATAAACAACACTGAATTAAACTAGCTGAGTGGGGTAAAAATTTACATAAACTTAAAAACACTCATATTTCTGATTCCTTAATTTTTATCCTCAATTTTTAGGATATCGTATTTAATTTATTTTACAGTTTCTTAACATTTTTTTTCTGTTCATTCAATTTATAAAATAAGCACTTTGATAAATATTACTGATCCAAACAGATACGTCGATAGACTAAATATCTAATAATGTTAAAATATAATCCTTCGCAAAATTGAAGGATTGTAAATTGTAAATTGATATTTACAACAGCTCTCCACGCAAAACGTTAAATGTACAAAGAACGGTAGAAAAGCAGAGATAATTACAGAGAACTCTGAACAGAGATACTTTAATTATGCCACCCTGTATTTTCTATTTTGTAATTACGCATTCCAAATAATTCACGTAATTCAATTATAACTTAGGGAACCAACAAAATCACTTCAATAAATTGTTTTGGAACAGATGATGATTTCATATAATGTTTGATAACCTTTTAGAAACAAATAAATGTTATTTACTTCATCTTCACTGACAATACAATATTTCGGTTGGAAACAACCTTTTTCAAGTATATTCTCTTACAAATCCGTTAAGTTTAAAAAACATCAACGGATTTGTAACAGATTGTACTTGAAAAAGGTTGGCAAGGACTCCAACCTAAAAATTGTATTGTCAGTGAAGGTGATGTAAATAATTTGTAGTACAATATGAAGTATCAATGTTCTAATTTTTAATGCTATTGTTAATTTTTTTTCCAGGAACCCCCGGATAATTTATTTTTTGTATCAAGTTCGATATTTCATCCAATCTTTCTTAATTTTTTTCTTAGTTAAAAATAAAATTTTAATGAAGCAACCTAAGACAATGTTGAAATGGTGGTTCTCTATCCAGTAGTTATCAGAATCTGTAAAATCTATTGGATCTATCGTAATATATTAATACTAATTACTTGAAGACTTCCATTGAAAAAATGTAGCACTATTTCTAACATAACTTATTTTTTGTATCAAGTTAGAATTAAGAAAAAGAAGTCAAATTGGAAGAAGTCAAATTTTATGGTTTTGTAAAAGGAGTTGGACTCTGAAAACAATGACATTTGTCATGAAAATCATGACAAAGCAAATCAAAAGCTTATTTTTTTGATGAAGTTTCGCGAAGAATCGTAGTAATTTCAAAGATTCCCGATAGCTTCCGAATTACAGAAATTGATTAACCTATTTTTCTTTCTAATTCTTGTTCGAATTTTCTTCCTATCAGATTACATTGAGTAAACAGCGAAATAGTTTATTAAGCCTAAATCAGAGCCATTATTGTTAGAATATTATTGTTAGAAGTGTTAACTGTACTTTGGTTCTCTTTAATTTTCTCTTTAATCTATCAATAGTAAATCAATGAAATCTAATAAGTTATCTCAAGTTTTCTTTGAAAGTCAGAAATTCTTCTGTGAAACGATTTTTTAATCGTAATTAATGAAAAAAGCTTTTTAGTATAATTTTTTTCCTAATAATTTTAAATGAGAAAAAGAAATCAGTAGATCCATCCGAAAAATGTAAAATATTTTCATTGTTTCTTTTCATCATTCTTATCTATATTTAGTTCAGATTTAAGTGGGGTTTTGTCGCAAATTTATAACTGTAATTTATAAATTATAAAATTTGTCGCATATGTTTATTAATACTATTTTTAGAAAAAGTGTCATGAAACATTAATGGTTTTCCAATTATTTGAAAACAAAAATTAAAATTATTTTTATTCCTAAATTAACAAGAGAGTTTGATTGTATTTTTAAGCAATTCCGTTGTTTCTTTACTCACAGTGAGTCCTGCTGGAAGACAGAAACCCCACGTAATTTTCCAAAATAGTCCTAATTTAAATCCAAGCATGTATCCAATATCAGCTAAATACGAACGAACACCTACAAGGAATAAATAAACACAGAGAAAATTTATTGTAAGCATTTGAACAGAAGACATCAATAACATAAAATTAAAAGAACTCACAGTCAGTAATCAGTTTGTAAACCAAGGAGACTTTATTCCTAAATTGTTAAGAGTTAATTAAGGATCAAAAAGATGAATGATTATCAAAATGTGTGTTTAGAACTTTCTTCTTCTGAATTAACAAGAAGTTTTAGAAGAATATCATTCTGGCATTCTAATTTTTTTTAAAATAGTAATTTGGAAAATACTTAACTTATTTCTGTCCCTTTGGCTGACCCTTTTTTTCTAGTAGAATTATTTCCCTGCCACTCATAACAAGATTTCTTCGGTGGCTTCTTTATTATTAGTTTAATTATTATTATCGTATATAAACACCTATATAATTATTGATATTGAGAAATCAGCTGAATAATCCTTTGTTGGTTGTGTTGATGGAAATCGAACCAGAAGTTTCTTTTCGATTTTCATATTATGTTATCTTAACCAATCATTTACTGCTTTGCTCGTTTAACTGACTTCATTAAATAATCGCATACTTTTAAAATAAGTTATAAAATTACTAAAGGCTTCAAAAAAAGAAAGCGTATTTATACAGTTGAGCTTCCTAATCGTGTTTCGAAATTTAAATCGACCTATTATGACTAAACAACAGATTCTGTTCCAGCCAAAATCGAAACAAAATTGAAAAAAAAAAATATTTTGTTTTACCAACAGTAAAACAAAAAAGAAAAACGAAATATTCAATTTCAATATAGGGATTAGATAATAAAGTATTAAAAAATAGCCTGAGGTGAGATTATTTATAGTAATTGAACAGGATTCGTAAACCATAATTAACCAAATTACCATTCATCAGTTGTAGTCACCCAGTGTTCTCTGGTTTAGTTCAATGAAAACTGCAAATATCAAGAAAGAAACAAAGAGATTTCTTATATCGTAAAAGATGTTAAACCTTTTAACTTTTATTTTTATAATTGCCAAATCCTGATGACAGAAAGTCCGAAACAGCCACCCTAGATTCGCTTTGAAATGCTATAAATTTGCTTAGACAGTGTTTTAAAATGCGCCATAAATTCTATATTTTATAAATAAAAACGTTTATAAAATATACAGGATGAGCATAAAAGAATGGTGGGGTTTCAAAGACATGTGTTTTCTGTATTGTTTAACGTATTTGGAAGTGCAACTGTCCAAGTTTGATGTTTGTCACTCAAAATCCCTCAATGTGCGCACATTTCGTTACCCGGCACACATCCAAGCGGTAGCCTAATTCCTGCCAGTTCAATGAAGTATGTTTGGTGTGATATCCTTCACAACATGGGTTCCTTGATATGACTGATGGATCTGGGCATGAAGGGGTTGACGTTGTTTTTCTTGTACCTCCTTAGGAAAAAGTCATATGGTGTTAGGTCTAGGGATCGTGATCCATCGCAGAAGGTAGCACGTCCAATTCATTTTCGGAGTCAACGCCATCAAGGTTTAAACAGAACTTGAATATCTGCGTTTCGACGCAACTCATGCATTTGAATTCATCACCGGACACGAACGACATCGTATGTCTTTGAAACCCAACCATTCTTTTATGCCCACCCTGTACATAAAGTTATCTTACCATAAACCCAGCATAAAGCAACTGTTTCTAAAATGGCCCACAGGAAGCTCGTAAAGCCAGTTCCATAATTATCAATGAGAGTCAAAACGTATTGACCACCCTATCAAAAAAATGTTTATACATAAATAAATAATATAAGTAAATAAGCAATAGTTAACTCAACAACAAATCAAGAATTTTTTCAGCACTTTACAGGCACCAGTGAATGAACTAAAATATCTTGTGTATCCCAGTTCATTCTGTAATATGAAATTAGGAATTATAAGAACTTTAATATTAGATTTTACTTTGAAGCCAAACATTAAGAATTAAATGAAAGACTGATAAAAGTTGCATATTTATTTTCGAGATGGATACGAATTCAGAGTAAGTTCGATAAAGAAGATATACATTCATTGAGTAATAAATTTTCTATTGTTTGATAAATATATAAAAAGACCCATAAGTTAAGCCTACTTTCCCTATAATATTATTCCTTATCTTATTTCTTTTTGTCTTTAAAGTAGTGAAAATGACAAAACGAAAGCTTCCATTTACTTTAAATTCTATTTTCTTAAAATAAGCAAAAAAATAAACTTCCATTTTCTGAAAAAGTATTTAAATCTGTTTTGTTAAATTTACTTTTATTGAAGTTGTCTAAATTTGATTAATTTTAATAATATCGAAGAGCGCGTAAATTAATGGATTATTTAACAGATTAACTTCCATTGTTAGATAGCATTGTTTTGTTTCCAGTGCTATGGCAATTTTTATCACCTCCTCGTGCCAATTTCTCGATCAAGAACCCAAAGAATATATTTCAAATATAAAAGTTAGGTCATCCTTAATTTGTATGCTTAAATCTTTAAATACAGCAATACATTCACTTTCATTGCTTCACTCTTTCAGCTGTTTTCAATGAAATAGCTGAAATACCCGTTCTTCGTACGAGTTACAAAAAAACAAGGTAGGGAAAGCGATTAGTAAACCAATCACAATGCTTCGCAACGTCATCTGATAAGAAAATATCATTGATATTGTTTTAATTTCCTTATTATTATAAATGTGATTGGTGCGTATACAAAAGACGCAATTGTTGCGATTGTTGTGATTATTGTGCTTAATGATAATTTAATGAGATTTTAATGATACTTGTCCTCAAAAACGAGAATGTAAGTCTTCTGATACTTGTATCAGAAGACTAAAAAGATGTCATGATATGGATGAGAAAAAGATTGAAATTATGCGTCACTTCGAAACTTTCCCACACTTCCCACCTCTTTCTCCAGTCTCCACACCTGTATCACAAAAAAGTAGTCAAGTGATCGGAACAAATTAATGTTGTATTTTGTTTAACCCGAAAATTCCGCAGAAGTATCCTTCAACAATGTTTGCCATCCCCTCACCCTTCTCCCTTTACATTCCTTAGGGCTCATTACCGAAAATTCGATCAAATAGCATCTTTTCCAAAGTGCAAGCTATGAAACATCCATTCTGGAGTTCAAAAATTATTAGGGAAGGGGACAAATTAATTTCATAATTCCTTCTGTCTTAGAAAAATAGGGCAAAAAGATAAACATAGAATTATTATTAGCCAAATTGCAGTTCAACTTGAAAATATTCACACACTAATAATATTACAACCAATGAAAGGGAAAAGAATTTTCGGAAATTTCATTTGTTTCTTAGCTGTTGAATATTTCTTTTAGAGAAACATTTATGTTTTATTCGTAGTTGAAATAAAACCTATATTTAAGTTAAGATCATTTACTAAAGAAATATCCATTTCCATCTTGAATGTTTTATAATTTTAATTTTTTTAAATGCTCGCAAATTTACTTTTTCTTTTGATTATTGATTATTTAAAGTTTTTATGAAATGATTTTACTGTATATACTTTTTATTAGAACATCCAATAACAAAACTAATGAAAGTTTCAGGAGAAATATTTTTGCAAAAGCTTAAAAGTTCCTCTAACAACCAAATAAATGACAAAAAAATATAAAAGTAAACAATAATTGTAACCAGATGCCCTCAGCTATCAAGAGTTCTTCTTTAATCATTCAAAGATTATTGTTTTTACTCTTTCCAAATAAGTTTACATATAAAAGAATAGCGAAAAATAAACAAAAAATAAAAGTAGATAACATAAACGTAAGGAAGGAGGAAGGAAAGGAAAAACAATCTGGAATCACAATGTAATTATATTTAAAAGAAATACTTATTTTTAAAAGAATCAAAAGAGAAATCAGAGACGAATGATCGCAATTTTGCTTTTCATTTAAAATAGCAACAGAAAATTTTGCACAAATGAAAGATCAATATTAAAGGTTCAAATAATAGATTTACAGGCAACTGAAGATCTTTTATCAATGGCAGTACAAAGTCCCACAGGAAGACAAGTTGGAAAGAAAAAAAACTCAATGAGACCAACGCATCCTGCTCTTATCTAATAAGAGATGTTTGACGACGTTGATGGAGTTATTTGAAGACTGATTGACCATTTTGTTCTGACGGACGATGACATCTAATTGATTCTATATCCGAAACTTAAATGCATTAAGCAGTAGGAATTTGCTTTTGTCTGCACAAAGCCACAATTCCGTGATTCCAACGAAACGATTGACTAATTACACACGTTAAAATGAGAAAAAAGGATGTAAAAGTAAATCGTTGCTGAGCTTAATAATAATTCATAAAGATGATTTTATGAAATTAATCGTAAGATCTCATTTTTTCTAAAAATTGCGATAACCCAAATAGAAATTATCTTATTAAAAACTTAATATTACCTGATTCACATAGATAAGACCAAATGAATAACAGCAAATGCAGGTCACAAGCACGATTTTCCATTTTATCAATTTAGGAAATTCGTCCTGAATAACAGCAGATATAGCTGTAATATGATTCACCTAAATAAGAAAATGAAAAAGAAAGAAAAGAATTCATTAAATTGCTGAATTTTTTTCTGATATTCCTTGAAATATTCATATATTTTCCTCTAATTAAAAACAACTAAGTTTTCTGTATCCTCACAACATTAGGCAATTCCTAGTTAAAAAAAATTAACTTAGCAGAACCAAAAAAAGTATATGTTTTACAAGGTTTTCCTAATTATCAAAAAAAAAAATCTAACTGCCGGCCCATCTACATATCTATCTGTCTACCAATCTGTCAATCTATCCAGTAAATTGCACAAAAAAAGTCCATTGTGAATAAAAATTAAAACCTTTCTCTTTTTATTCTGACAATAAATTTTTATTCAGTTTCGTGACTTGTTAGGTTTCATTTACCAGTGAAAACTTTAAATGAATTTATAAGTTAATTTTCTTTTAGAAGAAGCATCGAGAGTCAAGCAACGTAAGGGAAATTGTTTTATATCTTTTGAACTATTCCAGCTGAGAAGATATAATGCCTCGTAACAGATCTATCCGATAATGGTTAGAGATTCTTAAACTCTTGAAGTTTCTGATATAAGAAATGCAAAAACTTCCTAATTTATCGGGTATTAATTTGTCTAAGTAATTTAACTGAGAATTTAACCTAAGCAATAACTATCAAAAAGATAAATATCGTTAGATTATCATTATAGAGAGTTTAAGGGACTTCCACAAATGTTTCAAGTTCTTGTTATCCTACTAACTTGCCATTCAGGCATAGCAAGAGCATCTTGGGATAGACTACTGCATTTGCTGATATGCCGGAATCTGCATTCGAATCCCGAGGCCGGCATCCATATTTCCTTTCTTTATTGCTTTTTGTCTAATTCTTCTTCTATCGCTTCTTCCGGCTTTCTATTGCTTTTGTAATTCAATTATTAAACTAATCTAACCTAGTCTAACCGTAAAGGCTTTAGGAATACCCACGACCTTTACAAAATCAATCGTATGAATCCTACCATTCAGTTATTTATTTTTCTAGGTATTTCTTTTATATTTGATAATTTATTTACTGATTATATACTTTTAGCTTTATTTCAAAAGCTATTCTAAAAATTGATCACTTTTCTCAAATCGAAATGAAAATTTCAAAATAGCTAACTTTATTTCCCAGAATTAGCTAGGTTTTTGTTTTAATGGAACATATTCATAAACTGTCATTGTACTTACGGCACTGCCCATTCCAAGAATGAATAACATCAGAAAAAAAAGCATCGCCCACAACTGCGGAACAAAAGGGATCTGAGACAAAGCCTGGGGATAGGCTATGAAAGCTAAACTAGCCCCTGAAAACAAAAATAGAACAAGATGAAATATTTCCTAAGCAAATGCAAATTAAAATGAAACAATTTATTGGAAAGAACATAAAGCTTACTTTCTTAATATTTTTTTTTAAGTTGTGAAAATGACGAAACCTACTTTTATACTCAAGTTATAATATAATTCGGATTAATTATAATCCTTTCAAAGCACCGGAATGGATTGACTAAATGGATTAATTTTAATTATTTAACTCTAAGACAATGATATATTAATAGAAATACGATAGAAATCGTGTTTTACATTCCAATGCTTTCCAAGAAGTTTTGTCTCCTTCTCGAACTAATTCTCGCTAAGGAGCCACTTGGAAAAGATTTTAAGTTAAGAGTTCTAGTCCTCAAATATGTAAGAAAGTTCAAAATAAGAGCCATCCAGTGGTTCAAAAGTTGTTTGGGAAAGTAGGGGCTGGGGGGACACCTACACCTACACATTTGATAAGTCTTACATTCCTAATGGAAAGTAGGTTAAAAAGTATAAAAAAAATTATCCAGTTTTATAAGATATATGTATTAAGTGTATTAAATGTATAGCAACATTAAACAGCCGTTTAATGATGTTTTTCATCAGCAAATAACAATTTCATGTTGTCTATGACTTATATAGATTACTGTTTATTACATAAATTTCTGATTTCGTTACAATAGGAAAAATAACGATTCAATTAATATCTTTAATTCAAGATTCTCTTTCTTCCATCCTTGTAGCAATAATATTTCGGTATTACAAGCTTTCTCTTTATGTTAATCAGAACTGTTAATCAGACTGTTAATCAGAACTGAAATCTAACGTTTTATCTAATTCCTTTCATGTTCTCTCTATTTTTTTTTTAATACTCTGCATTGTCCTCAGAGTTTTCGCTGTGATCTTATTTAAATACTTACTCTAAATGAATACTCATAAACCATACCATTCTTCTTGCTTGTACAGAAGCCAATTCATCATTAGGTTTATGGCCAATACCTTAACAAAATAGCTTCTAATGCAAAAAACAAGATCTCGAGCCTTCGTTTTCATATAGGAACAGTTAAAAATAAAGAGTCAAGTTGGGCTATCTAACATTGAAGGACGACTTGAAGCTAATCAGATGCCATTCTGTTTGTTATTACTAAATATATTTTGATTTCTTTAAGCTTCCAGTTTTAACTTGGAGATAGGCAGGTTTCAATTATCACAGTTTTACAGCGTAAACCTGTCATGATTTTGAATGATTCTAATGAGTTCTGGTATTGGTAATATGAGAGAGTGACTCATGTAAATAAATGATTATGTGACTCCTTCTGTTCTAGAACAACATGCATGAAAGGCATATCATGATTCAGAATCATTCAAACTCATACCAAATGGCCGTTTTCACATCGAATAGATGTGTTACTGTCTCGAGATTGATAACGAGTTTTATTGTCTTTGTTTCCAGGTAAATATCAAAATAACTAACTGTATAGAATAACAAACCGGTAGCGAAAAATGTGCTAAATCTGGGCAAAAACATAATTAGATAAATTTAGCATAGCTTACTGTGAAATGACTATCATTGATCCATAACTTACACAACATAAATACTTCCAAAATCCAGTGCTACTTCATAATCATAATGTTTT
This sequence comes from Thereuonema tuberculata, assembly GCA_023159025.1. Classification (NCBI taxonomy): domain Eukaryota; kingdom Metazoa; phylum Arthropoda; class Chilopoda; order Scutigeromorpha; family Scutigeridae; genus Thereuonema; species Thereuonema tuberculata. The sequence goes on along the minus strand of JAFIDM010009631.1, from coordinate 330,406,909 downwards.
CAAATATAAAGCTCTGCAGAACAGTTAGCGAGTGACAGAATCCCTGGATACTTATGCAGTTTTTTTTATGAATCTTTTTTTTGCAATCTGCTCAGCGATCTACTCCAACACAACTCCTTTGATACTACTTTTTTTTACTTACCTGCAACAATTCTTATTGTTTGAAATTAAGGGTCAAATGATAGAGAAACAGTTGATTGGCGACGCTACTATGTTTTCTCTCAGCAGTAGAACAACTAACTAAAAAACATTGGCGTACATTACAATTGATAGATATATGTCGTTGTTGTTGCTATCACAAATTTTATAAAGTCGAAAATTTGCATTGCTACTTTGGTTTGTCTACAGTATTTCCAGTTCAAATTATCTTCGAAATAGAGATTTTTTTTTTTATTTATTTATCGTTGCAAATTAATAAAGGAAATTTGTGAAAGTTACCTTTCTTTGATTCATTAGCTGTTGTTTCATTCCTATTTAAAAATAGTTTGAAACTTTACAGTAACTTTGAATATAAATTTTCTTTCTGAGAAATTTTGAAAAGAATAAAGCTTTCAACAATAACAATAAAAAATAGCTATTTTAATAATTCACATGAACCTCACATACTTTATACTTTCTAATATTAAATATTTAATGGCTAATAACAAAATTTGGCAATAAAGGATTTTAGATGCATCTCTAAAGTAAATAGGTCGGTGCCTAATGAAATGGACGCTGAATAGACAAAACATCAGAGACGTGGTGATAGGAAGCTGACGCTGGTAGCCCCAGTGAATAGTGGAACGTATGCAAACGAAACGGACCTCATAAATAGGCGGGCATCTGGGCTTCCCGGCAGTGCATCGGAATCGATGAGCATAGATAAATGTTGCGACCTTAACGACTTTGATCGTGGACGCATTGTCGGGTCACTGTCGCTCAAGTGGTAACTACTTGAAGGCAATCGTATCAAGGTCTACCGCGAGTATATCATCAAAGAAAGTTCAAGCGCCTGTTGAGCAAACGATGAATACCCACACGCCATTGAAGACCAGGGTCGGCGTAGATTGTCATCGCTTATAGACCAACACAAGGGCAACGGGGGCGCAGATCACATCCAGTTTCAATACCGGAATACCAAGCAGAGTCAGCGAACGAACGGTACGGCACATGCTGTATACTCGAAGCTATAGGAACCGATGTGTCACTATTGACTGCTCGTCGTGATTCCAAAGCGAGGCTCAGGAGTGTAAGGTCGCAGTTTTTTTGAGCTCCGCTAATATTTAGCAAAGTGACTGACTAATTCTGTGTAAGTGTACTCATTGTATGAAAATTATTTGGACAAAGGTATGCGAAAGTTTAATAAGTTACATGTGATAAGTAAAGAAGACAATTACTTATAAGATAATGGAAGAATAAAATCATGAAAGGCGCAGTCCAAGTAGAAGCGTTTAGGAAGGTGGAACAACTTGTTTGACCCGTAAGTACTCTAATTATATATAAATAGGGTCATAAACTGAAAACAATAATAATTGAGCTGATTCGGAACTGAACTTAGGAATTTATTTGATTAAAGAATACAGTGAATAAAGTAAGGTGGTCTTAAGTAATTGAAAGATGGAAGAGTTCATTAGTAGAAGGCCTCGTGCAGGTAGTGTGGGTAGTCTAAACTCCTCTAAATCTTGCATTAATGATAGCTATGATTCAAGAAGCCAGTCGGATATATTTGCTACTAGAAGTAATATAAGTAGATCTCCGCCTGAGAAAAGACCAAAAAGAAATATTGAAGCGGAGAGTCAAATAGTAGCGTTAGATTCAGAAGAGGTCATTAATAAGGTAGCAAGGGAAAGGGAAGAAAATGAGCTGTGTACTAATTTTCAAGAAAATATATTAAAAGTTCTTCAAGAATTGAAGAAAGATATAGAGGTAGTCAAAGAATTGAAGAAAGATATAGAAGCAGTCAAAGAAGAAACAAAGCTAATTAAAATAATAAAAGAAGAAGATGAACTCTTTAGAAGTAAAATGATATATCTCGAGCAACAGATAAAGTCACTTCAGGAGGAAGAAACGAAGAAAGCGGTAGAAAAAGAGAAACTGGAAAGAGAAATTAAAGATTTAAAAGAAAAGGTGATAGAAATGGAAAATAGGGGAAGAAGAAACAACGTAGTCTTCTATGGAATAAAGGAAGAAAATGAGGAAACATGGGAACAAACGGAAGAAAAAATAAAAGAAATATGTAGAAAGCCACTAGGAGTGGAGGTCCAATCCATCGAAAGAGTACATCGATTAGGAAAGAGAAATACAAAGGACACTTTTAAGGTACGTCCGATTATTGTAAGGTTCTATGACTGGAAGGAAAAAGAAAAAATTATAAGAAATAGATCTAACCTTAAAGGTACGAAGATTTATTTGGATGAAGACTTCTCAGCAGAGACTAGAGCAATAAGGAAAAAGTTAATAGAAATCATGTTACAAGAAAGGAGAAAAGGAAACTCAGGGAAAATTATTTTTAATAAGCTAAAGGTAAATGATAAAATATGGTCGTATGAAGAATGGATGAGAAAAGCTAAATCAGACGAAAGGGGGAGAGTAAATGAAATAGTTGTGAAGAATAGTGAAGAAAAAGTCTCAAAAAACGTGAAATCATAATTAACCAAGGGGAAGAAAGCTTAGAAGGTTATCAACAGAGGTTTCAAAAATTTGAAAAATTGTTAACAAGTTATAATAGTGAAGGGGAAGAAACTAATTTACAATCACTGAATGGAAAAAAGAAAAAGAATTTCAATAAGGAAAAAGTTAAAAATAATGCTCCAACGATAGTAGCCTGGAATGTGAATGGTTTAATGAATAAGGATAATAGTGATCTAAGGAAAGTGCTAAATGACTTCGATGTAATAATTTTAATTGAAACATGGTTGTTAAAAGCTGAAAACATTGAAAATATTGGTTTAAGTAATAGGTATGAATGGAGTCATAAATTAGCAGACAAACAAAGTAAATTTGGAAGACCAAGTGGGGGCATTAGTTTTGGAATAAATAAGAGCAAGAGTATTAAATTTGTGTCGCAAAAGATTTATGAGGATTGTATTATTGTAAATATTGTGAGTCGAAAAGATCCCCATAAGTTTATTGCAATTTATAATAAAGATATAAATAGATTATTAAATAAATTAAACGAAAACATTATAGAGGATTTAAAAAATGATGTAAATATAATTGTTGTAGGGGACATGAATGTGCGCATAAGTAATTTAAATTGTAAATGTTTTAATCCTAACTTTGAGGAAGAATTATTATTTGAAGATAGAAACTCATTAGATAAGGTGTGTAATAAAGATGGAAAATTACTTATGGAATGGGCAAGAGAAAATAATTTAGAAATTTTAAATGGAAACTATGAAAATAATAATGTAGGAAACTGGACTTGTATTGGTAATACGGGATGCTCAGTGATCGACCTATGCTTTGTTAATGAAAAATTCTTAAAAAATGATATTTATTTTGAAGTAGGGGAGTGTTGGATATCAGACCATCTGCCGATCTCAATAACAAATAGGGTATGTAGAAAAAAGATAGTTGAGAATGCAACAAAGAAATATATATGGGAAGTGAGTTTAATAGGGGAGAATATAAAGAAATATAAACAGGTAACCTCAGAAAAATTAAACGATTTAAATTCTATTCACGAAATAAATGCATTTGATGAAAGCTTTACAAAATTATTAAAAGAAGGGGTACATAGTATAAGAGAAAAGAAAGAAAATATAGAAGAAAAGGGATGGCGTGATAAAGAGCTAAAAGATTTAAAAAAAAAGGTAAAAGAACAGTTAAAAAATTTTAAGAGTGAAAATACAATAGAGGAAAGAAAAAAATATATTGCATTGAAAAAACAATTTTAAAAAATGTGCAAAGAGAAAAAAGAATTATGGGAGGAAAACATAAAAGAAAATTTTGATAGGATTAATACGGGTAAGGAATTTTGGGACATGATTAAGAAATACAGAGGTAAAGTAAGAAATTGTGATTATAAAAAAGAAATAGATGATGAGGTATTGGAGGATCATTTTATCACATTATTGGAGGGGGTTAGAGCTTCGAAGACTGATAAAAGTAATAAAATTGAAAAAGGGAAGGAAAAAGAAATTGAAAATAGGTTAGTGAAGATAGAAGAGGAAATAGAACTATTTAATGAAGAAGTCAATCTCACAGAATTAATGTCAGTTTTGAAACGCTTAAAAAAGAATAAAGCTGCGGGCCCCGATGGGATAAAAAATGATTATATTAAGAATATGCCTACAGAAGGGATTAAAGTATTTTTACGATGGATGAATTGGATTTGGAAGGCCGAAAAAATCCCGGATAATTGGAGAACTGGAAAAATTATCCCTATTTATAAATCGGGAAATAAATGCGACCCAACTAACTATAGAGGAATTACATTATTAAATACATATTTTAAGAAATTTGGAGAAATTTTAAGAGGTAGAATAGAAAAATGGTTAGATGAAAAAACTTTGATTGTAGAAAATCAAGCAGGTTTTAGGAAAGGTTATTCGACAATAGACAATATGTTCGTTTTAAATACCTGTATAAACTCAAGGTTAATGGAAAAAAGAAAGAAATTGTATGCATTATTTGTAGACTTTAAAACGGCATTTGACTCCATAGATAGGACGATATTATTAAAATGTTTAGAAGAAATAGGAATAAAGGGTAAAGTTTTGAGAATAATTAGGAATATTTATGAAGAAACTATAGTTACAATTGGAAGAGGAACCGAAAAAATTAAATTTAATAAAGGTGTAAGACAGGGGTGTGGCCTAAGTCCCGTTTTATTTATAATTTTGATTAATAATTTAGAACTAAAATTAAGAGAAGAAGGATGGGGTGGAACTAAGATAGGAAAAGAAAAAATTTATAGCTTATTGTATGAGGACGATTTGGTGTTAATGGCGGAATCAAAAGCAGAATTAGATAAGATGATTAAGATACTTAAGGAATTCACAAAAGTTAATAAACTAACAATAAACTTAAAGAAAACAAAAATTATTATTTTTAGGAGAGGAGGAAAAAGAGCGAAAAATGAAAAGTGGCACCGGGATAATGAAGAAATTTTAGTTACAAATAGTTATCAATACTTAGGAAGATGTTTTACATCACAAAACAGTATAAATGAAAACGTGAAATATAGAAAAGAGAAAGGTGTTGCAGCGGCTTGGGAAGTAATTAAATTAATAAAAAGATAAAAATTAGAGGATTGGAGTAAAATTAGATTTTTATTTAAAACAATGATAAAAAGTATAGTAAGTTATGGAATGGAAATGGATGGATGGTTAATTAGAGAAGAATTTGAATCCATACAAAATTTGTTTATGAAA
>JAFIDM010009631.1:330382037-330396552 GCA_023159025.1 Thereuonema tuberculata | reverse complement strand
ATAATTGGACAAAAAAGATTAATGAAGTATTTATTGAGGCTGGTTGGGTTGTGGAATGGGATAGAGCGTTAGAGGTCGATTACTGGGCATCCAATAAGGAAAAAGTTATAATGAGAATCGGGGAAATAAAAATGCCAAAAATGTATAATAAAATTCAAAATTCGACATATAATGAATATTATAAATTTTTAAATTGGCAAATAAATGGTTCCTACTACATCTGCACAAAAGTCAAAAATAGGTATATAAAAGAAATATACATTAAATTAAGAATAGGTTGCATATGGAGAAATAGTAAATACTGGAAAAACATAGAAGATAAATGTTGTAGGTTGGGTTGTAAAGTAATAGAAGGGTGGGAACATGTAATTTTTGACTGTGAGAAATTGACGAAGGAGAGAGAAATGTTGGAAATTGAGAATGTAAAAGATAGAAGAGGTTGGTGGTATAATATATTGTCTGCTCAGTATGTAAATAAAAAATTATGTAAATTTATAATAACATTTATTGAAAAAGGAAAAAATATGGAATTAATATAGAAATAATTGTAATTGACTTAATTGGAAGTGTATGGGTTTTAGTTTTTGTCTTTTCATTAATATTTTTGAAAAATTGTTATTATTTATGTCGGATACTCCTTTATAGTTTCTTGATATACATGAATGATATATTTGCTTTTTTGTGTATTTTTTTTTCTCTAATATTGTTGTTATTATTGTTATATTTTAATTAGTTATTAAGAGAGGGAGGATTTATGTAAAAACAAATTTAATTTAAACCTAACTTGTAATATAATTAATTTACTAATAATTATTTAAATGGCTGAGATATCAAATATACTTAAGCTTTGGAATCCTGACTTGTAAAGGGTATAACCCCGAAGTAGTTAAATAAATTTTACTTACTTTACTTACTGCTCGTCGTCGGATATTGCGACTTAACTTGCCCCGGGAAAATCAAGATCTCTGCAGAGTAGCGCCGACTCGTATGGTCAGATAAATCCCGTTTGGCTATATAGTCTGAACACAAGGTGCTGGTGTGACGTCGAGAGTATGAGGCTAAGGCCCATCTAGCCAGGTCCTCCTATTCAAGGAGATGGGGGTCTGTGATGATTTAGGAAGTCTTTTCATGAGACACTCTAGGTCCCTTAGCGTTTCTGGATGGGTTCCTAAACTCCTCGAACTATCAGAATGTCCTAGCTTTCAAAGCCACACGCACACTGCAGCTGATGGTGTGTTTCAACAGCACAATAAGTTACCCCGTCGGGTCGCTGCCACCCATCTACTAATCTGAATTTGGGATCATTCAGTGGTCCATAAGGTTCCCGGATTTAAACCCTATCGAACATCTCTGGGATGTCGCTGCGCGAGACACCAGCTCAAGATTCGGGCACCGACGTCTAGGGTGGATTTATGGACGATGGTAGAACAGACATGATATGGCACTACCTCGGGCAACCCTTTAATATCTAGTGGAATCGATGCCTCGGTGTGTACAGTCTGCTACTCGCTCTAGAGGAGGACCGACACGCTATGAGTTAGGTGTCTTGTTTTGTCAATGTTTTGTCTATCAGACAAGGTTAGAAGAAAGTTTCTTTTTTTACCTACTCATGGAAGACTTAATAATTCTGAAACAACCCTTCAGTAAATATTTGCAACACTAAATTAAATATTCGTCCTAATAACTACTTGCTGCTTTTCTTTCCAAAAATAAGGCTGTAAAACTGTTTACAGTTTGTCAGCCTTCTCCAATATTCTTCTCACGATGACAGTTAAAAAGCAAAAAAAAAAGTTAAATTATCCACAACAGCCTGTGGCTCTTGGGATGGCGGGAAGTAAGGTTCCAAGCTTTTTAACCAACGGGACTCAGTTGAAGTTGGGCCTGCTCGCCTTTAACCCAGGACTCTTTCTGCAGATAGACCCTAGGACCTGTCTCGAAAAGATTTCAGTGTGGAAAAATTCCCAAACGCCGCCAAGGATTGAACCCGGATCTCCAGTCAACAGTCAAAGAACTATCACTTGATTTAACACTTGCCTAGGCAGTGTCAACCGTAAATTATATTGCATGAATTACATTATCTTTTAAGTTTCATGAGTTAAGATATTTAATGTTTAGCAAATGTTTGACTGCAGTGCTTTCGTAAAGTTCTTGTTTATTTACAGGATTTTTTTAGCTTTTCTTTTCAGTAAGCTACCTTATCTCAAAGTATCTAAAACAATGTTTTATCTGCTTTTCAGTTAATTGTTTTGTTTGTTCGACTGGAAGGTTCTAAACAGAACTCCAGAAACTCAGTCAGTCAGTTCAGTTTAACATTGTGTTCCAAGTTACAAGTCAGTAGTGACAGTTTCGCTTGAAGCCAACTAATAGAAATTTCTCTAATAAAAATTCAGTGCTAGACTTATTCTCTGTTTGCTGAGCATTAAACTTATACAATAAAATAGCAAGAAGAAAAGAAGTAAATTTCTTCAAAACCGAATACATGCGCAAATATTACAAAATTGCAGTAAACATAAAATTTCCTTAAACACACAAAAAAAGCTGTTTTCCTATATATTTTTAAGAAAAAATTTTTTTTAACTTTTTTGAAAGTTAACGAACCTGATTTTACAACGTCTTTCATGGGGGCTTGAAGGGAATGTGACAGAGCGCCAACCACCGAGAAAATGGTAAATCCAGCTAATAAACTCGTCAAAGTGTCTATAACACTAATTACCATGGCGTCTCTGAAATGAAACAGCATTAAACTTATTTAATATTATATACAACAGAAAAAGAGTTTCAAACATATCATTAATGCAAATATTGCAATGCTAATGCTTGCTGATCATGAAATCAGATGATCGTCTGAAGAAATCCATTTCATCAGGGCAAGTAACAATAATTCGAGGTAAAAACCTTAGCTATCTCTCCCGGGATGGATTCTAACTATGGAGTAGTTAGTATTTTCACAACTGGAAAATGGTGGTGAAAATAAACTAATAGTTCTCATATTTTAATTTTAATTGCATGTAGCATTAGATGTAGGCCTATGTAACGTGGCGCTGACTCGTGGGATCCCGTTATCACCTATACTAGTCTGAAGGGAGTGGAAAAGTAACTCGTGGGTACTAACATCATCGACACTTCGTGCAAGCAATTATAGGAGATAGGAATCATAAAAAGCAGTCAAGATAAGATATTTTACAGGTGCATTTAATCATTTACGACTTAATTTTTCACGAACTATAGTATTTTGTATGGATGACGTAAGATTCCAAAAGTAATTTCACTATACATAAACTGTTTAAATCCATTACGACATTTGTATTTTACAAGAAAAAGCTCTGAAATATAAAGAAAACAATTTGCAATAGATGAGTACTTTAGTATTTTAGATTTTAATGATTTTTAAACTATATTCACTTACTTGCATAAATATTATGAGTTACATTTTCTCAAATCTATTTTTTAAATGGGATTTTGAATATGAATGTAAAATAAGGATTTTTACCTGTAGATATTATGTCTAAAAGGATTGTAACTTGAATAGACAGTCAAGTAACCATATCCCGTTCCTAAAGAAAAAAATAACTGTTCACATGCTTTGTACCAAACCTGTGAAAGAAAAAAAAATATATACAGAAGTAAACTTGGCATCCAGTTTTTAATATCTTGCTTGGTAAGATTTAAATGATAGTTCAAACAGACGTTATACAATCTAAACAAGCTATTTTTTTTTTCAAGTAAAGATACTTGAATATGAGTTTTGTAATGATAGATTTAACCTATTCGTAGTTATAGCAATTTATACTGAAATCAATTGGGTGCTAATGCTGTGTAGCATTCATCTATCATTAAGCTCCAGTGTTTTCCAGGAGCTTGTTTTGCATTATCGTGATTACGTTACTTTAAAGGCAATATACGGTTTATTGAAGACTTTGGCTCTAGGTAAACTAAATTTAAGTTCAAAATGTATCAAAATCAATTGAAATTATGTTTTTTATTAGCATAAATTTATCATTAATTAAGATTTTGATCGAATTATAATCACATAGAGACCATGCGTTCTTTAAAGTTAAAAAAAAAAAACGCTCTGATCTGTTTCCTATTGAAGTGTAATTTTTTTTAGATACAATGTTATTTACAAACTAACTGTCAACGAAGAGCATGCTTTCTACACTTAGGAGACAGCCAGTTAGGTTTTATGAGTATAGTGGAAACTCGGATTAACCGTCACTCTATGTTATCCGTCATCGATCGCAAAACCTACTTCTCCGTAAAATACGGGACATTGCCGCGAAAAAAAGCTCGAGCCTCGAAGAAACAGAAGAAGATGACTGATTACAGCTTCAACATAAAAACCTTATTATCTAGTAGGCCTACTGTTTTGTATTTCTATTATTATTATTATTTGTTTGGTGTTTGACGATATCTATTTGTTACCGGTAGATTTTTCTTTGTATTAATTTAATGTTTGCCTTTCGTCCCAAACCAGCATTGAAATTTTACTGTATATGTTTATTGCGAAATTTCTGTTATCCGTCTATTCGGTTAACCGTCACAGTCCCGGTCCCGAAGGTGACGATTAATCGAGTTTCCACTGTATTTTAAAGCAAAGTTGCAATCCTTCCTATTGGACAATCTTTACATACAAATTAATTATGTTAACAATTATTTTAGCAATTATATAAGTAAGGATAGCTAGTTTTAATTTAAATAAAAAGTTTTGTTCTCATCTGTTGCGGATTCTCTATTATTCAATGGTTTTTCTCTTTAGAAATTAAGTTCTCACTGACTCCAATGGAATAGTCCAGAAAATGGCATCCAGCTCTATATTTGCTAATCTTATTTATCATGAGCGACCATTGGTGGTTAATTGGTGAAATGCCTTATATCTATATTTTATAGTACAAATAGCATAATATAAAGCAAAGCAAGGTAATATTAAGCAGCTCAACTAATATTTCGGGTTCATCAGTCAACAATGCTTGATCAGTTATTTGAAAAATTCATCCTTAAAATATGGCAAAATGTTTCATTTCCTGCTTCATTTAATTTTTTCTTTTAATTTCCTCATTGATTAAAAGTTCTGATTGTTTCTATTTTAGTGGTTCCTCAAATTTTTTGGCTGTTCTCTTTCCTTTTCAAATAGAATATAATTGTTCTTTCCATTCGTTAACTTCCATGTTATATCCTCCCTGCAAAGGCTTACCCAGAATTTTGGAATAGGAGGGATTATAGTCGTAACATTCAATCAACCGCATTAGGGGAGGAATTATAAACAAATGGATAAATATTACAACCAAACAAAAAGATTCAAAATCCTAGATTTTTTTCCATTTTCGTATGCAAAGGGGATTACAGTCACAATCAATCCCTAGTCCTGGTACACCCAAGCTCCCCTGCACTTTTGTATTGAAGTAACTCTAATAAATGCATGGAATGGGCTGATAATTCATTCACAATGATAACGGCGACATCACATACAGAGCATTATAATCCTTTTCAAAAAGTCTTCAGACTTTACAAACCTTAACTGTAATACAAATTAATCCAAAGTACTTATAATTACTGTAATAGATAGTGTTTCAAAAATGAAAAGCCTAATTATTATTTTTTCTGGTTTATGAAGTTCCAATCATATAAATTCATCTATACGCTCCCCTGGGTCCCACCTGTTCCGGGACCCCTTGAGAATCATAAGTGAAATTTAAAACACATTATAAAAATAAATAATAGATTAATCAAAAGGTGAAACCAAGATTCTGGACACTTCTTTAAATTCTGATCACAAAACCCGGTTCCTTTCATTGTGCTTGGGTCCCTTTATTTCTTTGCCCCCCCCCCCCCCCCAATCCCAAGCCGTCCAACCAAATACGTCACTGCTCTTTGATCTGTATTCTTTGATGAAATTTATTATAATTAGGTCCTGTTATTTTCTTCCAAAACTAAACTATCTTTTTTTAATTATTTTATAATATTAATCAGTAATAATTATTATTACGAAGAAATGCAGCAATGGAATGAAATCGATAGAAAGAATAGTTTTGATATTTTGTATCCAATTTATAAATAAACGGTTTTAAAAGTGATCAAAATTTTCTTTATTGCTTGTATTGCTTGCTCACTTTATTTATTTTGACAAAAATTTAATTTATTAAAATTCGCAAAGCGAACTTTACCTAATTTTATAACTTTTATCAACTTTCACGATTGATCTACCGCGATCTTTCAGTAATTTTTTATTAATTAAATTAATGCGAATGGGCAGAAAATTTGCCACATTAATCTTCGACAAATTTTAGTAAATAGAAAGACAGATTAAACCACTTAGATGAGCTGTTATATTATTCAGGGACGGCTTAAGGGCCGGGAGGGTGCGCCAAATTGAGGTCTAAAGTAATATTGTGTTAGTTACATGTTTATATCAATAGAAATAAGTTTAACTTGCATATTATTAACTTAAAAAACAAAAATCAGAAATGCATAAGACTAAAAAGATTTGTACTCTTATCTATCACGGACAGGAAACTGGGACGGTTGTTTCTGCCTTTGTTAGGCATCCTCAGCCAGTTTTTACCCTCTATGGTAAGCCTAGAGTTAAATATGTATACATATATTTTTGTAACTTTTTTTCCTTTTTTAATTTTGATTTTTGTTTACCATCTAAATATTTGTTTGATTCAGCAATATTAATTACAATCAAGTACTTGTACTAAAAAACCTTGTAAAATTATATTTGACTAATCAATTAGTCAAAGCATAATCTGTCAAACATAACCTAAAAAAACAAAGGAGCTGTTGCACACTATATGTTCGTTTATTATACTGAATAAATGGATAATATATTTTATAATACTGTTAAATGTAGTGTTTAGTTAAAAAAATTTATAAAACAAATATAAAGTGATAGTTATTGAAATCAGGGTTGGCGACTTAAGAACAGAATTAAAAATTCAGACAATTATCGCAGAAATATAACTATGAAAAAATGAAACTGGTGAATCCAACGGAACAGAAGCGATATTACATAAAACTATATTTTAAATAAGATTTCGTACATAAATCGTACAAAAATATGCATAAAATTGGAGGAGAGGGCGCCAAAAAAAGCCACCTCGCCCGGTTGAAATATTTATAATAACATAATAATCATAACACTGCTACCACCAGCTTGAAGAGTTGTTGTGAGACACGATGGGTCCAGATATTCATGCGCACAGCAGGGGTGTACCTAATAAAGTGGCCGGACAGTGTCTATCCTGGCAGGGCCGCGCCAAGGTATGTTGGCGCCGAGGTGCCAGGCAAAAGTTGCCGCCCCAAGTAAGCTAAATTTATTTTAGTAGAAATTTAATATTTTTCATAATAAAACAAATATAATTATATATTTTGCATATATTTCCTTTCCATTAGTATTTCTACACTAAATTATTTGCTGCCCGCCGCCCCCCAAAACGTGCCGCCCGGATGCCATGCACCCCTGGCACCCCCGCTTGGCGCGGCTCTGTCTATCCTATCATCGCTGAACTATCAATAAGCACAAAATATGTTTATAATTTATATTTAGCCAAAATAAGTAAGACTTTTGAGAAAGTTTTGTTTCCTATTTGTAAATAAGCAGTTCTTATAAACCCTCGTATTTTTTTGTGTATGAGCTAGTTTATAGTATAGACTGACTATAATAATTTTTCCACATGCTCAGGAACCAAATCATTCAGTCTGAATGTGTTGAAATGAAAATCAATTCATTGAACTTTCTTACCTTAATAGTTGCCAATTTCTTCCAGTCGGGCGTCACGAAATATTTGATGCCGTCAACAGCACCATCCATCGTCACACCAAGACAAAGCAGTGTTATTAGAACCAGATATGGAAATATAGCAGTAATATAGGAAATCTGAAATAAAATATTTATATAGGTTGTATATTATTTGAATTAATATATTTATATAAATAAAAATATCTCTTTCATTATTAACTAACCACAATTTTGAAAGACGTATTTTGTTTATAAAAGTATGATCTGCATTTTCTTAATTCCAAAGAATAACGTATTCGGTAATGAAAGAGATATGTAGCCAGAAAAAAACCGGCAATAGTCCAATAGAAATATCCCAAATGGAGTATAAAGTATAGTAATTTATAATAATGAAGATATTAGAAAATTATTTGTGTGGGGTGATTTATAATTTAATAAAGAATGTAGATTGATTCTTAAGTGATCAGGTATTTGATTATTTATTAATTAACTTCAAACTATTTTATATAGTAATTACAAATAACTAAACTCCGTCATAGAAATGAAGACAGGATTTCTAGAGATGCACTAGGGTTTGCCATTTTCTCTAGAAAAGAAGCCTTAACTAAACTTTATGTGAATAAATGTTATCACTTTTACTAACATATTATGGATTGGATATAAAAGTAATAGTTATAACATATCGTAAAGCTGATTTACACTATCAATTTCAGCAACACGATAGATTGCAGCTAAGTACACCGCAGGCACCAAAACGCAAATCCGAACGCACAATACGACGAACCTTGTCTTAACAGCAGCAGACCAGAAAGGTCTGCTATCACAGAAAAACTGGAAAGCGCGCCTGCTGTGGGCCCAGGAGCATCGCAATTGGACACTTGGTGAGTGGAAAAAGGTCGCTTGGACCAACGAAATTCGGTTCCTTCTCTACTATGCTAATGACAGGAATGAGAATATGGCGCATCCAGCGAGAATCCATGGACCCGTTTTGCCAAGTGACAATCCTACAAGCGGGTATCGGTGGAATAATGGTCTGGGAAATTCTCCTGATTCCCTAATACCACTGGAAACATCTCTTAATGCCACGGGCTACCTCAACATTGTTGCCGACCAAGTGTATCCGATTAAGACTATAGTGTTCCCGATGGAGATGGCCACTTTCAACAGGACAATAGACTCTTATCATCGTGCTCGATTGGTCTCCCATTAGTTCAGTGAACATGACTCTGATTTCCACTTACTTCATTGGCAGGCTCAGTGATCTGATCTCAACCCCTATCGAGCATTTGTGGACGAGGTGGAAAGATCCATTGGAAGCCTAGAAATACCAACATCCAATGTGAACCAATGAAGGACTGCGCTTCTGTCAGTATGGGCCAATATGCCTGCCGAATGGTTACAACACCTTGTAAGAATCTATGCCTAGAAGAATTACGGCTGTGATCAAAGCTAGGGGAGGAGCAACTCGTTATTAGTATGGTGTCTCTAATAAAGTGTCTACTCAGTGTATACAAGAATAATTTGAAATTATTTTTAAAGTTAATTTTGTTACTAAGTTGTGATAAATTATTTCAGGTATCTAAAAATTAAAAATGTAATACGGATAGTATATTTAGAATGTTATGATGAATATAACATCTCTTGCTTAATCTCTTGTTGAAGGATTATGTTAAATAAAACAAGAAAGGCAATACCATAGGTTACAAGGACGTCCGTGTTTATTGTTCAGTATTTGTTCATTGTACATTCAGAAAATTATCAATATGAAGAGATGGATATAATTTTAAAAACAATTTTTACGAAAGATTTTTTAATTCTCTTTCTTATAATCATCTTAATTACCAGTAATTAATTTTGTAATAGAAAATAACGATGCATAAGAAAACTAAATACTAGCCAAAATATGTAATTTGAAAAATAAATACATTAATTTTCATTTTTAGCGACCCATTTGGGAGCTATTGTGATAGCGACCAAAATCGGTAGCTATCGCGTTTGTCCTGTCCGTCCGTCTGTCCGTGTCTGTAGTTTCGAAACGTGTGTCGTTGTAGAAACAGTTACACTTCCGTGTACTCCGTGTTTTATGTCAACAAAACACTAACCCTGCATACAGTTTCACATCAGTTGTCGGTTTAATATGTTGAACACATATTCCGCTTTGCGAACACCAATAATGTCAAACCCCATTTCCAACCCAACATAGCACGTGACAGCTGCTCACGTGACGCTCGTAAACGTAACCACACACGCCTCAGAGTCCGTTTTGTCATTTAATTTGGATCGTCAGTATTCGTAAAATGTTTACCTACGTTCTAACCTATTATTATTATTATTATCAGCAGTCTCAATAGGTTTGCCTGTGGTATAAGTCGATGCTGATGTTTTCGTATAAAATGTGAAGGAGAGCATTCACAACTTAAACATCACGAACATATATGCCGAATACTACGTCTTCAGTCACAACTTTAACATTAGTCTTTGTTACAGTCGTTATTCCGATAACGGAAGAAATAACGTAACTACCTAACTCAGTAACTACATATCTACCTAACTAACGACACTCATAATTATTACACTCAAAATATTTGAATAAAAAGAACAAACAGCCAGGACGCTATGTAGTGGGCTCACCTGCTATCATTTCACATGCGGTATTGCAGGACGTTGTCCTCCGGAATCCGACCTTTGGGTAAGCGTACCGCTTATAATAAGTTGTTTCCGGACATGGGTGTATCACTACAACGTGTTCCTTCTCATCGCCCCTACATCTGTTTTTTTTTTGTTTTGTTTTTTTATGCAACATCCTGTGTATACTCATTTCAATCAACAGCCAACTGAAGCTGTTGCTTTTTTCTATTTCTACTCACGTAAATATTAATTCATCTTCTCTTCCATTTAGTTTTTCAACAAATCTTGAAACAATAAAAAATCATAGTAAAGTTCTTAATGTGGGAAAGAGTCACAGTGTGACATTTTGGAATACTTCCTCCATTTTCAGTATTTCTTTTTCTATTAATATTTAGAAACGATTTTCGCCCTTTGCTTTTATGCTTTCATATTTTCTGTAGTGCTTTGTTTGACAACTTTATCGTAGAAAATTTCCTTATTTTCCCTTTAATAAAACTTTAAAGATATGAGTTTTTACTCACTTCAAGTCTCTTTACTTGATGTTGATAGATTCCAAACATGTGAGATGTAACATTAAATTCGTTCATTTTCAGATTTTAACTCTTATTGACTTGAAAAATCAAAACAAAATTACTTTCTGTTTTACGATATATTCTTCTATTCATTTCAACCACTGAAACGTCTCTCTTTAATTTCAAGACTGATGCCACTTTTAGTAGAAAAAATACATTCCATGAACTGCCTTGGTAAATGAAAGACTCTTTCACATCAAATTACTGTAATAAGCTTTAGATAATTCAGTTGTGTTTGAAGATTATAAAATAGGTTACCGATTTCCTTTTTTTTTAAATTACATTGGTTTGAAAATGATATACGCAATTAATGATCTTATATATACATAATACTATTTATAACAAAAGTTATCTGGGAAATATTATCCGAAAAATTTATTAGTACTCCATTTACAATTCATTCATTTCTTACCTTTCCAGCACTCTTGACACCTTTACAGACAGAGAGGAACAATAGCGACCAGGACAGCAGAAGACATAGACACAGCCGGTAATCGAGTTGTCCCAAATTATGAATTCCCTCAGATTGTTTCAGAACGTAGTTTCTAAAAGTGAAAACAACCAGCATCATATCTTGAACAACTGAAATTCAATGAATTAAACAAAAAGAAGCACAATAAGTGAATTTTTGAATATCTCTCATCTATCGTTCTTTATCAAGCGAAAAGAAAATACAAAACGTTGTCATCCCAGCAATATGAATTATAACGATGAAAAAACTGAGAATAAATGCTTATACAGTGTGTTAATAATTACCTACACGTAAACTAATTCTAAAAAAAAAAATCACAAAGAGTCTGAACAGTTAGGGCCAAGTAAAAAATTCAATTAACAATTCTAACAAATTAGACATGGTTTTGAATAAGGTTAACAAGAATATTTCTTTGCTTGTCCCCACATCGTAATCATTAACATTAAAGAATTTTATTAGAAGATTGTGGAAATTATACAAACCTGTAAATGCACAATATATAAAGTTAAAGTGTATAAATACGCCAGTTGAGGAGCTTTAAATCCATTTGGGTCAATGTATGATAAATGTATCATATTGTTTAGCTTTATAAAAAACAAACAAACAAACAAACACTTTATCTTTAATACTACTTTAAAATAAAGATAGAAAACAACATCTACAGTAATGAAAGGAAATTTAACTTGCCCGATGATTGAAAGAATTGAGTAAGCAAACAAAGGCTCTTGTAATGTTGTGCCTTCGTTTGCTTACTCAATTCTAACATCTGTAGTAGTTTGCAAAAAAAATGGGTTTGCCATACATGGTCATTACGTAGCGATTGATTTTGTCTGGAATAAACATCACAAGTCATGATGTCATCAACTTGAACTCCGAGCAGTCAGTCCAAGATGGCGTCGTTTTGTGATCGCATAAGCGTGACCAAGAAAGGACAAACTTTGCCTAGCTAAGCAAGGGGAATAGTGTGGAACGTTTTTAATTATTTTAATTGTAATTATTATTATGTATTCGTAACTGTAGAAAATACAAAAACCAGAATGTTTCCGTAATGTTTATAAGATTCAAGAAACCAAAAAGAGGCAGAAAACAAAAGAACAGCACCTGAATCAAATAGAAAATGCCTTTCCGATTCAATTATTAGGAGAGAAGTTGGGTACGGCCGTTTCGTCCTTCTACGGACTCATCAGCCCAACCCTGCCTCTCCCGATAAAAAGAATCGGAAAGGCAAGATCCTATTGCTGTGGGCCACCGCCAATCTGGAAGTGACCCCTAACCAAAGAAAAACAATAAAAATAAATTGTTGTGCCTTACGATATCAACCAAATCCTTTTCTTACGACTCGTAGGGATGAAAGGACTTTAATAATAAAGCAGAAGGCTCAAAGAATGTTATTTGAGAAAATAAGGCAAAAAAACGCCAAAGTTTAACGTGCTGGGAGATGAATTGAAGAAACCAAAAAGAGACAAGAAAACAAAAGAACAGCACCTGAATCAATTAGAGAATGCCTTTCCGATTCAATTATTAGGAGAGGAGTTGGATACGGCCGTTTCGTCCTTCTACGGACTCATCAGCCCAACCCTGATTCTCCCGATAAAAAGAATCGGAAAGGCAAGATCCTATTGCTGTGGGCCACCGCCAATCTGGAAGTGACCCCCAACCAAAGAAAAACAAGAAAAATAAAATGTTGTGCCTTACGACATCAACCAAATCCTTTTCCTACGACTCGTAGGGATGAAAGGACTTTAATAATAAAGCAGAAGGCTCAAAGAATGTTATTTGAGAAAATAAGGCAAAAAAACGTCAAAGTTTAACGTGCTGGGAGATGAATTGAAGAAACCAAAAAGAGGCAGAAAACAAAAGAACAGCACCTGAATCAAATAGAAAATGCCGTACCCAACTCCTCTCTTAATAATTGAATCGGAAAGGCATTTTCTATTTGATTCAGGTGCTGTTCTTTTGTTTCCTGCCTCTTTTTTGGTTTCTTTATTGGTTTCTTCAATTCATCTCACAGCACGTTAAACTTTGGCGTTGTTTTGCCTTAATTTTATAAGATTCAGTTACGAATTTAAGTAATAGATGGCACTGTTACATCCTGGAAACATCAATCTATAAGGAAATTACGTCATCAGCAACTCTTCTTTCATGAACTGAACTGTAAGAGTTAAAGAACAGGCCATTAAATTCAATGCAGAAGATTTAGGTTCTCAGCGATTCTCGACCAAATGAACGAAATGAAGTTTGTTCAATTGATTGATTGCAGATAAGAAATTACACTTTCTGTAATCTTAATATTAGTAATAAGATTGACACAATCTAAAATAGCTCCCTCAAAAAAAACGAGGTACCCTAATGAAAACACTCTTTAACTTTAAAACAAGTTCTTAAAAACTTGCAATTGTTATTCATTCATTTTGATCGACAACTTTGGTAAACCTGTTGAATATCAACTTTCATCAGAATTATGAAGACAATGAGGACATGTAAAGAAGGATTATTCTCTATGGTAATGGGAATACAGTGAAACCCCGCCATTCGTCCACCTCGCTACTCGTACAACTCGTTATTCGTCCAACTTTTTCAAGTAAAATTGAACTCGCCATTCGTACGCTTGCTCGCGATTCGGACAGCGGGACCTTGTTACTGGCCGCGCCACGCGGTCGCTTCAGTTCTGTCTCGTGCTAGCTTCCGTACGCTACGCATCATCCACGCAAGCATCATGAAACTATGTGCTATTTTATGTTATTTTTTGTTATTTTTAATAAAAATAGTGCAGCCACGGGTCCAAAAAAAGATTACAGTTGAATATCGATAATCCCACATTTGACAGTTCGGTAGTCCGACGCCGCGTCGGATGACGTCATTGCGCTTGCTGCAGACATCTCCCGTCTGCCCTGCGACTCACAACAGTTTCAGTTTCAGTTTAATTGTTCAGTTTTAATTAAATATGTACTCAATATGTATTGAAACAATATACGTACTGTAGTACATACAGTACTGTGTATATATAACTTATATTTTCTCGCCTTAGAAGTCAAAATTCAGTTTTAAAAAAATCAACCTTTGGTAATCCGACATTTTTGATAATCCGACACTCCCTCGGTCCCG
>JAFIDM010009631.1:330355205-330367824 GCA_023159025.1 Thereuonema tuberculata | reverse complement strand
ACACAAATTCACTGAGCTATTTTTGATATTAGTGCTGGAAATGGAGTCAGAATCAGAAAAGCTTATCTTTTCTAAGGAAGGTAAAAAAAAAAAAAACAATACCAATTTATTAAATTAATTATTTCAGAAAAATCTATGCATTGTATAGATAATTAAATCACTCAGTATTTCACATACAATAAATATTCGTTGTAAAAATGATTGTAAAGACACCCTCCACTATTTTGCAATAACTGACACTAAAAACAGTTACAAAAAAAAAAAAAAACCCACTTTGAATTGAATGAAAACGAAATTTAAATTTTCTAAATTAAACACAATTAAAGTTTTCAATCATGTATTTTAGAAACTCAGGTGTGAATGATCCTTAATTAATGGACAGGAATTTATAACTCATGATACAAAAAATACTTTTATTAACTAAACATTTGTAATAACCTAATAATAGAATCTACGGAATTAATTTTAGTAATTCAGTCAAATATACAGTATAAAAATAGTAATATTTACAGAAAAATTAACATTTTTTCAACGTAACTAAAATATACTTAAAATTATTTTCTGTCAAAAAAATATATAAAAGGTATAATATGCATTTAATTTTTACAATATATTAATGAGAACTTTTTTTTTATTATTCATACCAATTTCAAAAGATGACAAATTGTTAACATTGAAGAATTTCAAATAAAACTAAACCATATAATCGTCCAGCTTCAGTGACGTCAGAGCACTTCCTGTTGTCAGCGCAAAGGCTTTGTCTCTAGGTGGCATTGCCCTAACCCCCTGTCGGTTGGGCCAATGTATATCATTAGGGATCTAATAGTCTAAATCTGCTCGGAAAGTTTCAGTTTATAGGATTAAAAGCATCTGCATTACTTTACCACTGAGAGATGAGTGGATTTATATGTTCAACTTAAAACTGCACTCAATTTTTTTAAGTATTTTAAGGAATTTTTTAAAAACTAAAAATCAAACCTCTTTAAACCAGTTCCTTGCAATTACGCTTAGCTTAAATAAAAAAAACTGTGATTTGAGATGTTGTCCAACTGCGAGATCCGTGTTAGCGTAACGGTGTTATGTGATGAAGAGAAGGATAATAGTTTATTCACGAGAAAGTCCCTAATCCATTTCATAATGAAGATCTTACTTCCTATGGACTTACCTATTATTGATTAATGAGAATTTGAGAGCCACTGTTGACTTTTTTTAGAAAAGAACCCTACGTTCGTTCTGTATTATACGGTAACAATATTCGTAATTCCATTATAAAGGCCTGTAATACAGAACTTCTCATGTTATTTTTTCAGCTGGTAATTGAAAGGAAATTTATCAGCTGATCTTTTTGCTCTTCTCCAACTGTAACAGTAAAAGCATAAAATAATGCTATCAAAGAAGTGATTCCTAAATATAACTTGATATAGCCATATGAATGCAAATGTATTAAAAATCGATACATTTTAATTGAAACTGCTGAACATTAAAACAGTATCATCAAAGCATTTTGAACAGGCATTCATTATACTTTAATCGTTGATTGGAATCATTCATAATCACTTTCCTAAAAGATAATAAATCTATGACATTAGTTCATCTCTTACTTGAAATGTCCGCCGTGGCTTCATCAGCTACATTTTCAATATGGTATGCATAAAAAAAGCATATCTTTATGTTTGCCTTTTTCCATTGATAATAATGGTACTGATATGTACACTGCGATGATATTTCTTTTCGCAATCATAACTGTTATTTAAATGTTAACATACTTAAAATTTAAAATACAATTAAAGAACGTAAATATCATTGTTTGAAAATCATCTGGATTTTATTTTTTTTCTAATTCAACCTCTAATTTAAATTCTCTTGTAGATACAATTCCAATACTTTAATAACAGTTGTAGATAAACAAGAAATATTTCTAATGGGAAAATTTAAAGTGCGTGTAACAATTTATTATATATTAATGTATAAAAAGGAAAAAGAAACGCACACAAATAAAAACCACGGAGCTGCTTTTGATACCAAGATCCAAGACCGACTGTTTCAGGCTTATTAGCCCTCTTCAGTTGGATTTATCCAGTAGGTTCTATCTGCAGCTCAGTGAAAACCAAAATTAAAATTATTTTTAATTTCTTGTTAATGCTTTTTATATGAAGGGCCATTGTTTTGTTTACTTGTCTTTTGTTCATGAGTTTTTGGTTTTCACTGAGCTGCAGATACTGGGTAAATCCAACTGAAGATGGCTAATAAGCCTGTAACAGTCTGTTTTGGAGTCCCAATACAAAAATTCTAAAAGCAGCTCAATGATTTTTATTTGTTTTTATTCAAATATTTATTGTTTTTATTCCTTTTTATACCTTAAGAAATATTTCTGTTATGTTTGTTACAACCATTATTATGAATGGAAAGAGAGGAAAAGATGTATTTGTTATTAGAAATTGAAAATGTTCCAGAGCATATTCAAAAATTTAAAAAAAATAAGCATTTGTAAGGAAGTCACAGACTTGCTTTCTTAAAAACTATGTGCATATAGTAAGCATTAGACCAAAATTTAGACCCAACATTTTTATCTTCATTTCAAAAAAAAAAAAAATTACACAGAGAAGTAAAAGGGAAAGATGTTCCACTACAAAAGGTCTAGGCTCCTGCGATTCTCGACCAACAGGTGTAAAGTCGGATCGTCAATCCAAAGCCCGTCCGCTTTTAACCCAGAGTTTAAAACTGGTACTCATTTGGCAAAGGGCTGGGTGAACCCTATGGTCCGTCTGAAGGAGAAATAGCCGTCAAAAAAAAATACCGGACCACCGCCGGGAATTGAACACAAAAGAAGTACGTATTTTACTTATTAATCTGCATCTTTTTTTAAAAACTAGGATCTTATGGAAGTATGTTAATGAATTTTTTCCTTAATGAATTTTTTCCCCAATGTGGTCTTTAGTCTGTGTTTCTCCGCATTTAGCTTAATTAACCAGTGCAATACAGATCTGAACTAAAAAGAATTTTGTTCCTTCTTACCTCCTCCATTTTCATAAGCCGTGTAGGGGAATCGCCACACATTTCCTAAACCTACCGACGATGCAATACAGGACAAGAGAAACTCCCTCTGGGAACTCCACTGATCCCTCTCGTCTTCTGTTTCCTAAATATACAGGAGGATAATCAATTAATAAATATTCAATGACATTGGCTTCCTTACTTAGAGGCTTACTTAGACATAGTTACCTGGATTATTCTATTCCTCTACGCTTTGGACTGTCCAATTAATAATAACATGTATTAAAAAAATACTATGCTATGGAACAGAAGTTATTCTAGTCACAAATTACTTGTGTGAGAGTAATTAGCTTAATTAATCTTTATGTCTCATCACATTCCAAGCAGCAGATTAGAAGACGGAAAAATATCCGCTTGCTAAAATGTCAATCTTCATTGAAAATCATGCCTAAATCAATAATTGAATTAATATTGAACTTTATCATACATTCAGCAAGTGAACCACTTAGTAAAGTATGTCAAGATTCGGGAAAGATTATAAACGTGACATAAAGGAGATATTAGTATTTCCTTAGGATCAATGGAAATACGTTTATAGAAAAGAAATTATTAATAAAATTGAATAAAACTGAAAATTTCCCGAATACAATTTAAAGTTGTCGTAGGTGGTTCTCTGATAGACTAATCAAATAGTATGACTTGTTTAATGAAAAGAGATCAAAGAATTCACTCTGCGCCCATTGTAATAAATTTTGGATTACAACTAAAAACAGAAAAATGCTTCATTATCCACTACAAGACGTGATCTTTTAAAGAACCGTAAAAATGTACACACAAAAAAAGTTACGAAGGAAGGAAATAAAGATATTTGCAAATTCGATCCTCTAAGCACTTTTGAGAATATTTGTAAAGTGATTCTATAAAGAAATAGTTATCACAACGTTATCGCCTGGACTTCATTCTTCAGCAATTATTGCATCTAACACAACTTTTAACCTCCTTACCTAGTGAAGCTCATGAAATCACTCAGTCTGTGTGTCTGTGTACTGGATGGGCCTTTATGGAGTCTGTCATAAAAGGACAAGAAATAACCTAAATTTTATGTTTGAAATTTCTTGGAAATTAGCAAGGGAAGGTGACAAGACTTCCCATTGAAAAGCATTGGAACGATGCTTTGATGACTGCAATGGATTTTAATTGTTTTTGCTAATCCATTAATTCCGCTTTCTTAGATATCACTAAATTACAGTCGGACCTCTATTTAACGAACCTCTATTTTGCGAATTTCTCTATTTTGCGAACTTTTCTTTGGAACCAAGAACATTTTGATAATTTCTTCGTAAAATAATCTCCAAATAGCGAAGTGCATTTTCTATTTAACGAACTTTTTCGTGGTATCTATTTTTTTTTCTCCTTGAAATGTTTTTATTATTAATATTCCCTTAGAGGAAATGAAAGAACTGTGGATACAGCTGAGGGAAAAAGAAGAAGTTAACGATGATGTGCTGATTGATGATTATCTTTCACTTGATTTTGAAGTTGAGACCTCGGAAACACTAACTGAATCGGATATTTTGGACAGTGTGAAAAATAAAAACAATACAGCAATGAATTGCGATGAAGATGAAGATGAAGATGATGAAAATGGTAATGATCATGATGCAGAAATCAAAAAATCTTCGTATGATGACATGCAAAAATCATTTGAAACAATCCGACGCGGATTACAATTTGAAGAAAATACGCCTGAAGGGGTTTTTGGTGCATTGCAAAGATGCGAGACGTACGGTACTAAGAGCGAAAAGATTTTTTCAAAAAAAAAAAAAACTCAGACAAAATAGACTTTATTAGTAAAACTTAAGTACGCATGTGGTAATGTATGCTTTATGTCATTAAAATTATTACTTTTTTTTAATACTATTTATTGTTTAAAATATTTTAAATCTGTTTTATGTAGTTTAAAGTAATTTTAAAAGGTGAATCTCTATTTAACGAATTTTCCATATAACGAACTTTTTTTCGGGATTTAGCGACATCGTTAAATAGAGGTCCGACTGTAATTGGATTTAAGCAATTTAAGAAAAGAATATTTTCTTCTTGAGTTAATATTTTCAGAAAATGGAAAATTTTTCTGATTCTAAATTCAGCAAACATTGTAATGTAAAAGTTAACATAGATATTTTCTTCATTGTAATTTTCAAACTTTAAAAAAAAAAATGCAAATTAATAAAGGATGAAGAAAAAAATTAAGAAAACATCCTGAGGAAAGTAGGTTTTAAGTTCGTTCTAGAATTTTTAGTTTGCAATTGTTTTGTTGAAAAAATCGATTATTTACAACTTTGCTAAGAAACGTTTTACTTTAGGATGTGGGTAAAATAATTTCTATGTTAATAAAATGCGATTTGAAAATTGTTTATTGATTTTTTGTTCTTATTTTAATATAAAAATTTAGTCTTTGGCAAGTGATTGAGGACGTTTATCTCGAAATATCTAATAATTTTAATTATAAACAAAACAAAAAAATAAAAATAACTTAAAATCATAAGTAGTACTTTTCAAGATCTTAACATTTCTTGGTTATTTTAATTCTATGGGTTCATTTAAGTGATGTTCGTTTCTAAATAAACTCTTTAATAGTTAAGCTAAAAATTTATATTTTAGAAATTTATTTAAAAGCTAAGTTCTTAGGCTGTAAAATATATGAACTGCAAAAATATAAGATTTACTAATTAAACAATAAATCATTTTAAAACTTAGAAAGATAGTTATCATCATTGTGATAGTGGTCAATGGGTCCATGTACGCCTGCATTACTATTGGGACCGACATTAAATGCTGTTATTGATATAGATTGTTTCTACCTCGTTGTGAATAATGGACAAATAAAGGTCTGAAGACGTACAAGAAAAAAGGTAAAACAGAATGTAAAAGAGGGCATTATACACATTACAGACATTAATGCATTTGTTTGAATAACAATCGAAACTTAAAACATTTTTTTCATATATAGACTGTAAGACAAAAGACAACTCACTATGACATTGAAAATGTCGTACATCAGTGATCATTCAGTTTCTGGAGAATTTGAAAAGGCTGGATATTCTAAGAAGATAATGCCTGCCAACATACCTTGATTATTATGAGACCCAATCTGATTTTGCCTTGAATGTATTTCTATGGTTGAAAATCACCCAGAACTTTCCTAAGTTAAATATCTTTACGCAATGATTGAAAGGTATCTGGTCTACCGAAATAAATCTGCAGTTTTGAACCTTGCATTGAAAAAACCTCTATAACAGGCTAAAATGACCTATCGCAAGATCGGCATCATCTACACAGAATGCTTACCAGTCAGTGCTTGAGTGCAAGCATTTGAAGTAAACTTTCGAAATTAGATTTTTAAAAAATTACACGTGTTCGAATGATATTACAGTGGAAACTCGATTAACCGTCACTCTCTGTTATCCGTCATCGATCGCAAGACCTACTTTTCCGTAAAATACGAGACTTTGCCGCGAAAAAAAGCTCGAGCCTCGAAGAAACAGAAGAAGATGATTGATTACAGCTTCAACATATAAACCTTATTATCTAGTAGGCCTACTGTTTTATGTTTCTATTATTATTTGTTTGGTGTTTGACGATATCTATTTGTTACCGATAGATTTTTCTTTATTAATTTATTGTTTGCCTTTCGTCCCAAACCAGCATTGAAATTTCGTCACTGTACATGTTTATTGCGAAATTTCTGTTATCCGTCTATTCGGTTAACCGTCATAGTCCCGGTCCCGAAGGTGACGGTTAATCGAGTTTCCACTGTATGTCCAATCACTTTAAGGCTTATTCATACTTTACATTATTTGAGGGAGAGGGAACATTGTTGGAGAGGGTTTTCCAAGACATTAAAACAAGAACGCTTCTGTTTTTCAGAATTTTTTAAAAATTTATATATACTAAAAACTCGTTTATCCGAATTTGATCGGACCGTACCCGTTTCGGATAAACAAAATTTCGGATTGTATTAAACATGTACTGTACATGTTATTAATATTAATTACATTAATTATTGTAAGTTAATGTTATTAATAGAGTTACAGTTACTGTTCGTTTTTGTTTACGAGAGCTTTCAGCGCTTTTGCGCATGCGTCAGGTCTCCTTCGATTTCTTCCAAATAGGGGCGAGGAGATACAAAGCTGTGATGTTTACTTTTTATAGTGTTAGTTTACTAATAGCTGGGTTCTATTTGTGCTTTTCGGGAAAGAATTATGAAAAGAATAAATACTATTGCAAAAATGCTCCTCCGTTATTTTTTTCTTAAAAGCGAAAATGTCCAAAAGAATTTCTTAGGAAAGTGCCCATCTCAGCGTATCATCCCTTTGAAGAGTAGAATCGTCCACCAGTAGTAGCTCTCCCATACGAAACCGAACAGTACATAATCGCTTGTTTACGCTATTAAATATTCATTACAGCGACGGAAAAATGTTTTTTGTGTAAATTTTGTTTAAAATATTCTAAAAATCATTTCGGATAAATCAGATTTTCGGATAAACTCGTTATCCTAAAATACACTAATAAATTTAGTGTATTTCTTTTATTATTTACTAGCAAACCTGTGATCACGTGATCTTGCATTCTGAGATAATTTTCTCGCCACCAGTGACCGCAACCGCTTTTTCACAACCCGCGAGAGCGTCTCAGAGACCTCATGTTTAATCATAAATCACGTGACACCCAGTTGACCCACTTAGATAAAAATGAAAATGTGAGCATCCTCAATACTGTATCTAACATTCGCCACCTTATTTGGATTTCTGTGGCTTATGGTTCGGAGGAGATAAAGTCAGAAAAAAAAAAACAACTTTTCTTTTATATAGATAGAAAAATTATATCTTTCATATCTTTCAAAATTCTTAATCCAACAAATTATGCAGATATCTAAAGCTATAAATATTGAAAAAAAGTATTGAAGTACAGAAGTATTTAAATAGAGACATTGTAAAATTTATTTTATGATATACATTTAGAAAAAAATATTTAATCAAATATGAAAATTTTTAAAAAATATTGATTTTTTTTTAATCTTTGCTTCAAGTGCAACAATATTCTTACAAGAAATGATCAACTTGTAATTGTGATTTTTAAATTAAAATTTTAAAAAATAAACCAACTTGGGTATTTATTTTTTTTATCTTTTCTATAAAACTTTTTCTTATATCCACTTACTAACCGCCATTATAATAAAAAGCCAAATATATTCAAGTGACAAAATAAAGTAACAAAATAAATTAACCATTACCTCTTCTGGAACAAGGATATCTGTAGATTTCGATACATTTTCACCAACTGACTGAAAGAAAAAAAAAAGAAATTCGTGATTGATTTTTTCTGAAAGTCATAAATTTTTCAATATATATATATAGTAATAAATTTGTGACAGTTTGTAATAAGTTTTCAAAAGTTCCACCATCAACATCAATTCACTTTCCAGCAGACAGTAGTGCATTACAGCTGGAGGGAAGGACAATATTGTGCGGCAAATTCAAAACACTGTACATTCAATTACATCTATCTCGTAAACATTTCAGACTAGGAAACAGAATAGGTTGCTTATATATTCATATAAACTTTTTTTTCTTAAAATGACTAATACTATTATTCTGTCCTTTTCTCCTGAGACACCCTGTACACGTATCAATATATGCGGTGATGTAATTGCTTATTATAAACTTGATATATAAAATAAATCAAAAGATAATAATCTACTAAAAAAAAGCGGACTTCATATTCCATGAGACTAAGAGAAAGAACATTTTGAGGCCCTTTAGCATAAAGAAATAAGCAGCTTGAGGCCCTACACATTAGAAACCTAAGCGGCCATTTAGTCTATTTACCAGTAAATCCGCCATTGTGTATTAATTAAACACGGTTGAGGTTTTAGTCTTAAAAAATAATGTTCGTACGTGTTTTGTTTTGTTTTTTTAAACAGAAAAAAAAAGTGTGAAGTTGGTTTGAATTACAGTTAAAAGGAACTGATAGGATAAATTATAAAGGTGGCCGGGAACTTCCCGGCCACCCTGTAAAATATAGGAAAAAATATAGAATATTGAATGCTGAAGTATTGAATATCGAAATTGTAATTAAAGTTCCATCATCTTTACAGCTCCGCGATTTTGATGCCCAACGCGTCAAAATTAAAATTCCATTTGGGATACAAATTTTGAATTAAGAATAGGATGGTTATATTATAAAAATAGTTCCTTCTATGCTTCATGGTATAGAAAGATGTAACTGAAGACTAAAAAATGGAGAATGCTGGTTACATCTTGTAGATGACATGTAGTGGTCATTAGTCGAAATTTTATCGTGTTCTCAGTTGTTTGTCATCCTGTAATTAAAATTGTCCCTTCTTGCATATTTATAAAATCCCTCAGAGCAACTCAATAATCTCAAATCTTTTCTTCTTAACCAAAATCAGTCAAATAACAAGCAAATACAGATCTCTGTCAAAGAAAGAGAGAATATAAAATATTTGAAAAGGGAAACAGAAATCCTCCTTGATTAAACGAAACGAAACTTCACTGTTTCCACTTCAGTTCATCTTATTATAACTAGTCACAAGGAAATACGTGGAATTGTCTACATTCTTTGTTCTCTGAAAGTCTACATTCTTTGTTCCCAAAAAACAACAAATAAACAGTTACAGGACATTTAAGCATTTAATTAAAAATAAACTATTGCTGAAGGTTTTATGTTATGACTAAACACTAGGTTGTTATACTGTCACTGTGGTTATCTTTTCCTAATGCAGTGACAAAGCACAATTGGTCCTTGTAGCATTTTATTCGTTTGAATGAATGTTATCAGCTACAAATGATTTTTATCTTTTGTTGTCAGAAACACAAAGGAAGTTTGTTTTCTTTTCTTTGAGGAAAAAAAAAGAATAATCTACGTGATATTGAAATAAATAGATTAAATTAGATAAATAAAAAATATGTTTATTCAATCTCTTAACTTAAAATTCACAAAAATACAATTCCGTGTCTTTGATTACTATGAAAAATAATGTAGTAATACAAAGAAGTGTAAGTAAGAAACTTTTACATTATTAAATCTAGCGACTTGTTCATCTAAACTGCTGATAATTGCTATTTTATTTAAAATTGATAAAGTTAATTTCATTTGTTACGTTTGGGTGTGCTTTCTGAAGGCGATAACAATTTTTAATTTTGATTTGACATTTCTCTTACGTTCAACTCATAGAACCGATTTTTTTTTCAAGAAACTTAATATGTCGTAAGATCTCTAATTTTCGATCAATTCAAGATGCGTTGAGGATTTGGTGATTATTAGAACTGTTCTTTCTGAAAAGCATTTTTTTAAGCCTTACCATAGCCAATGTATTTTCATAGGATTTGATATTTATGATTTTCATGTGCCGTGCTGGCGTAGTCGTGCGGTCTCAGCGGCGGCCAGCCGTGGCGACCAGTGCGCCAGTACCTGGATTCGAATCCCGGCAGTGGCATGGCTGTTTCAATTTCCTTTCCTGCGTTGTCCAGCCTCTTCTTCACTTTCTCTTCGGTCTGACGTCATTCCTTAATGGCGTCCTGGGGGCAGGCAACGGGAAACCACCCCCAGTATCTTTCCTCAGGTGTTTCTAGGAGATCCATGTGAGACCTCCATAGAACTGGACCTGTCTTCGGACAGAAAACTATGGATGGATGGATGGATTTTCATGTAAACTAGAAATTCCTTTCCTTTCTTTAATCTTACCGAGATAAAAAAGTTTACTTGCTGTATAAAATTACTGAGTTTACTCTCACAAGGGAATAGTAATTGTAGGTGCAGGGCTGCTGGTTTGCATAGGGCTTTAATCCTACAATCCGTCGACCCTGATCATATATTTTTTTTATTAAAAGCGATTATAGATCTGGAAGGAATAGGGCAGCACTTTGTTAT
The DNA here is from genome assembly GCA_023159025.1 of Thereuonema tuberculata. Taxonomy (NCBI): domain Eukaryota; kingdom Metazoa; phylum Arthropoda; class Chilopoda; order Scutigeromorpha; family Scutigeridae; genus Thereuonema; species Thereuonema tuberculata. The sequence continues at coordinate 330,356,877 of JAFIDM010009631.1, read as the reverse complement.
TATTATATTCTAATTATAATTGGGTTGTTGTATTTCCAAACATTATTTTGTTTTGTTTTCTGGTTTTTTTTTTTTTAGTTATCTCTAGTTCCCTCAAAATTTTAAACTGAAAGCAAGGTTTATTTTTATAAAGCTCTTTCAAATCATAACTTGAATTTTCGTAATATTTGAAAGATGACATTTGTCAATCCAATTTATTTATAAATGGCAATTTTTTTAATTCCGTACACTAGGATATATATATTTAAAAAAATCTGCTATTTAACTATGATTAAAAAAGCAATTACGCATATGTTTCTTCCCTTGTAGTTGTCACACAAAGGAACAAAAACTGTGACATTTTTAGATCCGGTCAATAGAATAAACTTATCTGATAATAAAATAAATATATAAATTAAAATTTAAAAATTAGATAAATAAATGCGTTTACCTTATGATTTAGCACGAATTTATCTTTCCTACCCATAATCTGATGCTGTAGACACACTGCTAAGAACGAAATCGCTTGAACATATTTTTGTAAGAAATCTTTGGGACTTCTTTCTATCTATCCATTAGTTATCTTTGGTGAAATCTCATTGTATGATTAATGTTACATCATTTGACATAATTCTCTAGTTTAGAGACAACGAAAAGATTTGAAATATGTTATCATTGGCTAATGATAGGTTATCTCCTGACTTCTATTTCTTTACTGTTTGGAATGATAGTACTGCATTGTCGATGGCTAGTTAAGGCCAATCCTAACTTCTTGCTGTGTCATCTGCGTGATCTAATTCCTTTCTGTACAATATTCTTACGAAGAGGCTGTGAACATCAATCGTAAGACAGACTTATTCTCCAATTTCGTTATTCATGAAAGTAACACTAACAGAAGTAGACAATTATTAGGGTGCTAGAATTTCTTGGTTTGTAGATGTTGATCCTGAGGCGTATACGTTTAACGAGATCTTCCATCAGAATAGCAGTGACAATGTTAGTAATGTACAGAATATCATACACGCAGCAAAGACAGTAAAGCAACAGTAAAAAACATGCAAATGTTAATCTTCTGTCAAAGCCTATCCACAGTTTCATGTAGGCCTAAATATAAACATATTTGAAGATTATCAATATATTTCAATTGTTAAACGAAAATTTCAAAAAAATGGATTGCTGAAAACATTTAGGAAAATTTACAATTAATAAAAGCAGGAAAAAAAAATATAAAATATAAATTATTTATAAGTATACCTGTATTTAAAATCTTATGTATTACAATATTTAAAACATTATAGCGTGCCCTTAATGTACGAATATTTTTACTTATTAAAATTATTTTAAACTTTTACATATTTTTTAGTATAGCTAATTTTATAATGTATTATTAATGCTTTTTAATATACTATTGTTATCTATAATCATAATAACAAATTGTTAATGTCATTATAATTTACATTGCGATTTATTTAGTTTGAAATTTATTTTTATATTGTAACTTGTTGATATGATTACTATCATTATTTTGATTTATTTAATTTAAAATTTGTTTATATAACTTGTTCATATCATTGCTATTATTATTTTAATTTATTTAAATTGAAATTTATTTATATAAATTTCATAAAGTATTATTACAATGATTATGTTATAACTGTTGTTATCATTGTAGTTATGATAGTTTGTATTAAGC
>JAFIDM010009631.1:330324859-330337658 GCA_023159025.1 Thereuonema tuberculata | reverse complement strand
CAACAATTGCGCCTTTTGCATTCGCTACAATCACATTTATAATACAGCTCTACAACAATCACAATAATCGCAACAATTGCGCCTTTTGCATTCGCAACAATCACATTTATAATAATAAGGAAATTAAACAATATCAATTATCACAAGGCTTTGTGAAGCATTGTGATTGGTTTACTAATCGCGTTCCCTATCTTATTTTAATTTATAATTTGTAATTATATAAAAATTTCAAGTTTAGGAAACAATATTTTACAATTTATTTAAATTTCTTTTCAATCCTCTAACTAAATAATTTATACTGAAGCAACTAACGATAACAGGACAAAATTTAGTTATTATGACTCTTTTGCTGTGGCATAGCTCAAATTTAGTTCCTACTTTAGCTAAGTTTATTTCTTAAATAAAATTAAAAAGTTTATTGTCAAATGCTGAATATTTCCTGCGTTTCTAACTTATTTAACATATATTCAGAACGAGGCTTATGAAACCTAATGAACTTCAGCGGTGCAATGATACATTAACAAAGATGTAGAAATAGAAAGATAAAATGAAAATTAAACGATAAAATGAATTAAGTGAAAATCAATTTTTAAAAGGTGTATGATCGTATTCGTCAACAATATTCATGTTTCAGAGCATCTTTTCGTAGTGAAGATTGTCAACAATTATGGAGGCATTAATGACAATTCATCCTGTTTTAAGTTGAAGAAGACAGATGGGAGGAGAAATCGGAGTAGAATCAAAACATCAAGAGCATTTCATACAAACTGTATCGGATTCGGGTCAGGAGAGTAATTGGCAAACCATTCGATCCATTCCTACTGTATTAATTCTTTAAGATAGTGTTGCACAAGATCTGTGTGGGTGAATATTATTCACAAGCATAAATTCTGAACCTATGTAGCAGCAACCAGAAGAGCATAATATTAACAATATGACAATATAACATTACCCATTCAAAGTGCCTCCCTTAAATATATAAAAATCTAAGAAATTATTGATACTATTCTCTGTCAAGTCTCTCATATCTGCAGATCTGAAGTCACCAATTTCTTTTTTTTTAGAGTGTGATATTTTATAGAACATACTCAAATAAGTCCTTCTGGAAAACAAATAGATATTAAAATTTATTTAAACTTCACTGCAGATTTTAGTATCAAGTGTTGATGGCACCATTGGAAATGAGTTGTTTTTGAATTATACCAAGAGAATACCGTTTGTCCACCACAACTTGAGACTTAGCCACGCCTCTTCAAACGGAGAAGACATTTCACAATAGGGGTGAGGGTTGTAAAAGAAAAATTTGGGAAAAAAAAAAACAAGATTAGGAAAATTTTTTTTAAATATTTACTATTAAAGAAAAAAATTTAAGTACATTTAGATCGTTCATTGGAAATATTGATTACAAAAAAGACGGCCTTAAGGCCCACCAATTTATATCCAATCCAAATAACAACAATATGACTAAGCCCATGGAACCTTTTATAGAAAAAAATAAACTACTGACACATCCAAAGGACATAGCCAACGCGCTGTGTGGTCATTACTTTAGAGTTAGCAGAATAGAAACAAATCCACTTATTACAAGAAGAATTCCTAAAGCCGGACCATTAACATGTGCGGTTGAGGAGGAAACAAAACTTTTCTATGATAATTTCTCAAACATAGAATTGGAATACGCCTTAGAACAAGTTCCTACACAAAACTTACCCGGTCCAGACGGTATATTCCCTGAATTCCTCATTCATATGGGTAATGGAGCAAAACAGCCATTACTACATATGATCAATCTTACGTGGAGAAGATATATTCCGGACCAATGGAGAAAAGCCGAAATAATGCCGATATTGAAAAAAGGGAAACCTTCTGAAAGAGCTGCAAGTTATAGACCTATTTCCCTCACAAGTGTGGTAAGCAAATTGGAAGAAAGAATGATTGGAAATCGACTGAATGAATATTTAGAAAGCCGAACATTGATTGATGACCATCAGGGCGGTTTTCGTAGACATAGAAGCACTACTGATCAAGTTATAACGTTTACCCAACATGTAAAAGATAGATTTCAGAACCACAAGCCCACTTTAGCTGTACTCGTAGATTTCAAGGCTGCTTATGACCGTGTATGGAGAGCAAAACTAATCCACAAACTTATTATTAGTGGAATAATTGGAAACATGTGAAACTGGATAAAATCTTTTCTAGCTCAAAGAAAGATTCGCGTACGATTTCAAGGTGCCACTTCCAGATAAAGATTACAGCGAGAAGGATTACCACAGGGGCTGTTATTAGTTGCACTTTATTTAACATCATGATTAACGATGTTTTGAAGACAATAAGATCCATTCCAGGAATAAACGCATGATTATATGCAGACGATCTCTTAATATGGGCAACAAGCAGTAATTGGAAGGGTCTTGAATCATGCTTGAACGAAGCATTATCTCGACTTGCCATCTGGACTAATAATAATGCAATGATAATAAAAAAAACTAATTACCAAATCTTCACCCTATCCACAAAAAAAAAAGGAGTAAAACTTTATTATCAGGGAAAGCAGCTTAAGAGAAACAAATCTCCAAATATCTAGGAATTGCCTTAGACAGTAAGCCGTCTTGGAATGCCCAAATCCGAGAAGCAGCAGATAAAGGATTAAAACGCTGCCGTATACTTGGAGATTAACTGCAACTAAGTAGGGAGCAACACAAGAAGTACTAACATCAACGTACAAAAGCTATGTGCGACCGGTCATGAAATATGGAGGAGAATTACTCACAACAGCTAGTAAAATACAACTTATTAAACTAGATAAAGTGCAAAATATAGCCTTAAGAATAATAACCGGAGGAACCAAACCTACACCAATTAAAGCTCTGGAAATACAAACTGGAGTTGAACCTTTGGAAGCTAGACGAGAAAAAGCGACATTAAAAACATGGGCAAGAATGAAGAGTACCCGCCCAGCATTTTGGAAAACATATCGCCCAGCTAATAGTAGGCTAAAATCACAAAAAAACTCCATTGGTTAAGATTGAAGATATCGCACGGAAATATAATATACAATTCGTGGAATTGATGAACCCCCCCCCCTTTATTTTCGAAAATCTTCTTAGGTTTACCGACAGCAGAGTTACAGTTAGTGCAGCAAAATGCATCTAAATTGCTCTCCCTAACAGAAGAATTAAGACAAGCAACTTTGGAAACGATTCATACAAGGTAACCTGAACATGAGTGGCTGCATGTCTACACTGATGGATCCTCCTATCCAGGATCAGGCGCAACGGGAGCAGGATACAGCTGCAAGTTATTTGAAGGTTATTTTGCTGTAGGAGCACCGTTAAGTAATTTTGACGGCGAAATTGCAGCGATTGAAAAAGTAACGGAAATACTAGCAGATACTAAAATACACAATAAAGCTATTTTTATTTGTAGACTCTAAGGCCGCCATTCAGGCTCTCGCCTGTAACATCACTGACTTTAACCTTACTATTAGGTGTAGAGAAAAATTAAGTTTATTAAAAAGGCAAGGATGGACGATGGTGCTGCAATAGATACCAAGCCATGTGGGTATACAAGGTAACGACCGAGCAGATGTACTTGATAAACTTGGAGCATCCGTTCAACAGTCAGAAGCAATGTCATCACTGCAATCAGTCAAGGCTAGAGTAAACCTGGCGGTGCATAGATTTACAGAAATGGAATATAGAAGAGCTGCCGATGGAAAAAAATGGGAACGACTGATCACTTCTGGACCTATTAGTAGGAACCTCCCTCGATCTACATCAGTGGCAGTCTTCCGCAGTATAACCGGCCATGATTATCTGGCATCTCACCTATATAAAATAGGCGTCCTTCCATCTGAAGAATGTACTCTGTGAGGCCAACCCCTATGAATATGGGGCATCTGTTTAGCTGTAAAGAATTGGAGGAAATTCGAAATTCGGCGACAGAGACTGGATTTTATCTTTTGGCTCATCTCTACTGGCAACGCAGCGCTTGTTGGCAGAAATGCCAAGAGCTGGCGTTGGTTAATCAATCAATCACTTTTGGTTGTGGGGATTTCTTAAACGCATTGTGTATCCAGGACATGTCTCCGATATCACGACATTGAAAGATTGAATTACATCACAGGTGCGACAAATCCATTCCAATATGTTGCGAGTCGCAATGGAACATGTCATGCACCACATGCAGCTCGTGGAACATCACAGTGGTGGTCATATGGAACTTTATTTGTAATTACCAATAAACGTTGTCTATATTATTACGAAACTTGATGTGTGCTGTCTCATTTGGCAATTACTCATTCATTACTAATACGTACTACAACCTTTGCAGCCACACATTTTTCCCTATTGGCGACTTTTGGTACTAATTATTTTTTCATTAAGAAACATTTTCCGTTGAGAAATGGCGACGTTGTTTGAAGACAAACACATAATCAGACAAACGTACTTATTATGTAAAGGACAATGGCCAAAATGTATGGGAAGTTGATCCACCCTGTATAGTGATAAGATATATATATCTATAGAAAGATTTCGTTAAATAGAACATATTTTATTACTACGACTCGTCTCAATTATTAGTCTGTTCGGAGTTATATAATTCTAGATATGACTTATCTAGTTGACATCGTACTTCTCGGATATATTAATTAATTATCATTTAATAATTATTTTCAGTAACATTAACTATTATTTTCATTTATTACATGTAAATAATTATTATTTACTTGAAATAAATGATAATATTAATTATTAATTACATATTATAATTATTAAACATTTGATTGATTGATTGTGGTGAATGTGGGTGGCAGGGAAGCCAAGTACCTACAGGTAATAATTGAAAATAATATTTACTGTTACTGAAAATAATTATTAAATGATAATTAATTACTACATCCGGGAAGTACGATTTCAACTAAATAAGTCATGTCATATATCGTAACTCCGAACGGACTAATAATTTAGATAAGGAGTAATAATAAAAAAATGTTCTATTTATGGAGATCATTCCTTACGTATTATATATTATAAAAACATTATTCTGTCGGTCATAAGACTAAGTTTTTCCAATTCTATGACCAAACTATAAGAGATAGATTAGTGATGCATCTAAGTTTTCCGAAGAAGCCACAACGGGCAGGAAAGTCGTATATTCTCCGACCATCAAAAAATTAATTTGCTAAATAAAGTGTGTTAATATATACTTATCTTAACAATATTATAAATCCATTACAGATAAATATCTTCTTGTATACTTCTTCTTTATCACAATATTTCGAATTGTCTTCTCGACTATTCTTCTTCAGGTAATACAAAATAAAATATATAATAAAAGGAAATACATTTTAGTTTATAATATCTGAAGAAGAATAGTCGAGAAGACAATTCGAAATATTGTGATAAAGAAGAAGTATACAAGAAGATATTTGTGTTTAAATAAAGTTTGTGTTTTTAATGCTATACAGGGTGTTTCAAAAATACACGGCATAATTTCAGGTATGTATTTCCCACATGTAGACAATCAAAATAGTTCATTACAACATATGTCCGGAAATGCTTCATTTCCGAGTTATGGCCTTCACAACATTGAAAATCACCGGAACGTTTTTCGTATTTACAGATGAAGCACAGTTCACACGAGATGGCATAACAAATTTCCACAATCAGCATGTATGGGCGTATGAAAACCCAAATGCAACTGTTGTATCTCATCACCAGGTGCGGTTCTCCCTCAACATGTGGGCCGGTATCATTGGTGATCGATTAGTTGGACCCCATGTACTTGTAAACAGACTTACGGGGCAGGCGTACACAAACTTCCTGGAAAACACCATACCTCATGTTTATGACGACACTCCACTGATCGATCGTCAGCACGCTCACTTCTTGCATGACGGCGCTCCTGCACACTTCAGTCGTACGGCTCGCCGGTACTTGGATCGAACGTTTCCTGATCGATGGATAGGTAGAGGTGGCCCAATTGCTTGGCCTCCACGCTCACCTGATCTGAACCCTCTCGATTTCTACTTGTGGGGCCATTTAAAATCATTGGTTTATTCGTCTCCGGTGCCTGATTTGGAATCCCTTCGGAATCGAATTGTGGCACGTTCTGAGGACATACGCAACATTCCTGGAGTGTGGGATCGTGTTCGCAGGTCATTGAGACATCGATGTGAGGTCTGTATTCAAGCAGGAGGTGGTCATTTTGAACATCTTCTGTAATGGCAACGACCGGCGGAACGAAAAACGTTCCGGTGATTTTCAATGTTGTGAAGGCCATAACTCGGAAATGAAGCATTTCCGGACATATGTTGTAATGAACTATTTTGATTGTCTACATGTGGGAAATACATACCTGAAATTATGCCGTGTATTTTTGAAACACCCTGTATATGAAAGGGTTCCGGAGCGAAGCGACGGTACCCGGGTAGTATATCTTTATCTTATAGTGGTGGGGCAGATCTGCCCATTCTCCTTCGAAGTTTTCAACCAAGAATCTTTTCTATTGATTTAAAAACTTCTAAAAACGCCATAAATCTATAAATCTTCACATATTCTTTAATACTACTTCAGTATTAAAGGCAGTAGGAGGATGTTGTGAAGTAGTATTAAAGAAAATGTGAAGATTTATCTATCTATTGATACTTGATCAAAGCCCCGTCTTCCAATTGCCTTTAAGTCTGAAATTGTTTGACTTAAAATTCTGTAATGTTGACAGTTGAACTTAAAATAGTTGAATAATTTCGTAAGTAAAATTTTTTTGTAAAACCGGTTTTGTTTTTTTGTATCGGTATGTGTTATAGAATACTTTTTAAAAGTAATCAGTTTCTTATTATTTAAATTCTGGAAAAGCATTCAATCTTCTGATGATTTCACAACCAATGTGTTCTTTGCTTAAAATTCTGGTTTGATTATTTTATATCTTTTCTTAAAACTTCTGCTGCTTTCAACATCTCTTAAGAATTTCTTTTCAGCATGTAATTTGACTTAGCATCAACTATAATTTTGACTTCCGTAGACTTTCCACTTCAAATACTGTTAGAAATTGAAAAAGAAAGAAACAAACAAACAACTATAATCTCCCTTTTAAACAGGATTCATCTCTCAAGCTCATTTACTACTTAATAATTCAATAATAGTGAAGATTACTAACCATCTTTTGGCATTTCTTTGCAAAATCCAAAAAATAAGAAGGTGCTGTAATCTTTTATAAATTCGAAAATCTCATTAGCCTTGTCCTGATTCTTGCCGCAGGATAAAGGTGTTAAATCTTTGAAACAAGGATGTTCTTGAAAGTTGGGGTTCCTGAAGTTTAGAAAAAAAAAATCAGAACTTTTAAATTTCAAAAGCCCAGTTTTAATGCTTATAAATGATGTGAAAAATTTTGGTACTAAAATTTTAAAATAGATTTCGCATTGTAACATTATAATTGTCATAAACCAAAGTTCATATATATTCAGTTTTTTTTCTTTTTCTACTCATCTGCTTTTAGGAAAGGTTCTGCGACTTTTAAAACGGGATTAAAAAATTGGTCGACATTTAAAACGGGAATAATATTCGCCAATTTCTTAATCGTCTTTTATTATACAGTATTTTAAATCTATCGGACAGCGTTCTACCAGTTTCTTCTCTCTTGGGATGTAATTATAATTTAATCTTAATTAGGAATTTTTTAAAATGATTTAAGTAATAAAAAAATTTACGTGCCTAATAATCAACAAAATGGTAACTACGGAAGGCAAAAAGAACCAAAAAGATTTCGCACCTCGAGCTGTCACCGGGAAGAGTCTAGGACTGGCTGAAGAGTCAAACTCCAACGATAATAGGCTCAAAAGGTGCGAACTTATTCGAATCCCACTCACGCTCCCGGAAGCGCGACCCCTTAAAAGTAAACACAATCTAAAATACACAAAAATAGAAAAATAACTTAAACTAGTTAGTTTAAAACTCTTGTTTTTTGCTTTAAACAAACTCCTTTGAGTCTCTCGGAACGCAGGCCAAGGATTTGCCTTTTTTTTCTATTTTTGTGTATATTTGGATATGTTTTGCTTTTGTGAGTGGCATTCGTATATGTTCGCACCTTTTGAGCCTGTCGCCGGTGGAGTTTATCTGGCTGATGAGTCCTAAAGAGGACGAAACTGCCGTCCGAGACTGTCCCCGTTGACAGCTCGGGGTCGAAATCTTTTTGGTTCCTTTGTGCCTTCCGTAGTTACCATTTAATTTTTTAAAATATTTTCAATTACTTTCTGTGTTTGTTTTCATTCTTTTAATTTGTCTTCATTCTAAAGACTAAAGCTGAACGCGGATATGATAACGTCAGCGCAAAGAAATGGACTTCTGCGTTTATCATAACGGAAAATATTCGTTCATATGTATAAAGATCGCCGCTCTGAGAAAGGAAACTTTGCCATAATTCATGAGTTTTCGCTGGATCTTCTTTTCAATGGATCTTCTCAGCGATGACAGTTCAGAAGGCAGTCCCAATAAATTGTGGATCTTCTCTAAACTCTTTATTTATATTTATAGAGATGGCCGGAGTAAAACAAAAGAGGGTGAGCGAGTGTATATGTGTGTGTGATAGTCTTTGAAAATTCAAACTGTTGTTTATAGTAGAAATAGAAAAATAGCTAAAATGTACTTGAACTAGCAGTTGTATAGTTGGATTGTATTCAATAACAAGCTTTAAGGTAGACTATTCTAATTTTTACCCAACAAGTAAATTTTGAGAGAGATGGCAGTGAAGATAGCAAACGACGAGAAGCGTAGATTCTGTATTTCTGATCAAAGTTCGTAATTCCAATATTACAGTAGCTTAGGGGTTCTTTTGAATCGGGGCAGATCACGGCTCACTGCAACAGCCACAACTGGATACTCAGTTCTGTTATTCTATTCGGCTGCTGGTCTCGTAACGGCGGCTTTTCTGTCCACGACCATTCTTGCTTCTACCGGGATCAGGTGCGACTTGCACGGCTGCCTTCTCCCTTCTCCGAAGGCGTCTAAATCTAGTCCGAGAACGCTCTTGCTTCTCCCGGGGTGCGACATGCACGGCTGACATTGTTCCGCTCTCGCGGCTGGGGAGAATCCGTGGGTGCTACTAGATAATCACTCTTCTCTTGGTTTGGAGACTGTAGGGTGGCTACACGCCACAGGTTGAACTCACAACTTTCTTCTTAGACTGAGTGGCTGGCTGCTATTAACATACTGACTGCTTCCTCTTTTGGGCTCCTGCCCAGAACAGAACTCTCTAGTCTGACTCGGCATCCCTATTTAAGGCTGTTAAGCGCCTCTTTTTCGAATCTGGGATAGTCAACTGTCAATAGGGAGGCAGGGTCAGACGAGTCTACTCCTTAGGAGGGAAGTTGGCCAAAACCACCGGTAACATTTCCTCCCTTCTAAAATTCATGCAGCCTCTGCAAAATCTTTTACACTTCATTCTCTCTAATAATATATGGTTGTACGCTCCGCGTTGACTACCTCACAATGTCTACGTCTACCCGCATACCGTACTCGGTAGGTACACTCTCCCACTTTCTGACATATTGTCCCAGGACCTTCACAACGGGGTAGCAGTTTTTCCGATTGCCCAATGTATCTCCTAAATGAGTGCACTACCACTTTATCTCCGACCTGGAAATGTTGTATCGGTTTTATTCCTGCCTTCTTTTGTACTCTCTTTGCTTCTTATTGATTCGTTCTCGAATTATGCTCCTCTCCGTATTCATAAACTGCCGAATCTGCCGAGGGGAAGATCTGTTTTGAAAGTCACTCCTCAGCTCTTCCTGGTCTGCCGTTCTTGCATCCTACCATATAAAATAAAGTATGGCGCTTTATGTATACTGGATTGCATTGCTATGTTATAGCCATAGATCACTTCGGGAAGCACAGCGTCCCAGTCTTTCTGATATGGACTAACATATTTCGCTCGGTGAGTCCGTTCACCTGCGGACAATAGCTAGCAGTAAACTTCTGTTGAATGGCCTGTTCCTGGCACAGTCTATTCACACAATTTGACAGAAATTGTGCTCCCTGGTCTGAAACTAACTGCTTCATTGGTACAGTTCTCAAGACAATTTCAAAAATATAAACAAACATCTTTTATTTCTCTGTCTGTCTGGTGCAATTGTTGTAATTTGTGAAAAAAGAAATAATTTTTACAAGTTCGCTACGGGAAACGAACATGCAACCTCCTGCTCCGAAGTTAAAATCTCAGCCATTAAACCACGAGGACTACATTCTAATCTGTATAAAAAATAAAAATATATCATAGATATATGATTCACATGCTGGTTCTAAAAGCAGTCGTGGATTGAGAGAATATAGACATCAAAAATTAAATTTAAAAAAAAAAAAAATTAAAAAAAAAATTTAGTTTTAGTTTACTTGATGTAATTTGTGTGTGTGTGTTTTTTTCATAAATAAAAAGTTGTTTTCCGTTACATATGCGAGGCTTCCGGAGCAAAGCGACGGGTAGCCGACTAGTTTTATTAAAAAAATAAAAAATATTACAATTAAAAAATTGAAGAAAAATTTATATATTACAAAATATTTATATATTGTAAAAATTTATATAATAACTGCAAACAATTGGAATATTGTAAATATAATTACAAATAAAAATCATGGCAATAAGTCGAATAATAATTCAAAGAAATTTGCAAATAAAATAGAAATAGAAAATGTTTTAAATAAAAATGGAAAATACCTTCGTAAATTTAGGAAACATTTCAAAATCTTAAGACTTTGTGGAACTATCATGTTTATATTGGGGCACGGCAGTGACCCCGCCAAGACGAGCCGAAGGCAGGAAGGGCACTTCGTACCTTTTCTCGAAGCGTTTCGTCGTATTTCCGAACCCTCATAGCTTCGGATTTGATAATACCAAAGAGCTCAAATTTTCAGGATAAGATGCAGTTACCATACTAATGAAATACGCTAAGTTTCATTTATGTAGCTTTTACTTTACTTTGGATTTTATTAATACCTAAAAAACGTCGATTCCGTCACTGATTCAATCACTGACTCATGATCATCAAAACCTCAAGGGTACTTCCTGAAGTCCTAGAAAGCTGAAATTTGGTATGCAGGCTAGGATTAGCACACAAACAACAACAAAATTAAGAAAGCCTTAACTTTCACCCTCCAACCCCTCATAAAGGGGGCGGGGGGTCTGGTTATGTATTATCGAACCCTCATAGCTTCGGCCTGGTTAATACTAGAGCTCAAATTTTCAGGATAAGATGCAGTTACCATACTAATGAAATACGCTACGTTTCATTTATCTAGCTTTTATACTTTGGATTTTATTAATATCTAAAATACGTCGATTTCGTCCATGATTCACTGACTGACTGACTCATTATCATAAAAACCTCTAGGGTACTTCCTGAAGTCCTAGAAAGCTGAAATTTGGTATTCAGGCTAGGTTTAGCACACAAACAACAAAAAAGTTAAGAAATCCGTAACTTTCACCCTCCAACCCCTCATAAAGGGGGTTCCGGTTCTTTATTATATAACAATTTCTGATAGGTATATCCCACCCAAACCATTGCCTGTAAAATAAGTTGCCAAGACTCACATGCTCATAACGCTGTCACTGTTAAAAAGTTATCAGATCTCATCTTACAAAAAGAAATGAAATCTCACCCAAAACATTTCCTGTAAAATAAGTTACCAAGACTCCCATGCTCATAACGCTTTCACTGTTAAAAAGATATGAGATCTCATGTAGAGCCAAGCCCCTAACTCTACAAGGCCTAACTCTACAAGCCCTAACTCTAAAAACTCTATGTCTTGGTCAAAAAGTATGGCTTGGCATACTCCATATCCTTTACATAACTCCATGGGATTGTCTGTGCGACAGCCACGAAACGGCCAAGCCATACTTTTTGACCAAGATATAGGGTTTTTAGAGTTAGGGCTTGTAGAGTTAGGCCTTATAGAGTTAGGGGCTTGGCTCTACATGAGATCTCATATCTTTTTAACAGTGGAAGCGTTATGAGCATGTGAGTCTTGGCAACTTATTTTACATGAAATGTTTTGGGTGGGATAAACATTGAAGTCACAGCAAATGTCTAACTTACTACTACTAAATAAAAATGTTATGATTTGAAAAATAAAAGCAGAGCAAAAGTGTTGCGTCATTACAACAATAATCAAAAATAGTAGAAATAAAAATATTAGTTGTAGATAATGTATCAATAACAAATATAAAAATATCCAATAATTTTTTTTTGCACTAATCTTAAATATGTCTATTCTTGACTTTACTTACTTCTAAAATTTGTTTGTACTTTAGTTTTCAGAATTTGCCTTTTTATATTTATTTTTCTGATTTTATGTCTGGTGGGATAAAATATGGTGAACATCTGAGAAGGAATAACCCTGGGAGATTAAAAGGAAAATTGAATTTGCGTAAGAGTTTACAAGGATGATTTGGAAACTATGTAACGAGACCGTTCCAGTGTGTGTTTTATTCTTCTTTAAGTTTTCATATTCTATGCATGATTAAATGTTAATGGGATATTTCAAAAACGTATTCTACTTAAATATTAATATAACTAACTACTGTACTTACAAATTTAAAATTAATTTCGTTGAAAGCGCATTTAAAGAATTTAATTTATTTAAAAATATAAATGATGACACACTTTTTATTTGTTGCTTTTACTTTTCTAATAATAATGTAATTATTAGTAAGTTAGACATTTGCTGTTACTTCAATGTTTAGAAACATGTTAGTTATACAGTCTTACGATTTTGAAATGTTTTCTAAATTTACGAAATTATTTTCC
>JAFIDM010009631.1:330294793-330319859 GCA_023159025.1 Thereuonema tuberculata | reverse complement strand
GCCCCCCCCCCCCCCGAAAATATATTCTATATACGCCTCTGATCCAAGCTACCGTGAAATATTGGGTGAGTGCAAAAGTTCTACCCGTTTTTGGATGTGAAGATTTGCAATGGAATTGCCCTCACACATGACATTGTAATGATGCAAATCGTCTGCCAATCAAACGTGTGGATGGCATCCCACGTTGGAGAGGACGATATTGACCAAGCCATAAGGAACAGCCCGAACCCAACCGTGCAAGAATTAGCGGAGACCTTCAACGTATACCGGACAACGGTCGAGAGACGGCTGGTTAAGTTGGGTTTTACGAGGTTTTACATAACCTGACAGCTAAGCAACGGGATGACCGAATCGCCACCTGTGTTTCCTTGCTTTCCCGGTACAAAAATGACCCATTCTTGACACGAATTGTGACAGGAGATGGGAAGTGGGTTATGTACTCAACGTAAGCGTCGTAGGATTGTGTGTCGACCTTCTGATCCGCCTGCATCGACTTCGAAAGCTGAACTTCATCCCAAGAAGGTGTTATTGAGTGTGTGGTGGGATGTGCAGGGAATAATTCACTGGGAGGTCCTGCCACTCAACCAAACCATCAATGCTGCTTTCTACTGTCTACAGTTAGACAGGCTGCATTGAAATTTGATAGCAAAGCGGCGAGGTCTCATCAATCGTCGCGGTGTTATCCTTCATCACGATAACGCCAGGCCACATGCTGCTGTCATCACTCGCCAAAAGTTACTGGGCTTTGGTTGGGAGGTTTTACCCACCCTCTCTATTCTCCTGACTTGGCACCAACTAACTATCACCTATTTCGTGCGTTGAACAATTCCTTCAGTCAGAAAATCTTTGATGATCTTGATGCTGTGAAAACTGCCATCAAAGACTTTTTTGACTCGAAACCGCCGGAATTTTACCGCCAGAAAGATGGCAAGAGGTCCTAGATAGCAATGGGGATTATGCACAATAATAGGTACTGTTCATTTTGCGTTTATTTGCTCTTCTCTATAGGTAATAAAAACGGGTAGAACTTTTGCACTCACCTAATAATTTTATAATCTTCATTATCAGTTCTTTTTAAGTATTTAGGTTTTCTTTGAATATTCCAGTATGATTCTATTTCTCTGATTTAACTTGAAATTAATTTTTTTTTAAATAGAAAGTTTTATTGTATTATTCCATTATAATGCTAAAAAAAAATCAATTTCTCAAACATAAATTCATATCATAATTAAATTGTCCTGAATATTAACTTAAAAGTCAAACATATTTTCTAAACAATAAGTTTAAAGAAATTACAATAATAATACATGATTTACATCAATAAATTCAATAAAATAATCTATATTTTAATTGAATTTTCTTATTTTTATAAATTTCTGTAATAAGTGTCAACTTGTATTTACTTTGTTTTCAAAAAAAGAATTCAAAACACGATTTATTTCGATATTTTGGCTATATTCAGCTACACAAACTAGACTCAGCAGTCGCCAACAGCCGGCCTATACTGGTCCCCCTATACTGGAGTCGCCCGGCGTCTGTACTTTCGCGGTTGGGAGAAGCACGGCTTTAGTACCCTCATTTACAACAAAAGCCTGCCGTCCCTATTGTAAATTCAAGGCCGGTGGCTGTAAGGGGTGGAGAGGGCTGTAATTGAGGTCAGAGCAACCGACTGCGAACGCCCGCAATGGAATCGCACCTTTAGCTGTCAAAAGTTTTTGTGATATTTATTGAAAAATCGAGATTTATGTGAGTGCCATGTGATACATTCAAAGGATAACAACTCATCTTCTGTCCTGTTTTATTCGTTGGCGAAAGATGTAGTCTCTCTTTAAATGGAACTCTTTACAATGACATTGATATCAAGAATTATTTAGAAATCGTGCACTGCAAAAACTTATTTACTTTAACTTTCAGTTTTGCTTATGCTGATTTGCAAAAATGGTTCGGAAATTATGAGTAAAGATATTTTTCAGTAATAATCGAAAGGCTTCTCAAAAAAAGAAAAGCAAGTAATTCTATAGAAATAAATAAAATTAAGTATCAACAGTATTTAATATAGATTTGTTTATTTTGATTATTTTGCTGAAAATATTAACTGTAATAATAATAATATATATTTGAATTAATTCTTTTTAAAACAATTAATAGTAAATCTAGAATTATTTCTGCGAAAACGTATCATATTTTTACAAGGGCAACTTTCTGCTTTTAATAGAAATTTTAGGGTAATGGATTTCTTTCCCGTTGAATCAATTATAATTTATTATTGATTAGTTAAAGTCAATGGCTTTCAGAATTTTCTGATCTCCTCAACATCATCAAAATAAATTGCAGAAATAAAATTTAAAAAGCGATGTTAAGAACAACTAAAAGTTATGAAGATTGCTCTACTTCCCTTGCTAAAGAAAATAAAAAGATTATGCAGACCATTTAGTAGAATACAAAGTAGTTAAAATTTAGCTGATTTCATCGGTTTTTGATACCAAACAAACTATTAATGTGTGTAATATAGCACTTATCAAGTAAGTAAAGAATTGAGATGAGCTGATTCACGTATTTAAATTGCAGACATCGTCTTTACTTAAGTATGACTCGTTTAATTTTGGGAATATCTACTATGTCTTATTTCCCCATGGTAGTAGAATTAGCAAAATTACTTAATCCTCCTTAATTTCTGGTTGGAGAGTAAATCAGTTTCCTAATACTTTTTAAAGATGCATTATCCTTTCATGATATTTCAGTGAACGAAACAGCTATACTACCATTTTGATAATAATATTGAGGCGATATTGAAATTATGCTTAATAATTTTAGAAAATTTTTAGAACTACAGTTAAATATAAGAGAAATGCGAATTAATTACTTTTGCTGCGAAACTTCGAACAGCATTTTGTATGCATATATCTTTCTAATTTAAGGTTTATATATTCTACAATCATAGAAATGTAATATTAATTGAACTTTCAGAAAATTGAATATTCTAACCTTCTTTTGTCTAAAATATCCTTTTAAAATTGATGGAAATCGAAGTAATTCTTTTGAATAACCGGAATTTGAAAAAAGAGCTGTAGTATCGGAAAATATTCAGAATGTTTTCGAATCCTTACTATTACAATCAAAATTCATGTGAATATGATGGAAATTCTGCTAGCAATAATAAGGATTGCTATTGGTATTTGTTATAATTGTTACGGAATCAGATTGCTTAGCAACTGATTTTGAACTTACTGTAAGTTTTGTCAAGTAAAGACTAGTTTTATGCATTTAATCTATTTCATTTTACTTGACAAAACTAAACTTTTATGGAACGTCTTTTTCGTTCAGATAGATTAAAAGTGGATCCCAATTCTACTAATGCAGCAACAGAATGGGTCCATTGGTCACTGAAGGAAGTGAGGAATGCTACAAATGAGGTACAGCTCAATCTTTTAGTTAACCATATTTCTCCTTCCATCTATTCATACATAAGTTAGGCAAGTAACTATTCTGATGCTATTGACATCTTGAAAAATATTTATATTAAGCCTATGAATGAGATTTATGTGAGGCATAGCCACTCGTTGTTAGTTACCAAACTAATTAGTTGATCAATACCTACGTGAGCTGAAACTTCTAAGTAAGGACTGTAATTTGAAAGATTACAGCAAATCAAATTACAGTAATTTCAAATCAGAAATGATTATTGCAGAGACTCATTCTTACATGGAATAAGTGATAACAGCTCAACGACTTCTTATAAATGTTACTCTAACCCTTGATAAAATTACAGAACAAGCTCTAGCGCTGGCTGTTATTCATTCTAACTCATTTAATACGATCTCTTTACCAGCAGTTGTTAATGCGGTTCATGAACTGAAGTCACCAGCAATGAAAGAGACAAACTCTATAAACTCAATTAATTCAGTAAACGCAATTAATTAATTCGATACTGGTAGTTCTTTGAGTTTATTAATGAATTATTCGCTCATGCAATCAAAGATTAGAACCTGAACATAACAATATTATTATGGCCTCTAGATGTCATTCATGTAAAATAATTAGTAGTTGTCGTGGGATTCCTACAATGTTAGGTATTATTTATAAGGATTTTGGGTTCTATATTTATAGATTTGGGTTCTTCCACATGCATGTGCGGATCTTATAATGGTCCATGATATTTTAAAGCAACATAAAGCTGTTAGTATAAATTTTGGTGGTCCAAGGTCATCAATTCACGTTTGTAATACAGCTGCTGCTATGGTGCCAGAAGCTGCCCTTTCTCAACATTTATCTCCACACATTAAACCTTTTGCAATAAAATCTCGTCAGTTTTCAAGTGAAGATCGTGTGTTTGTTGACTCTTGAAATACGCAAATTACACTGTACAACATGAAAAATGTCCTGTAGATGAAAATATGTGTTTTTGATATATTTATGGCTGGAAATAATTAATCTGTACTCGGTTTTTGTCTAACACGTACCATTTTCCCAAAAATCTACAATTTAGTGTTTTATTTATTTCCTCACTAATATTTCTATGTTTTCTTAATTTAATTTAATTTTGGATTATCCTGTTTAGTCTATTCAACATTTTCACAGCAGGGATAGATTTACACACATTTAGCAATATATATCTATATCAAACATTCACTGCCATCTTGATCATCCCACAATTCCAGCATTTTAACTATAAATTTTGTTTCAATTCTGACGTTTCCATTCACCGTGTGATACTGCTCATTGAATTGGTGCTGTACTTCTAGTGACGTTAAGTGTGAAGTGTACAAGTGTTTTAAGGACTAAGGACAAGGTATATTACCGTTCAGTGCATTACGTCTCGTCAGTGTAAGAAATAAGCCCGACTTATTTTGTTATGTGTGTGGCAAACTTAAATTCAAGACTCAACAATGTAGCTTGTCACCGTTGGTTAGAAAGGCGTATGAATTGTATTTTGGATGAAGAGTTAAGGACCAGGATTGAAGTCTTAAGCTCCACATACATGCTGCAATTCATGTTCCAGGAATCTGAGAAACTGGTTACAAGGAAAACGTAGTACAATGAAATTTGGTGTACCTATGGTTTGGCGTGAACCAAAAGACCACGTAACGGATTGTTACTTTTGTTTGACAGATGTGAAGGGGTTCTTGTCCAAATCCAAACATTCTCTTCGGTATCCAAATCTACCCTCCGCTGTGCGACCAGTTTTTCATTCTGCAGACCTTCCTGTCCTTACACCTCCAGATAAATATACGTTGATTCAGAGGAAGACACCTCCGATGTCCCAAGAGGTCAAGATCCCAAATTTCAACCCTCTACATCTACGACATGTTCACATCATGAAATCAAACAGGAAGAGCTTAACGATCTTATACGGGACTTAAACCTCTCTTGAAACACATGCAGAATTACTGGGTTCTAGGCTTCAAGTTTGGAATCTGTTAGATAAAGATGTAAAAATAAGTTCATTTAGAAGACGACAAAGTCATTTTGCGGACTATTTTGCGGAGAAAGAAGACACTGTATATTGTTGTGGTGTGAATGGCTTAATTGGGACATGAATATAATGTAGCAGACTGGCGCCTGTTTATTGAGTCATCCAAACGTAGTCTAAAGCAGTGCTCCACCATATAGGCAATATAGGCAATTATCCCCCGGTTCCTGTAGCATAAAATGCTGTAAATACAAAGGAAACATGAGGTAATAAGTGCTATACTGAAATTTATTGACTACACTACATTCAAATGGCACATTTGTGGCGACTTGAAAGTCATTGGGATATTAACAGGCATGCAACAAGGATACACTAAATTCTGCTGCTTCCTATTTGAATGGGATAGCCGTGACAGAAAAAAAAAATCACTACATCCGTAAACAGTGGCCTCCAAGAAAAAACTACATTCCTGGCACCAAAAACAAATCATATGAACCACTTGGGTAATGTGTCTTTCTTCCACCATTGTACATTAAACTTGGTTTAATGAAAATTTTTGTAAAAGCGCTTGACAGAGAAGGATTGACTTTCTTGCATCCCAGAAACAAATTCAAAAATTTAAGTGAGGCAAAGATAAAAGAAGGGGTTTTTATTGGCCCACAAATTAAAGCAGTAATGTATGACGAAGATTTCGATAATAAACTGTCAGAAGGAGAATTTGCAGCCTGGCGGGCATTTAAATCTGTGTGCTCAAGTTTCCTTGGAAATGAGAAAGCAGAAAACTATGAAGATCTTGTTAGTGACACGGTGAAATGCTTTCGTATTATAGGCTGCAATATGTCCTTAAAACTACACTTTCTGGACTCGCATCTGGATTTTTTTTCCTCAAAACCTCGGCGCAGTTAGCAATGAGCATGGGGAAAAGGTTCCACCAGGACATTGCTATGTTTGAAAAGCGCTTCAGTGAACGATGAAATGGAAGTATGCTTGCAGAATATTATTGATCTACTCTCAGGGACACTGCAACAGATGCCTACAAGCGGAAACGGTCAAAACAAATCATTTTAGTGTATATGTTTTCCATAATCAGTGTCTGTCTGACTTTGTATAAATATGAAAAGTGGATCTCCTAAAAAAACGGGACGTGGTGGAACATTTTGGCTTTCAGATATGAATCAAGCACCCTTTGTTTATACAGAATCACATACTTTCATCTAAAGGACAGAAAAAAAGTTCAAATTTGTTGTACAGTGTTATTGGCGGAAGGTGTTATTGAAGTTAGTACTTCACCATCGAGGGCTCAAATAGAAATCTTTTCAGCTGAAAATTGCAACAAAAGGATGTGTATAGATTATTCTCAGACTATTAAGAAATATACACACCTTAATGCCTATCCTCAGCCTAGATTAGAAGAACTAGTAAATAATGTCACTCAATAGAAACTCTTTAGTGCAATTGATTTACGCTCCACATATCAACAGATTCCAATTCGAGATGAGGACAAACTTTATGCTGCGTTTGAAGCGAATGAAAAACTGTATCACTTTAAAAGGATTCGTTTTGGAGCTACCGAATGGATGGATCCGAATTTCAAACGGCTATTGACCGGATTATAGAGTTTGAAGGATTTCAAAGTACCTACTCTTATCTGGATGAAATCATCGTTTGTGGAAAAGATCAAGCTGGAAATGATCACAATTTAGATAGGTTCCTCAGAGTAGTTAGAAAGTAAAATTTTACGTTAAATAAAGAAAAATCCAAACTTTCAGTCACTTGCATCATAGTTTTGGGTTATGTTGTTGAAAACAACAATAATAATATGAATGAAAATAACAATAATCAAACCACATCTATCACGACTTGAACCTTTGCTACAGTATCCTATTTCACTGATACGAACGCATTAAAACTGTGCTAGGAATGTTTGCTCATTATTCCAATTGGGTGCCACGTTTTTCTGAAAGTATTAAGCCTCTAACACAATATGTTTCTTTTCCATTAAATGAACAGGATATTAAGGAAATTGTAGCCAATTCAGTAGTTAAATGTATCGATGAGTCTTTGACTTTGTCAGTAGAAACGGATGCATCTGAGAATGCTATAGGTGCAACATTTACTCAAGAAGGTTGTCCAGTTGTTTTTTTTTTCAAGAACACTATCGAATTCAGAGGAGAATCAATCTGCTGTAGAAAAGGAGGCGTATGCGATTGTGGAATCTTTGAGAAAATGGCGACACATTTTACTTGGTCGTTTTTTCAAATTAATTACGGATCAGCAATCAATATCATTCATGTTCAATGCCAAAATTAAGAATAAAATTAAGAATGAAAAAATTTTAAGATGGCGTTTGGTATTACCGGAATACTATTATGATATGATAGGCAAAGACAACGCCGCAGCGGACGCTCTCTCGAGAATGTGTTTATTGACCACCAACTACATATCTTTAAAATCCCTGCACACTGCCCTAAGTCATCCGCTGTTACTCGTTTTCTAACTATATAAAAAGACAAGACCTCACTCATTCCCTAATTCACTGACTGACTGATCAACGTCCAACCCAAACCGTTGGACCTAGAAAGGTGAAATTTTGCACAGAGGTTCCCTTTATGTTGTAGACATGGAATAAAGCCGGATTGCAAAAATCCCACGGGTTCGGGAATAACGAGGGTTTATTGTCGCTTGAAGATTTTCTTATTTCCGTAATTATTTCCGTAACTAGAATTAGTTAAAGTTGCGATTAGACCCAGAGGACCGCGCAATGCTGCTGGAGGGTAGGCTCCAGAGATCAGAACCTACGGGCCAAAGTTGAGGACGGGGGTCGGCCCGTCGCTCGCCCGCCTTTAACTCCCGGGAAAGAAACCCGGTACCCATTCTATAGAGGGCTGGGTAGACCCTAGGGCCCGTTTGGAGGAGAAAGAAGCGTGAAAAATTCCCGTCCTCCGCCGAGGCCGGGAATCGAACCCGTTACCTCCAACCCGCAGCCAAGCGCCCTTACCCACTCGGCTACCGGGCCCACAACTAGAATTAGTAGTCTTCAAATTTGGCATGTAAGTTGGTAATTACAATAACTAAAACCCTTTTTCAGGGCTTTCGAAATTCCCACGGGTTCGGGAATAACGAGGGTTTATTTTCGCTTGAAAATTTTCTTATTTCCGTAATTAGTTCCGTAACTAGAATTAGTAGAGACTTCAAATTTGACATGTAAATAGGTAATTATAATCACTAAAACCCTTTTTCAGGATGTTTCGAAATTCCCCCGGGATAGGATAAAAAGCGTTGTTTTTAGTTATAAAGCTGAAAGTTTGGTATCCGTTACTATTCTTAGATTTTGGATTTGTTATCTTGACAATGAGAACTACACCAATATTGTTATGCAACAATTGCAGCTAAAATATTGTTCTGCACAATAGCGCTATAAATGCACCTGGTAGCGACAATGGGAACTATACAAATAATGTTGTGCAATTGCAACTAAAATATTGTTGTGCATAATGGCGACGGGGTTTTCAGGTTAGATATAGATTTGTAATGATCAGATGATTTTTTACGAACTAGGAAAGGTTTGAAGTGATAAGGTTATGACGTTGCAAAATTCAAATAACCTGGAACAATGATTGTACACTGGGAGGACGGTGAGTGGATGGGCAAACATGGTTCAAAGATAGTTCTACGAGGTTTTCAGGATAGATATAAATTTGTATGGAGATCAGACCTTTTGAGTTGTTATTGTCTTTTTTTTTTGTTTTTTTTTTTTTGTACCAACCGAGAAAGTTCCAAGTGATCTCGCAATTGCAATTTTTTTATTATCCACATTAGGACATTTGTTTTTTGTAACCCGAGCGAAGAACGGGTCGTTTTGCTAGTATTATATTCGCAGTAGAAAGTTGCCTTTCTCTATTGATGAATTTAGGAAAGTAATTAATGATTGTCACGTCTGCTGTGAATTAAAACCTCGTCTTACCAAATTTAGAGAACTGCTTATTAAGGCAACTTCTTCTTTTGAATGTTTAAGCATAGACTTTAAGGGGCCACTACCTTCATAATCTGCTAATCGCTATTTACTCGTGGTTATTGATGAATATTCTCGATTTCCGTGTGCATTTCCTTGTCGGGATATGTCTTTTATCTGTCACAACAAATTATTTCACCTATTAACTGAATTTGGAATTGCAGCGTATATACATTCAGATTGTGGCGTATCAGAAGAAATTAAGAATTTTTTTACATTCCCTTGGAATTGCAATTAGTCGTACAACACCATATAACCCTCGCGGTAATGGGCAAGTAGAACGTTACAACGGTGTCATTTGGAAAAAACCATAACTCCTGCTACACGATCTAGAGGGCTTAAGATAACTCAATAGGAAAATGTACTTCAAGATGTTTACATCGTATCCGCTCACTCCTCTGTACTGCAACTAATGAAACTCCTTACGAAAGAATGTTTCAACACTAGAGAATAAGTTCTAATGGCTCATCTTTTCCATCCTGGTTTTTGACCCCAGGAAAAATACTTATGCGGCGTCAAAATAAACAATCTCAATATCACTCTCCAGTAGATGAGGTGGATTTACTAAAGCCAACCAAATTCATGCTCTTGTTCGTTTAGGAAATAGTCGTGAACTTACTGTATCAATTCGACATCTAGCACCGCGAGGAAATGATAAGATAACTCCAGATACTTCAGAATCAGATCAAGATATTCATACCACTACACATATTCAAGAGATATTCTCACAAGCAGTGACGCCACCACAAAATATATCTACATTAATAGATACTCTTGTGTCCACACCTACTTCAATTAATTCTATTCCATCAGAGACTGAGTCATCTCTGAGACCCAGTTCAGCAGAAGGTTCATACTTAATCCGTAATTCAGAGATAACCTCAGAAGTCTGGCAAAGACTTAAACTTGCTATTTAAAATAAAATGTGTTGAAGTAACTGAAGAGGAGGAAAATGTAATGAAATAATTGTGATGTAATAATAATAATAATTGTTTATCTTTGTAATAATAAGTATTGCTATTGGTATTTGTTATAATTGTTACGGAATCAGATTGCTTAGCAACGATTTTAAACATGCTGTAAGTTTTGTCAAGTAAAGACTAGTTTTATGTATTTAATCTATTGCATTGGTATCTGTTATAATTGTTACCGAATCAGATTGCTTAGCAACTGATTTTGAAAAACATACTGTATGTTTTTGTTAAGTAAAGACTAGTCTTATGTATCTAAATCTACTATATTTTATTTAACAAAACTTTTATGGAACGTCTTTTGAGTCCACACAGATTAGAAGTGGATCCCAGTTCTACTAATGCAACAACAGAATAGATCCATTGGTTGAAAACTTTCGAGAATTTTCTGAAGGAAATGAAGATTGCTACAGATGAGGTACTCAATGTATTAGTTAACCACATTACTCCTTCCATCTATTCAAACATAAGTGAGGTAAGTAAGTACTCTGATGCTATTGATATTTTGAAAAATATTTATATTAAGCTTAAGAATGACATTTATGAGGCATAGATTAGCCACTCCTTGTCAGTTATCTAATGAATCAGTTGATCAATATCTGCTAGGGGCTGAAATTTCTTAGTAGCAGTTACAGCTGAGCACAGGGTCTCCAAAAGAAATCTTTCAAGGCGGTACAAAACCCATTTGAGGCCTCTTAGACTTGCAAAATTATTTTGAAATTAAAAAAAAAACATTGAGGTTAATTAATGTGCATTAAAATTCAATAAATGCTCATTTAATGATCATATAAAACAATATATTAAAACATACTGGTATTCAAGTAATGTAGCAATATAAAATACTTTTTATGTAGCAATATAAAATACTTTTTATGTAGCAATATAAAATACTACAATATTATGTACGCCGACGCACAGTTATTAGAAAAATAAAAACATAATAACAAAGAAATGGAACAACTAGTATAGTGCCTTTTTTCAAGTTCACGAAATAAAACTGGGGTCTTGATTATATAGTCAGTCTGCGTGTGGGAGGGGATTGTGGGCGTTGGCAGGAAGGCGCCGGGCGCGAGCGGAGCTTCCTTTCACTTGCCCATTGCCTTGGGATAGCGGAGGGGAAGAGTGCTTAAAACCTACAACCTTTCTCCCCTCTTTTGGCCCTCCCCTTCTCTCGTTTCTCCCTGCTATTTATTATGGTTTGTTTTTGCCCTTAGCAGAGTGCCTTGAATTAAAGAATCTTTTCTTTTTGTTTTTCGGATTTTGTATTTGCTGATATTTTTCACAGAAATGGTTTCGTTGTAACAGGATGGCTCATTTAAAATAAAGACCGATTCTTTGCACTTCCTAAGATAGGCGTTGATTTCCCTGCAAACGATAACGGTGCCTTGAATGTTGATCTTGTGATGGTGGTCTGTGGCGTGGGTGACAGTTGCGTAATTGGTGTTTCGGTTATTGATTGCATATTGATGTTGGTAAAGGCGGTCTCCCAGTTGTTGACCTGTCTCACCAACATAAAAACATGGTTGCTGAAGGCAGGGTATGGCGTACACGACACCCTGCGTGGAGAGTTTCTCGTCGGAGGATCTTTGGCGTGTTTGTTTTTGGAGAATTTTGCCCAGTGTTTGACTGGCGGGAGATGTTGTGACAATTTGCAGGGGTCGCAGAATGTTGTTGAGTGCTTTATGTAAAGGTGGATAATAGGGTATGGAAACATATTTGAGATGGGATTTGTGAACCGGTATGTCGTCTTTGTAGTGAAGGGTTGTCGCCTTTGCTATGTGCTTTTTAAGGAAGGGTTCAGGGTATTCATTGTGCCGTAAAATGTTGTGAACTGTGTAGATTTCGTGTTTGAAAGATTGGTGATCACTGGAAATGTCGAATGCTCTTTTTACGGCCATGTTTAGATTGTTAATTTTGAAGGAGGTTGGGGTGCAAGAGTTGTAATTTAGGGTTATTTGTTGATTGGTCGGTTTGCGATGCACAGTGGTGTGGAAACCTTGATTTTTGCGTTGAATGAGTAGGTCTAGAAAAGCAATGGATTTTTCGAGGTTGCTTTCCATTTCTATTTTGAATTTGATCACGGGATGTATATTGGAGATTTCCGTCATTATTGTTTGTTGGTCAAGGGGATCACTATAGAGTAAAAGATCGTCCACATATCTGATGAACAATGGGATGTGAATCTTAAGTTGGTTGTAAATGAGAAATGCTGAATCCTCAATGTAAATCATGGCGATTTCGGCGAGAGTGGCGGAGGCCGCCAGCCCCATGAACAGCCCGTTGGTTTGCTGATACATGCTGCCCTCGAATGCAAATATTTGCATTTTGAACAGGGCATCAATGAAAGGTAACAATTCCAATGGTGTAGAAGAGTTGACATGATTGATGAAAGATTTGCATTGTAAATGCTCCAGCGCCTTTGTGATGAGGTCACTATTTTGAATATAAAATACTATTTATGCATTTACATTTACCATTTTTTTAATGTGACTTAAATGTTCATAGTAAAATCTTATCAAGGAAAAAAATTAGAAAAAAATAATTTAACTAGATTACTTTAATTCACGGGCGGATCCAGGATTTTTCAAAGGGGGGGGGGGGCTAATTTTTCTGAGGGGGGGGCTAACTTTTTGTAGGGCTGATTATACCTGTTTGTCTGAAACGCACGCAAGTAGACAGCTTTTTATTAGCAATTGAAATCGTTATCATGGCAATATTAATGTCTATCAGGCAGCAGCCTTTGGATACCACATTTTATCCCATCTATATTCACATCTAAAGGGAGGGGCTATAGCCCCCCCTAGCCCCCCCCCCCCCCCTGATCCGCCTATGCTTTAATTTATGCTTTTCTGACTTAGTGTTATTAGAAATTTTGCACATATCAAAATCAATTTGTTTGGCAATGCTAGACTCAATGCTCAGTCTTGCTAGGTCATCTAGTCGAGTTTTAGATATAGTAGTTGAAGTTGAAGTAAGTTGAAGCTTACCGAAAGATCTTTCTGCAGATGCTACTTTAGCTGGAGTTGTCAAAAATATTCTCAAGCTGATACAAACATTTGGAAATAATTCACACAATTTGTATTCTGTTAACAAATTTAGCAATTCTAAAGGTTTCAGCTCTGGTTTTCCGAAATTAGCCTTGTGTACAACTTGTAAATGTTGCATTTCTTCTGCAAGATCTTCATCTATAGGTCTGTAGGATATTGATGAGCTAACCTTTTTGCTTTTTTTAACAACAAGAAAACCTGAAAAATAGATGAAGATGTTGATCAAATTGGAAAAAAAAAAGATATAGTTTTTTGTTCCATACCTTTTTTGTAGGTCCTTTCTCCTACAATATTTATTGTAATAAAAGATCTTCAACATCTCTAAATTAAATGTAATATTTTACATTTATTATTAAAAACCAAATTTTAGAGGGAACGTCGTTCCCTCTTTCTCAAGCCTATTTACAACAATAAGTTAGCGAAATTTTTTTGAGTAATCAAATTATTACATGCTACCAGTATTCACATTTTGTTATATGTCTTATATTTTCTTTGTGTTCTTTGTATCTTTTAATACTGGGTTGCGGATCTTAAGAGGTTTCGGGGTTTGATCCTCCAAAACACATGTTTGTATTATAAATAATTTAAATGTTCTTCCCATTTCGCCAACTTTACGACCTTGCGTTGATGCTCTATAACTACTTTATATATAATTGTTCCATACCTACAATATTTATTGTAAGAAAAGATCTTCAACATCTCTAAATTAAATGTAATATTTTACATTTATTATTAAAAAGCAAATTTGTTTATATATTCTGCATTTTAATGCATAATAATTATTTAAATGGTCCTTCAGTCATGGGCCCCCCTGTAGCTCTCGGACCCGGACCAATGTAACTATCACCTTTCCTGTTATTCAAATAACACATTTCCTGTTATTCAATTCGGGCTGTTTTCTTTCAACTGCCTGGCATAATCTCTCTAGATGTGCACAGTAGAGTTGAGAATCAATCGTCTGACCAACTGGAAGTAGCTCATGGTGGACGATTCCCTTCCAATCCCACCACACACACAGCATCACCTTTTTCGGCGTTAATCCTGGCTTCGCGAACGCTTGTGACGGCTCACCATCCCTTGTTCACGATCTTTTACGCTTCCGATTGTCGTACGTGATCCATTTTTCATCACCGGTTATGACACGTTTCAGAAATGGACTCCCCTCTCGTAAGGCATGGCTGAGCAAAACATAAATGATTATATCAGAGGCTCATTTATGCTTGGAATAAGTGATAACAAGATTCGCCAAAGACTTCTTTAAAATTTTACTGTAACCCTTGATAAAACTACAGAAGAAGCTCTAGCGCTGCAGATGCTGTTATTCATTCTAACTCATTTAATACGATCTCGTCACCAGCAGTTCTCAATTCAGTTCCTGAACTTAAAGTCACCAGCAATACAAGAGACAAACTTTTTAAACTCAGCCGTTGTGAGTATGTGTGATTTTTGTGGGCAGTCTCGACATCCTCGAAGTATTTGTCCAGCTCGGGAAGCTACTTGCAGAAAGTCTAAGGTGGGGCATTTCTCAATAGTTTGCCGTTCGACAAATCCTAAACAAACTACTGCAAGTTAGAATTCAGATTCTATTATAGATAATGTTGTGAGTAACAATTCATTCATTGCAGCTATGAGCTTGTCGAAATCAATGATAATGTAGCAGTAAATAAGAATCCCGCAACAGCATTAATGAATACTGGTAGTTCTTAGAGGAGTTTTATTAAACTCATGCAATCAAAGTAAGGTTGGAACCTGAACATAACATCCTAGATCTCTTCTCTAGGCCTCTAGATCTCTTATCTTATAATGGGCCATGATATTTTAAAGCAACATAAAGCTGTCAGTAGGGGAGACCGGGGCTAGTTGGCATAGATTTTGATTTTTGATTTTTCTATTTTTTTTGTGCAATACTTACGGGGATTCTGATGAATGCGGCGGATAGCTTAACTTTTTGACTATAAAATTATGTAGGATCCATTAATTAAATCCGTGTTTAGGTAACCCCAAAAACACTTTTCCTAAAAGATTGCAACTATGCCAACTAACCCCGGGTGCGGGGTTAGTTGGCATACCCCTAGGGGCGAGTTGGCATAACGTGCTATGGATAGGGGTACTTGAGCAGAACACAGCAATTTTCGAGAAAAAACATTTTATTTTATCAAAAATTTTATTTTAATAATACTTGAACAAAAAACAACTGTCATCCTCAAAAATAATGCCATGCACACGGCTAAATTCAAAAGACATTTATTAAAATCGAAATACAAGGCGACTAGTTTCATAACCGTAATTCTAGGTTATATTCTCAAGCTGGATTTGACAATGAAAATGAAAAATGGGTAACATTTATAGATGAAGACAGTCAATCAAGTAATCACAAAGTCACATGCAGAAAACTCCGTGGGTATCCCCGTGTATGCTGATGTGGGCCGTCTTACGTAATAGCTACGGATGCCATCTATCGGTCTTTCAAGGAACTTCCCAAAGTAAACAAATCCCATAAGTTCATGTGTGGTTAAGCTGGACTGCTTGAAATGAGTTGCCTGATCGCTGCCGGAAGAACGTTCTATCCAGGGTAGATCTGTAATAAACTAAAAGAAAACTCCAACAGGATTAAAATAAGGTTTTTTACATATAAAATTTGTAAATAAAAAGGCATGAAATGAAAAATAAAAGAGGAAAAAAATTTTTCTACTATTTTGTTGAAGGTTTTTTTTTTCTTTTCTTTTGTTTGTATTGTTTCCTTTCCTTCACCTTTTCTTTTTTTTATTTATTTTATTTTAAGGATCGAATAAAGTCCTCCTAATTCATGTTTGCTTCAGTTTATTAGGCTCATCACTTCGAAACCGCTTTATCCTAAAAAGCTATTCCTTTCCTTTTTTTTTTTTTTTTTTAATCTTTTTGATAAAGCACTTAAACCATAATGAGCAATTGTGGGAGCAGAGAGGGTATCATTATACACGCCCTCTAAAGTCAATATAGAACAAGTTTCAATGCACTTTCTTTCATATTCGTTTTGACAAATGGCTAACACCTCGGAATGATCTACGTCGATGGCGTGATTAGTGAGGCTATTATGTATGTAAGTCAAATAGTTAGTGTTCCGGTTTGCTATAGCCCTTGTGTGCTCTGGGATACGGTCATCCAATGTACGGGACGTCTGGCCCACGTACCTACAAGGGTTGTTTTTGCAGTTAAGAGAATAAACTAAGCCTGTAGCTGTGGAGTTGTCCCGTTTGACACTACGTTGCCTAACAATTGATGCGATTGTTCTATTTGCCGCTGCTGTTAAAATTATTCCATAAGGTCTACACATTTTACTTAGCGTGGTGAACGTATTTTGCTGATATGGGATAGATAAGTATAGTCGAACATTTTTTGTTTCCTTCCTAATGTTATTGTAACATTTAGAAATAGCAGCTTTGCTATGCCTAGAGATGAACCATTTAGGGTATTCGTTTTCAAGCAATATGTTTTGTATATTTTGAAGCTCATTAAGAAACAATTGTTCGGAGCTAGAAAATTTAAAAGCGCGCATAACAAACATTGTTATTAAGTTGATCTTGAACGATGTAGGAACTAATGAATTGTAATTAAGAGTGATACCAGAGTAAGTGCTCTTTCTATAAACGGCTGTTTGGATTTCACCTTCAGTTGTAATCTTGATATCTAAGTAAGGAATCATATGATTGTTTTCAGTTTTAATCTCAAAGCCTATATCTTGATGCATCTGTGAGAATATATCTAGAATGCATGTTTGCACCGATGTATCGCAGTAGATCAGTAAATCGTCCACGTATCTTTTATACAATGGGATGTGTATGCCGCATCCTTCAATAGTGTTAAGCGCCAAGTCCTCCACATAAATCATCACCCAGTCAGCGATTAATGCCGAAGCTTTAAGTCCCATGAAGCATCCGTTAGTTAGTTGATAAATTTTATTTTCAAACTGAAAAAATTGCATCTCGAACATAGCTGAAATCAAAGGCAATAATGCGATGAATTTTCTTTGTTTCATATAACAAACCGCATTTTTCGTAATTATATGTTGTATTGCTTCTTTTATTAAATTGTAGGATATTGAGGTAAACAGCGCTTTTACATCTAAAGAGATGAAGCTGTAATGAGGTTGTGCATTGATCTTTTTTAATTCACTTAAAACGTCAATAGAATTTTTAACTGCATGTGGTGATTGTACATTTAAAGCTAGCATTCTGCGGTAAAGTGTAGAAGATAACAGTTCAATTGCGGATCCCCTACCATTTATTATGGGTCTGATCGGGTATAAACCATTTGCGTTCGGGGCTTTATGCAACTTATGTAAGGCCTTCAATCTAGGAATTAATAAAGTATTGTCCTTTAAACTCAATGCAAGGGTAGGAGTAATAATATTGTTACCTGGCGTTTTGTCCGCTCCCCCTTCAGCGCAGTCGACTCGACCTTCCCTGCGTATCTCGGCCGAGTCGACCTATCCTACGCCTATAAAACTAGGCGCGGAGCGCCTGAAAGTCAGTTCGTCTCAGCGGCAGGAGCCGCAAAGGTCTCCAGTTAGGAGAACCGAGTTGGTGTTTGGCGGCAAGCGAGCCGCAAGTGTTTCTCCAAGCCGGAGAAAGAGTAGTTGAGTTAGTGTGGTGGCAAGCCAGCCACGGGAGAAGCTCTCCATAGTCGTTTGGAACCAGAGAAGTTGAGGCCATCTCCAACGCGGACAGCAGAATTGCCCTCCCCGTGTTGGAAGCCGAGAAGCCCGGCGTACATAAGTCACGACGCCGGCGGCAGACGAGAGGTATCGCCGTTCAGTTCAGCGGGGATTGGCAGACCACACTCCCCGCTTAACCTCGCTCAGAGCCGGCCAACGCCAGGAGACGTTGCCGGCAAACAAGAGGCCGAAGTTATCCGAAGTCCGAAGACCGAGACAGACCTTCCCCGAGGTGAAGACGATTTGCCAGGCCGGCAAGTCAGTCCCTTCCCGTCGCCAAGTGAACTGAAGTCCGTCCAACGCATGCCGTGAAGTCGACATCGACCCTCACCTGACCCCCACCCACCCCGTTGCTGACGATTTTGGCCAGCGGTGAAAATCGGCAGGCAGCAATATTTTCATTAAGAAATAAATTAACCATATCATTGTATTTTGAATTTAGCCGTGTGCATGGCATTATTTTTGAGGATGAAAGAATTTTGTGCACGTAAAGTTATTTTGATAAAAAACAACTGTGTATGATAAATTAAATTAAATGTATGAACAAACAATGAATTCTTAGCTACCTGTAGTTATTGTTTGATATCAAACAACAAATGTAGGAGTTATTTGAACAGATGGGTTAAATTTTCGCAGAACTTTAGTTTGGTCGTACCAAATGTAGTGTTCCTCGTCTGACCATCTTCAGTTTTTCCTCTTTTTTACCATTTGTCATAGCTATGCCAACTGACCCCTACCTAACTATACCAACTAGCCCCACAGGGATTTCCAAAACAAAATGGATACCACACAATCCCAAACATCAGAAACAAAAGATTATGATATATGCCTGCAACCACAGTTATCCACTCTTTCGAGAACCGCCATCAGCAGTACCTTAATTCGATCTGATTGCGGAGCTCTAGTTTTCCCTTTCCTCTTTCCCCCTTACCTGTATCTCTGACAGGCAGGATGTCGAACCCTTCCGAGCCATCTCCGAGACAAGAATCGATCGCCCTTCTGGCAAGTATTATTTATGGATTTTGGGAAGTAGAAAACCTAAAGAGATCCAGCTTAGAGAATATTGTTACAGAACTGGGTATCGAAATACCCGGAAGCTTCGTGAAAATGTCTGAGAAGGTTAAATCTACTATAGACGGCATTAAGGAGGGCGATTGGGAACTGGAGAAGTGTGGAGTTACTTGGGATGAAATTGATGGAACCGACTATAAAGCCATGAACAATTCGCGTCATATTATAAATGTCTCCGACTCAGAGGATGACAGCACTAGTGAGGTTGTCTTGAGATCACTTAAGAATCTTCTAGACAAATCGGACGAACAAACGGAATTACTAGATAACTCCTACACGGAGTCGGTGAGCCGGAGTGATCACGTCCAAAAGAAACAAATGTCTCTCCAAGACAGGCTGGCCCTCTTCTCTCACTTGAAGGTGTCTGGGAAATATGATGGATCGGTTAGAGAATTCCTATACGAGTCGAGGAGACTGATGCTCGGAGATAATGTCACGTTTGTGGAGTTTAAGGAGATCCTCCCCAAGTTGGTGAGTAGAACAATCCAACCATGGATCAATGACAATATGGACAGATGGAACACCAACTGAAAGATAGCTGTCTGGACGCCTTCTTGCTAATCAACGAGAAAGGCAATGAAATTGAGCATCTCAGGAGTCTCAAACAGGTAAAGGGAGAGGCTCTTGGGATGTTCATCTCCAGAGTTAGACAGATGGCTTGCATGCTGGATTTGCAGGTAGATTTGATTCACCTAATTAGAATCCTCTGTAAGGGCGTTCTTCATCAGTATAGGCCTTACATCCACCTCGATGAATGTGGCGATATGAGGACATTCATCCGTTTAGCGAAACGCTAAGAACTCGTCAACACCATGCAGACTGCCACGAACATTGTAAGCGTGAACGCCGATATACTGACTACAGGAAGCGATGACAAAGTGACAGTGGGGAAGGTGAGCAAATATGCAGACGATACGGGAGCCAGAAATTCGGTGAAAGGAGACGCATTCACCCAGACTGGCGATATGAAATGTTTTCGATGAGGGACGATTGGCACCTACTCCAGCAGGTGCGTTTGCCGCTTCCGAGGCAACTCGAAAACTAAAGGGGGTCGTGCGCAGGTCGGCGACGCATGACCACCGCTTTACCGACGTTCAGGAGTTGGCAAGCTGAATGGAGAATGTAGGTAATTTCTTTCTATCGGATCCACCGATAGAGCGTTCCGATGTAAATAATTGCCATATAACCGGTGAAAGCAACCCCTCAACATGTTCCGTTCTGGATATCCACAGCCTACCCCACGCAAAGGGGAACGAGTTACCCAAACTCGATATTGCATTAGATAGCGGCGGCGTCCTTAGTTTTCAATTGGATAGCGGGGCCGACGTGAGCTACATTAGCGAAGAGACAGAGAAAATCCTTCTCAGACAAGGCGTACAATCACTCTCGTGAGCCTGGCAGACGGTCGCACGACGAGGGTTTGTAGATCGTACGAGTTCGTCAGGCAGGTTCGCCTCCCCGGTGGACACGAGAGGGATCAGAGTTGCGAGGAATTCCGTATTAAGGCGATAGCTCTGAGTGGTTGTAGATACAGCGGCCTCATAGGCCTAAATGACCTACTCCGCAACAGGGTGCATATGTAGTTTGCGGGCAAATGCACGGTAGTGAGCCTCGCAAGGGCCAGCTTGGTAAAAGAAAGGAATGAATCCGTTCTGAGCAACCTCGAAGACATCGTGACAAAGTTTAAGGTGCTCCAGTCTCAAATCGTCGGGAGATACAGAAGGTATGTGCATAGGATCGACACCGGGGATAACGCCCCTGTCAATCAGCGACCTTACTCTTTCTCACTTGCCGATCTGGACACTATACAAAGAATTGCTATACTAATGGAGGAGGATGGAGTCGTCGAGCGATCTGAAAGTCAATGGTCCTCCCATATTTCTTTAAAAAAATCCCGACAAAGAACCGAGATTGATATTGGATGCCAGATGGCTGAATGAGATCACTAAACCTACCAGATACTACTCCCCCAACATCTCTGAAATCATTCGGAGATTAAAAGACGCCAGAGTGTTCTCGGTTATCGACCTTACTAAGGCGTACTGGCAGATCCCGTTAGATGCTAATTCTAGCCTTAAAATATCCTTCTCCATTAGGGGCCTCGCCACCTTCAAGATGAATGTGGTTGCTTTCGGTCTAAAGAAAGGCTCCCCCGCCTTGAACCGTGTAATCAATCAAGTCCTAGGAGTTGAATTCTCTGAGTACATTCTGGCTTATGCTGATGACATTTTGGTTGCAACCCCTGACATGGAATCCCACCGAGTCGTGGTTGAAAAGGCGTTCAAACTTCTCACTGCCAGCAACCTCAAAGTGAACTTCGAAAAATCGAGATTCGGCCTATCCGAAATTGATTTCCTCGGGTTCACGATAAACGAAAGGGGGATCACTCCTGCCGAGGAGAGGATACGTCCAATCAAAGAATTCCCTGAACCTCGGAACTTAAAACAACTTCTAAGGTTCCTCGGCATGACAGCATTCTACAAAGACTTCGTTTGCGACCTCAGTGAGACGATGAGCCCGCTCAGGATTCTCCTAAGAAAGGGTCAGAAGTGGTGATGGAATGCTGAACAGCAGCTGGCCTTCAAGAGAGTTTAACATGCATTGACCAACGAGCCCATATTGAGTCAATCTGATTTCTCTCGCCCATTTCATATATGCACTGATGCAAGCTCGGAGGGGGTAGCCGCAACCCTATCTCAAGTTGTTGATTGAAAGGAATGATCATTTGTAGACTGAAAATAAAAACCGGGCTAAGTGCCACAACAATCAATTTCCATTTTATTGCTAAAATATGGTCTATGTGTCTAGACCAGTGAGGTAAAAACCCGGCTATATGATATTCAGTTTGCAAGTACTTCAAACTTTAGACAATTGTTAGAATTTCACTGTAGCCAGTATTAGTTTTCACAAATGTTTTTGCTGTTTTTCTCAGAACTTAGATTTTGGCACTTAGCCCGGTTTTTATTTTCAGTCTACATTTGTTATTGCTGATTTTTCACAGCAACAGGATTTCATGATTTACACGTCATGATTTATTGGTACCACCTTTCTTATTATAATTCTTATTCGTCATAACCTCAAACAGACGTAAAACCATAGCGTCGGAGGTCAAGGTCAACTTTTTCGAGCTCCTACGTCGCAGCCTTAAAGGCTGCTACACACGATCAAGCATGCATGACAAGCATCATGCTTGATCAAGGAAGCACAAAAACCCCTCGCCACCACACCGAACTGCATGCTTGACAAGCATCCTTTTGTGTTTGAGATCTGTCGAGTTCGGACGACGATGCTTTGCTTGCTTTGGCTGCGTGTGTCCTGATTTTAAAAAATAAAAAACGAAAGAAGAAACGTGGCATTTGGTGTAAAGACTGGTTATTGAAAAGAAAAACCTATTCTCACACTAACTTACTGAGTGAATTGAAAATATATCCTAATATTGGCATAATTATCTGCGAATGAACGAAGAAACCTATTTAAATCTTTTGTCACTCCTAAAAAAAAAAAAAATCTCCCATTAAGACATATGCATAGTAACTTATTAAAATATTAAAAACAAAAATAACAAAGAAATATAATTACAGATCCATGTAGTATCAAAATTGGTCAAGAAATGTTTGAAATATTCAATTCTTTTAATGCTGTATCTCTATTTATTTATTTATTTATTTATTTATTTTATTTATTTATTTTCTTCACAGTGATATCCCGGTTGATGTTTGAATCAATGTTTTTATATATTCTTAATAATATATTATATGCTGTTTCTTGTATTCTTCCAATACTTCTGTGTCCTTTCCGCAGATCACTAGCCATGTTGGAAAGGACAGTACGGAGAGATGTTTCTCGGTCGAGAGCTGAGTCACAAATGACGTTTTTTTGCAACACGCATGCGCAAAGCCGTGGCTTCAAGCTTGCAGTCTGAATCTTCAGACTGCAACAAGCAGCTTGATCAAGCACGTTTTTTTCGCTACACACGATCAAGACAATAGAAAATGCAGTCAACTCAAAACACAACATGGATCGAAATGTTAAGGAAGAAGCAAGGAATGCAGTAAGTGACATGAATAATCTATGATGGCGTTTAGAAGAAGAATTTAAGCTGAAGGAAATTTTGTTAGGCTTAGCTAACCAGAAATGTGGACCGATCAAACAGGAAACGCGGAAGTAGCCAAAAAAGCAGCGCCATCTGTTGAACTCAAAAGAAAACACATCCTGATAGTTTAACCAACATCGAGAAATGTGAACTCAGAACAAACTAAAAAACTATTGAAAGAATGCGTTAACCTGCAACGGAAAAGAATTGGAGTGGAGTCTATTAAAACCTTTGCCAAAGGTGGAATTAAGGTGGAATGTGATTCTGAAGAATCTTGTAACAAGATTGAATTGGAATTAAAAGAAAGAAAATTTACAAGCATTATAGCAATGCGCCCAAAACTCAAAAATCCAACTTTAATCATCAAGAATATACCAAATGAAATAGACGAAAATGATATTGAAAATATCATAAAATCCCAGAATGTTGAATTCGACAGCATGGAAGATAAAGAAGTGTACATTAAGAAACCAATTATTCAAAGAAATAAGTTTACAAAGAATGTGGTAGCCCTAGTCGAGGCTTAACCAGAAATCAGAAAATTGATGCTCAAGATGAAGAAAATAAAACTTCCCTGGGCAATCTGCAGTGTTGAAGATTACATTGTGATCACAAGATGCTTCAAATGTTGTGGTTACGGACACACATCTAAGTTCTGCATTAATGAAGAGGTGTTTCCCATACGTGCAGGTGATCACAAAAAAGTGGACTGTGATAAAAAATTAGAAAAGAAATGTGTAAATTGTTTTAAACAAAGTGAAAAAATTGGAAGTAGAGGTGATTACCCCCAACTGATCATGAAGTCTTTGATCCAGACTGTGATAAACTAATAAGCACTATGAAATTTATCATAAGTATAACAAACTATGGCTAACCTTGCACAATCTGTGATAAATATAGGACAAATTAATTTACACTAATCCAAATCGGTGACCCTAAATGTAAACAGGCTCGCTGAATTGTATAAACTAGATGTCATTTTGGTACAAGAACCTTATTACCAAAAAGGTAAAATAGTTGGGATAAACATCAGTTATACTATTTTAGCAATAGGAAATGAATGTGTGAAATCAGGCATCATTTTAACTAATAACAAAATTAAAGGTATGGTAAATACTCAGTTCTCTTCTTATAAAACAACTATTTTGGACGGGAAATATAATGGTAGAAATATTAATATTGTTTCATCTTACTTTGAACCAGATTCTAATATAAATGTAGATTTAAGAAACATGCACTTTATTTAGAAACCAAGAAATCTCTAAATCTTATCAGGGGATTGGATTCTAATGCTAAGTCCAATTTATGGGGTAATACTATAACAAATAAAAGAGGTAGATTGTTTACTGAATTTTGTGCCCATCAAAATTTAATAATTGTTAATGAATTGTCAAGACCTACTTATGAATCTAGTATTGGTAGTAGCTGGATCGATCTCACAGTTACCCCCTTCAATAATTTACATAATATAACAAATTGGAAGGTCTTAGAAGATGGACACACTATCTGATCATAAGCATTGGCGCAGATGAGATACCCTCTATTTTAGGAAACAAAATATATAATACAAAAAAAGCAAATTAGAAAAAATTTAAAACCTTATATAAAGAGCAGTCAAAAATCTTATGCAATAATTTAAAACTCTGTAATTCAAAATTAATCCAGTCGACAGGTAGTTTTAGGTGAAAAAAAGTCGGAAGTTAATGAAACTTTGGGATGTTTTTCAGGGACGGTTAATTAACATTTTCTCAAGTTTTTGACCTCGAGGA
>JAFIDM010009631.1:330248673-330269743 GCA_023159025.1 Thereuonema tuberculata | reverse complement strand
TGAATTTACGTTTGAATCATTTTTTATTAAATTTCTGTAGTATTTATTTTTTTGTTTTGTGATTAACTTTTTCAAAGAATTACGTGTTTTCTTATATACAATTTCCAGTCTTTTATTATTCTTGTTTTTTGAAAATTTCGTGTATAAATCATTTTTTTCCTTTATTTTCTCCATTAATTGAGGGGTCATCCAATTTTTTTTGTATCCGGGATTATTATGTCCTATAAAGGTTTTTAAAATCCTTTTTTTTATAAGTATTATTTAAAATTTTTACTTTTGCTTTATTAATTATTTTGTTTAACTTATAAGTGATTTTGCTTGGGTCTTCAATTTTTTTTTATTATTATTTCTTCATATAAACGATTTATTTCCTGATTTAGGTAATCAGTATTTATTCTAAAATTGTTATATGTATCATTACATAATAATTCCTTTTCATTAATATTAGTTATATTACTTTCCATCTCAATCAATAATCCAAAATGATCTGAAATATCCCATTGCAGGATTCCAGCTTCGAATTTAAATGATTCTGAATTTATGAAGCAGTGGTCTATACATGTATTAGTTACAGTTTTGGATGTTTTTACTGATCTTGTTATTTTATTAATATAATTTTTAAAGCCAAAATTGTATAGCATGTTAGTGTAATTTAAACCTATTTTGCTTTTATTTTTTTCGTCTATATTTATATTTATGTCACCTATGCACATTAAATTTCTGTTACCATTTTTGTTAATAATTTTAATATTATCTTTTAATTCATTTATAAATATTGATTTATTCATATGTGGAGGTCTATAGGTGATGTAAATTGTTAAGTCATTTTTTATTAGAGAGTTTTTTTTTAAATTCGCAAATTAAGTTTTCATGTGTTATTGATTCCATACTTCTAGAAAGAACATTAAATTCGTTTCTATACCATATAATAATACCCCCACCTCTTGAGCCAGTTCTCAATTTACATTGTTTATCGAATCCATTTATGTTATATAGAAATATTTCTTCATCTTTTATATTTACCTCTACTAGTATTATTATGTCAATGTCATTTATTTTTTTATTAATGTTTGCCATTAAATATGAGAAGTTAGATTTTTAAGCTTCTTATATTTTGAAATATTATGTTTATTGAATTTCCTTTTGCGTTCCAGTTATCTATAGTATCTATAGTATCTATAATTTCTGAGTTTGCCAATTCCATCTTATTTAACTTTTTTTTTTTTTTCTTCTAACAAATATTGACTTATATTGATTTTAAATTTTCTTCATTTTTGATTTTAATGACTTTTGACATATCATATTTTCTAATTAATATTTCTTGATTTTTAATCCAAATAAATTTATACCCTTTTGATTTGGCTTCTTGTTTCGTTCTCCAAAACAGGGTCTTCTTTGCTTTTGTCAAATTTTCATTTACATAAATTCTAGATCTGTTGTTGTTTTCAAATAATTCTTTGTTAGTGATATGACTTTTCTCCTTGTATGATTTCAACCATTCTTCTTTAATTCTTCTACTTTCGAATTTCATAATTATTGGTCTACTTCTGTTCTGTTTAATTCTACCAAATCTATGGGTTATTTCAATCCTATCCAAGGTGTTTTCAACTTTTAAAGTTACTGCTAATTTAGCTATCGTATCCAATATGTTCTCATTATCTTTCTCTTGTACACCTGATATTTCTAAGTTATTTTTTCTCATTTGTGATTCTAAGTTGTCTACATTTCTCTCTAAGTTCACCATTGACTCCTTGAGCAATTTATTTTCGTTCTCCAGATTTTTTTTGTTTGTCTTCCATTGTCTTCTGATTTTTATTTATTAAATTTAATTTTTCTACAATTTCATCATATTTTTTATCTAAGAACTGAATAGAAAATTTAATCTCTTTCAATTCAACTAAGATTGACTGAGCTAAGTCCTGCTCTATTGAAATGGAGGGCTTCCCCATTTTTCCCGTCGGGGGTGTTGTATCTGTTGTTATCGCGTTTTTAATTTTCTCTTCTATTTCTGTGCTTGTTTTGGTAATATCTTATTTATCCCTTACGGTAATGTTTCTACATTTCTTACATTTCCAGGCAAATCTTCTATTCGGAGTTAGTGCTTCCATTACGGCTTTATTAGCTTCACATTTGTCGTGTTGCTCCACACCACAAGACATACATCTCAATTCAGCCTTCTTCATTATTGTGTTGCATTCATTGCCTTTTATGGATAATTTGGTATATTCACTCATTTTTAGTTATCAGTGAATTTAAGTTGAACCTTATTACATAAATTTATAAAAATTATAAATATACTTATTTTTCTGGACCCCTGACGTTGCGTTTGATGGATCTCGACGTCCGCACGTCTACCTCGGTTGACGCATGCGTCCAAAAAAAAAACTTCATCTTAGAATTGAGATCTGTTTTTTGTATGGAAAAAAGGCTTTCTTTCTAAGTTTATTAAATTTCAACAGAAATGACAAGATTGATAATCTTAATAAAACTCTGATTAGTAAATCTTTCTCACAATGAAAGACTTTAGATTAGCTTTAAGGCTGATATTTCATATTCCAGTTTTTAGGTGGCGAGTTCCTTGCTGGCAGTCCACCTACTTCTTTAGCTTAATATTTTTCAAAGTAATACATCATCTTTGTTTAGTTAGTTTAGAATTACTTAATTGCAGAGGGCTGAATATATTGCCAAGACCTTCCCTTGTTTGAGAAAGAAAGTTTCTTATAAATGTTTAAGGATAATTTGGTATATTCACTCATTTTTAGTTATCAGTGAATTTAAGTTGAACCTTTTTACATAAATTTATAAAAATTATAAATATACTTATTTTTCTGGACCCCTGACGTTGCGTTTGATGGATCTCGTTGATGATAATACATTATTACAGTGACAATTGGCCTGTGGTCCATCTAAAGAAAATGTTTGGAAGGGATGATTTTCTTCACTTTGTTGTTGTAATTTGCTTGATGTGGTTTTTCCAAATTTATGGAAAGTTAATCTTTAACATTCTAAGCCACATAATAATAGGTATGGAATTGAATAAAACAATCTTTTATTTTATTACAGATTTAATAGTTAAAACTCAAACACCGACTATGAAGACAGTAGTTAACACCATACTGTTTTGCCTCCTTGTTGCTTTTTTTTTTTTCTTCCCTCAAAATCAGCTTAGTTAGTAGAAAATAAGAATATCTGTTAAATAATTAATAACGATTATTACTAAGTAATACTACAGAAATTTTTTTTGCCAGATATGCAGTTATTTGTTTGTTTATTGATCAAGGAAGATCAAATTTACCAAATTTTCTCAACAAGACACAATACACACTAACCTAAAATTTAGCATAAAAAAGAGGATAAAATGGAAGCTTCCATCTCCTGGGCTCTAAATTAACAATTGAAACAGTTTCTAGAAAAACAAGCAGCATCTTATGATTAGCAAAAGGTAAAACAAATGTGATCAATAAATCATTTACAATTTCTTCAAAGGAGCACATATATTGTCAGATTTAAGAAGCTCAAATGAGGACTTCAAAAACCACTACTTAGTAACTTTGAAGCAAAATAACTTCTATAATAATTCATTAGAACTAAATAACAAAAACAGGAACAAAAAAAAAAAAAACTAAAGAACTTAAGCACAATTTTGATTCTATCCTACATTTTGTAGGATAATTCAGTAACAAATTATGAAGAATGAGGCATAGATAGAACATCTAATGATCCTTCTGTTCCCAGTAGAATTTTTAAAAATTAAACAAAAGTTATGGTTTAATTGTTTCTCAATGCATCAGTACTTAAGTTTAGTGCTTGGTCAGTGCAAAATCTAGCAAACAAAAAAAATAATTATTTAAATTGTGTATGTTTTCTATGCGTGGCTTTTTCTAGTTTTATATATAACTTTGTTTTTAAAATAAAAAAAAGATTCCATTTTTTTTTATTTTTCTTTTTTTCAATTTTCACTCAAAAGACAAAGGTTATTAAAGATAGATTGGGATCACATCTGATAGTAGCCTAATTTCTTTACCATCAAATGACTGTTGTTACTATTTTTTATTGAATCTATTGAATTTTTTCTCATTTTCAAGATCACAAAGCATAGTCCCGTTCAAGCAGGAAGTACAGTTTTTGCTGCCGGCTAATAGCCGTCGGATGCAGCGAACTCTAATGTTAAAGAAAGGTGCTTTGTAACATTAACATGCAGTTGACTTACTTCTGTTTTTAGGTTCTATTACCATCCATTGGTGACAGCACATGTCTACTTAGTCGTTTTTCAGCGATTGCTGGTGGCTACTTTTGCACCTTGAAAACCCCGTTCGTTATTAAAAATTACATTGCTGCATTACAAATCATGGTACAGTTGTACTTTAAGTTAATTAATGATTTTTTTTTTTTTTTTTTTGCACTAGCCTGACATAGAATCTATTTTGAAGGGTAATGGTTTATATCCAGTTGTTGTTTTATAATTTGAAGATTTTAAAAATAATGATTTAGGTCTTGAAAACTATTTCTTATGTCATTTATTTATCTTTCAACAGAAAAACTTTTGACGACTTTAATTTGCATCCAGCATTATTAAAGCAGCTGAAGTACCTTGGATATGATCAACCTTTTGAAATCCAGACCAAAACTTTAGATTATACTTTGAATGGAGTGTAAGTTTTTTTTTTTTTGTTTTTTTTTGTTCTATATGTAATTATTTGTATTTTGAGAAGTACGAAGAGAGAGAGAGAGACCACAGAAAATTCTATTATATACTTATAGAATACTGTAACTTGATATTAATAAACTTAATTAAGGAAATATGGGAAGACAAAAGAGCAGCAGATATAAGTAATAGAAAATTGAAAACTTTTCTGCAATATTACAATCAAATATTGAGGAGGGGGTGGGGGAGCATGTTCTGAATAAAATAGAATAAAATTGATTGATACAAACATTAACTATAGTCGGTGACATTATTGATTCTATTCCCTCTCTCTCCACGCACACCAGCCACACAGTCAATTCTGATTAAGTGAAAGTTACATTTCTAGAACTTCGTGAAGCATTGATCTTATTTAAAAAGGGGGTTAGGTTTTT
Organism: Thereuonema tuberculata; assembly: GCA_023159025.1. Taxonomy (NCBI): domain Eukaryota; kingdom Metazoa; phylum Arthropoda; class Chilopoda; order Scutigeromorpha; family Scutigeridae; genus Thereuonema; species Thereuonema tuberculata. The sequence goes on along the minus strand of JAFIDM010009631.1, from coordinate 330,264,664 downwards.
CACTCTTGTACTTTCACTATCCATTACCATAAGCCATATCATTTTCTTTACTGTTATTGTAAGAACACTACCAATACATATTTTACGAGGCGTGTTTTTCAAGTAAGTACCGTTTTGATACTTTAAGAAAAAAAACCAAGTAAGCTTTGTAACAATTTTATTTTTACATGAAAGACCACACTTTTATCTACTTTTCCACATAATTCCCACCAATATTAAGGCACTTATATCGAACAACAAGCTTTTGTATTCCGTTGTCATAGAAGTTTGCCGCCTGATTTGACAGCCACTGCAACATGGCCGATTTGAGGCTATCGTCATCATCGTGGCGCTGATCTCCAAGATGCTTCTTCAGTTGCAAAGACACGTGGTAGTCATTGGGGACTAGATCGGGGCTGTATGGAGGATGATCAAATTGTTCCCAGCCAAATGATGCGATGAGATTTTGAGTTCGATTGGCCGCATGTGGACGGGCATTGTCATGCAGCATGCCGTGCCTTTTCTTTTGCACGGTGCAGTTTTTTTAAGGTCTCACAATATGTTTCGGAATTTATGGTGTCACCATGAGGCAAAAATTCAACAAGCAACACCCCTTTCCTGTCCCAAAACACGGTACACATGATTTTCCGGGCTGAAATTGTCTGCTTAAACTTCACTTTCTTGGGCGATGTTGAATGCCGCCATTCCATGGATTGTTGTTTTGTTTCTGGTGTAATGTAAGCCACCCATGTTTCATCGCCTATGACAATTTGGCTTAAGTAATCGTCACCTTCAGCATCATAACGCTCAAGAAAAGTCAAGGCGCTGCTGCCTAAATGTTGGGTTTTGAGCGGCGCAGTCAACATTTTCGGTACCCATTGTGAGCACAATTTCCGATAGTTTAAGCGTTCTGTAACAATTTCGTAGATAACACTTCTTGAAACTTGAGGGAACTCCTATGATAACAAAGAAATCAAGAAACGTCTCTATCACTTTTTCGTCGACTTTCTGCAACAAATCGTCAGTGATCACTGATGTTCGCCCACTCTGTTCATCGTCATGAACATTCTTTCGGCCATCTTTGAAAGCTCTTACCCATTTGCGTATCGTTCCATCACTCACAATGTTTTGTCCGTGCACTTCACAAATCTGATGGTGAATTCCAACTGCTTTCACGCGTTTAGCACTAAGAAAATGAATAACAGCACGTATTTCACAGTCGGCGGGATTCTCAATCGGCAAAGGCATTTTAAATATGCAAAATCAAATGTAAAATCGATCGAATTGTTGCCGCAATGGCATCTGTGGCTTGCCAACAGATGTAGGTACGCATGCACAGACCGCAGCGCTGCAGCAGCGGAATTTCAAAACGATACTTACTTAAAAAAAACACCTCGTATAAAGATATTTTAAATTTTTGTTTAACAAAAAAAAAAAAAAAAAATCATGCATAAAATAATTAATAACATAAAACTCATGAACACATACTTAACATTCTAAAATTTAGAGATTTGTTAAAGCAACAGAAGCTGCTACTACAAGATCACAGCTTTGCTTGGTGTAGCACATATTGATGCTATGTGATAGGCTGCTTAGATTTTTTTTTTTTTTTGCTATTATGTGAATGACCACAAAGAGACCACATGTGATGAAATGGTTACAATTTTGCAAAAGCGGATAAGTATATTGTGGATAACGAGGATTTGATAATTTTTGGTGTATTATTTTCAAACATTGTCATTCACTGTAAAACAGTTTTGTTCCAAGTTTTTTTGCAGTTCTTTTGTTTGAAAGCTTTCTTTTTCTATTCACATTAATTTTACCTATCCGTTAATCTTAGGGATGTTTTCTGAGTCACCTTTAATAGCAGTAGTACAGCAAAGTACATTGTTGTTGGTTTGCATTAACAACAGTAATAAAATTTCGTAATATATCTTATTAGATTCCTGACAGGAATGTCACAAAATCTAATTTTAGTTAAAAAAAAAATATTTTAACTTTTTTTTTTTTTTTTTTTTTTTTTTTGGAATTCGCTAATTTTTCTTTGGATAACTGCAGCAGACAATACATTCTGTAACTTCATATAGTTACAAGTATCAAAACTTCATATAGTTTTAATAAACTGCTTTGTATAATATTGTTTCTTTGGCATCAAAACATGAATTTTTGCTGACGGAAATAATGGTCATGAAGCATTTTTTATTTTTTTTAATAGACCGGAATCTCTTATCCATTTTCCAAGGCCTGATACCATCATCATTAAAAGCAATATCTATATTTTTACAAATATGGAGAAATTTTACTTCAAGTAATTAATAAATATTTCTGCTCACCAAAATTCTGTTGTTTTGTTTGATCGTTTAGGCCCAATCGCACAGGATTGATGATTGAAGTGAATTTTTATTTGTTTTCTGTTGCATATTGTTTTACCTTTTTATTATGAAATCATTCTTTGAAATTTTCTACTATTAACATTGGCACAGCTTGGCAGTCCACTATATTCTTTTCAGTAAATTTTTCTTAATCTCTTTTATGTTATTTCCTGTATTTTATGTAAGTAATTCGTAACTATGCTATAATTCTTTGTATTTAATTTTTAGCGATGTTATAGGAAGAGCAGTCACTGGCAGTGGAAAAACATTAGCATTTTCCATACCTATTGTCCAGAAGTTATTAAAGCGGTAAGTACAGCCTTTTAATGATATTTAAAAAAAACAAAACAGAATTAACACTCCATCGGGCACATTGAGCCTTGGAGGCACTGCTTGATTTACTAATCTTTTCTACATATATAAGCTTTTTTTCTTACAAAAATAATTGTAAACTATTATTATTAAACACCCTCACATTATAAAAATACCTAAGGAGCAATAAAACAGTTTTATATAGTCTTCAAATTCTTAGTTCGATCGGATGATTTGTTAAAACACTCCATCGGGCGCAACTGTTAGGCACATCTCGAGCTCTTTCGTTTGCCCTCCCCCTATAAACATCCTCCCCACTTCTCCATCCTAGTAGCTTCCCCTCTTCTAGTGCCACTAATTATTACTAACCAAAAAATGTGATACAGTATTAAAAATAACTGAGAAAACTGCAACGTAATTGGGTGCAATGAGCCTATTAGATTGTTTCGTCTGTCAACCGGAAAAGAAGAAAGAAAATCATTAACTGACCTTGCCACTGTTAGTGGCACTAGAAAAGGGGAAGCTACTAGGATGGAGAAGTGGGGATGACATTTAGAGGGGGCGAGGCAAACCAAAGAGCTCGAGGTGTGCCTAGCAGATCAGTTGCACCCGACGGAGTGTTAAAAGAAGTAAACAGATAAATGGTTTTTTAAAGCAATAAAGTTCATGATAATTTAGGTACTGCTTATACAAGCTTTTTATGCAACATATGTAACTTTTTTTTATATATATAAATTACATAACAGAGAATGCTAATACAGTATTGATAGACAATAAGCTGATTAATTTAGCAAGTTGGGAAACTTCTCCATGGGAACGATCTCAAAAAGTTATTCTAAAAAGGGGATCTGTTTGTAGAAATCCTTTTTTAAATGATAAAGCATTGTTCCTAAATGACAGTTTCAGATAATAGTTTAAAGAAACAGTAAGGTTTCTTTAATCCTACTGTCATATTCTTGACAGATTTGCAATTTCTGTTGTAATGTTGAAGTTGTAATGTAAGGAGAATGGGTTAGATTTTGAGAGAAATCTTTGGCTTAGATTATTGATCTTTCAGTGAGATTAACAGAGAGATTCATTGTTCTTTCTTCATTTCCATTCAATTGAGAACATAATTCATTCATTGTTGTTGTTTTTCTGTTTGTTTGTTTTTTTTAAAATCATATTTGAATTATATTTTTCATCTAGTGTACTCCTCGTCAAATTCTTATTTTCAAATTAGGCATTACCAAATTTGAAGTTCTTTCTACAACTAAATATATTTTCAGCAAGTTTTTGAGAAGTCCCATCGTTAAACTTTTGTATGCTCTTTTCTTAAACCAAGGCATGAGGTGAATAATATTCATCTTGTCCACAGATACCCTATTTATTAATGGCCTGTAGACTTATGTCATTCAATTTTGGATTCTAAATGAAACAATCCATCACCTTAATAAAGTATCCATTCAGTTTTTTTAAAGTGGAGCTTCTGGTATACCGTATATGCTCCAATAGAGGCCCCCGGCGTTTATTTGCAAAACTAGTCTTGACTCCCAGCGCTTAATAGAGACCGGCTGCTATTAGAGGCCGGCCATTATTAACAAAAACCTTCAGAACGCAATATTTTTACACATAAATACCGGCTAATATTACAAACAACTACTTTATTTGAATTTCACATGCTACATAAGACTGTTAAAGATAAATGGCAATGTCTTTCTGTACCTTTTGCTGCTATTCGTTCTCCGAATCCGCAATTAAGGGTGGCCACCTCACCGGAAGTTTCTTTCGAGTATTCCACTGTGTGAATCTTAAAGGCAATGTACCATAAGGTATTACTACGCACGACTATAAAGATACGGATGCTTACACTAGTACCGGTAGTCAAATATCAAAGACCCGGCTACTGTTAGAGACCGGCTACTATTTGGCCGTGTCCCCTCTGCAGCCCGCGCTTATTAGAGACCGGCGACAATAAGAGCCTCGGCGTTTATTGGAGCATATACGGTACTTAATCTTATTACAGAAAACTGTAAAACATAAAGACAGAAAATGAAGGGAATGAAAGGATCAGAATACCTCACTTATTTTCCTGAAATTTTATGTTTGATTTTTTCTATCAAAAGTGAAAAATATAACGGCTCGTGTTTTGGAATATGACAGACAGGAATTACTCTTAAAAAGTAAACATCACTATTGCTTAAATTTTCATATAGATAAAAGAGCCTTGCGGAGATGTGAACTAATAGCTAACCGTTGCTTTTTAGGAAACACTTTTGAAAACACACACACACACACTCACATATATATATATATATATATATATATATATATATATATGGGTGATATAATGAAGAGAAAGGACATTTTCTCCTTAGTTATGGATAGAAAAGATGACTAGAAATAAATGGCCTTTTTTTGGATGTGTGTGGTTGTGTGTTGACATTATTAATTTTATTAATTTTTATTAAAAGTTCATTAATTTTACAATAGGTGCTGCTTCATTTTTGCTCTGAAGAGGACAGAAGTTACGAATGATATGTGGCTCATGCACATTTCTTGAGACTACATCCATGTATAAGTACACACACACTTATATGCTATCTATATAGATTCTAGACCTGTCTTTTTGTATGTATTTACTTATATTCCATGGCAGAATCTTATTTTCTTTGCAGAGCCTCAATTGACAATCTTTGATGATTGACTTTACAAGTACAAAAGAAAAAAATTATCTATCTGTTTCAGTCATCTGACAATATTTGAGAGGGAAACATCTTCCTGCCTTATTACTTCATCTGTTATATTGACAGTGTTTCCTAGTAAACTAAGTAGCTAACTATGAATTGGCTTCTGTATTATCTACGACATTTCCTTAAATCAAGTTTCATCGTTCCCAGATCATTCATTAGTTTGAACACTCATTTGCCAAAAAAATTAATGCACCCGAAAGATCTGGGAACGATGAAACTTAGTTTACAGAAATGTTGTAGATAGTAGTGTCACTGATTGCAGTTGGGCTGCGATTGCCCGCTGAGAACTGCAACCAGGGGATATTAGTATCACTATGACAGTCATAATATGATCGCTGTGTATTTTAAAATCAGTGTGATTGTGGAATCCCGGTTTGTGACTTCCCAGACTGCCTCTGTGATTCATTCGACACAGAATGTTCTGACTTCTCAGAAGCCTCCGTGATTCATTTGACACAGAACAACTGATAGAGTTTGAAAGAGGTGGTATCGTTAGACTATGGGATGCAGGCTGGTCTTTGACTGCCGCTTGGACTGTTCCGACTGTACTGTGCAATGTTATTGGAGCAATGGAGACATGAGAGGACACACATGCGCAGGGAAGGCACTGAAAGACATAGGCAGACTACCAGAAGAGAGGATTGTGTCATTGTTCAACTCCACCATCCAGAGACATGCAGCTGCATCACTAAAAACCTCCTGTGTCGATTTGTACAATTGCAAGGCAACTTGCAGAGTAACTTTGAAATATTCTTCAGCGCCCTTTACACAGTCTGCCATGAACACCCCACCATCAGCGACTTCATTTGCAGTGGTGTAGTAAACAGGTGGGAAGGATAGCTGTGGACTAGCAGCGAATTGTGTTTAGTTATGAATCCAGGTTTTGTCTGGACACGGATAACTATCATACTGGAATATGGAGACACACTGTGTAATGCACAAATATGGACTTCATTTCTGAGCAACACTTCACAAAACTGGTGACATCATAGTGTGGGGACCCATCTTCTATGATTCTCAAGTCTTCACTAGTAGTAATCAGGCGACATTGCAGTGGTTTGTTAAAGTATTTCTTGATTTTGCTTTTTTTCTTCAAAATTCAGTTGTGACTGAATTATTTAATGCATACATAAGATTTCTAGTGAAAGTATTTTAATTTCAATAATATTTTTTTTTCCAGTTCCTCTGTAAATAGATCACCAAAAGCAATTGTCCTTGCACCAACAAGAGAACTAAGTAATCAAATCTATAGGTAGGTGAATCATTTACTGATCTTTACAAAGGGAAACTGTTTTTGAAATATATGTTGTAAAAAAGGATTTCAAAAGCAATTAGGCAGTATTTTTCTTAATGTTTTAAGAAATATGTCAATAAACAGCAAAAAGGCAGTTTTTTAGACAAAATAAGTTTTAATTGTTAAAATCTTAAAAAAAGCACCTTTAATTATTTTATTAAATTTCTTTGATATGAAAAAAAAAAAACTAATAATAATAATAATAATAGGATTTGTTTTGTGAGTTACACTCTTCATTGTTATCAAATTGCTGCTATAAAATTCAGCAAAATTATACAATCAATTCAATAAGAAGAGCAGTGGAACCTCCATGACTATCAACTAAAAACATAAAAACACATTAAAAATAAAGGAAAAGAAAATTCTTGTGCTGGGCTTTGCCAGCCTCAATTGAATTTCTTAACGGCATCAAAACTTCCAAGTCTACACGATCATCAGTTGAGAGTAGTTAGAATGAACATTGCAGGTCTCATAAAGGAGGTGAATTAGAAGTTGAATAAGAAGAGCAGTGGAACCTCCATGACAATAAACTAAAAACATAAAAACACATTAAAAATAAAGAAGCCATAAGAAATTCATTTGAGGCTGGCAGAGCCCAGCACATGAGTTTACTTTTTCTTTATTTTTAATGTGTTTTTATGTTTTTAGTTTATAGTCATGGAGGTTCCACTGCTCTTCTTATTGAACTTCTAATTCACCTCCTTTATGAGACTTGCAATGTTCATTCTGACTACTATCAACTGATGATCGCCTAAAAATAGGCGTGAAACAGGCTTGTCTTGAGATGTCAGATGAACATTGGTCTCAAATTTTAATGTATTTACATATCTTTTAGGCACATTTTCTTTATTTTGATGCCATAAGAAATTCATTTGAGGCTGGCAGAGCCCAGCACAAGAATTTTCTTTTCTTTTATTTTTAATGTGTTTTTAGTTTATAGTCATGGAGGTTCCACTGCTCTTATTCAACTTCCAAGTCACCTCCGTTATGAGACCTGCAATGTTCATTCTGACTACTCGCAACTGATGATCGCCTAATAATAGGCGTGAAACAGGCTTGTCTTGAGATGTCAGATGAACATTGGTCTCAAATTTTAATGTATTTACATATCTTTTAGGCATATTTTCTTTATTTTGATGCCATAAGAAATTCATTTGAGGCTGGCAGAGCCCAGCACATGAGTTTTCTTTTTCTTTATTTTTAATGTGTTTTTATGTTTTTAGTTTATAGTCATGAAGGTTCCACTGCTCTTCTTATTGAACTTCTAATTCACCTCCTTTATGAGACCTGCAATGTTCATTCTGACTACTATCAACTGATGATCGCCTAAAAATAGGCGTGAAACATGCTTGTCTTGAGATGTCAGTTTGAACATTGGTCTCAAATTTTAATGTATTTACATATCTTTTAGGCACATTTTCTTTATTTTGATGCCATAAGAAATTCATTTGAGGCTGGCAGAGCCCAGCACATGAATTTTCTTTTCTTTTATTTTTAATGTGTTTTTAGTTTATAGTCATGGCGGTTCAACTGCTCTTCTTATTCAACTTCCAAGCCACCTCCGTTATGAGACCTGCAATGTTCATTCTGACTACTCGCAACTGATGATCGCCTAATAATAGGCGTGAAACAGGCTTGTCTTGAGATGTCAGATGAACATTGGTCTCAAATTTTATACAATCAATGTTGAATTGTTTTAACATGAATTTAACTATTTCTCAGGATTGTCTTCATCATAAAAATTTTAATTGTACAGATTGGTTTAATTTAAAAAACAAAGAGTTGTTTTCGAAATATACCATCCACTACGTTAAGATTGGTATGATCAGTTTGTAATCATGCATGTAACAGTCTGTTGAATTTGTAGATAATTTATTAATAATAAATTAATACTGAAATATGTTATTTTAGTATTTTCTTAGTGCATTTGTGAAGTGATATATTAGGATTAGACTTTATATATAAGTTAAATATGTAAGTCCTCTCTGTATCACCATCATCATTGATAGGAATTCTGCCAGATTTGCACTTTCCAAAAAGATATCACATTAATAATGTATTGGATCTGTTCAAATAACCAAGAATTACAGCAAGAACAAAAATAAATAAAATAACAATGTAGTTTAATTCAAACTCTCCTGTTTCTGTGTTTGGTGTATTGCTTTGATTGTAGGTTTTTTATCAGTTTAATAAATTTAGAGATGTATTTGTAGAAGAGCTGGCAAACAAAAAATAAAGAAAAAAATAAGTGTTTATTAGAATCGTCAAAAATTCAACCAAAAATGATGATCAGTTTTAATCAATCCCCATACTACATCATTACCACTTTGCCCTCAAATTAACATTTTTTTTCTTTCCAATTATTATTCAGTTACCTTAGAAAAGTTGTCATTATTAAGTTTGATTATTTAAGTTAACTGATAAGAAATGTAAATCTATCCTCCCCATTTTTTGATATGACTACATAAAAAAAGTTAATGGCTTGATAGATTAAAAAAAAAGACATTTTCACTAACAGTATGGAATTTAATGCCTTTAGTGAGATAAAAGTATACAATGAAGTACTTCAAAAATATATGTGGGTTTGGGAGCCAACACTCTATGGATTTCAAGATATTTGATATTGTTTTCATTGGATTTCTGCTAATAACTTAAATATTACAAATACGACTTAATCTGTTATGGTTGTAGTCAATGGTTTGATGGCTAACGGCATAGGTTTGTATGCTCAAAGTGCATGGATTTCTATTTATTTTCCTCCTTTTCTTTGTTTTCTTCCCCCACTCCCGTTTTGTTTTTCCTTCATCTTTTTTTTCTATTTTAATGTTTTTTCTTTTATTATTTTTGTTTTCTTTTCTGGCTGACATTAGAGATTGTAAATAGCATTCCTTTCATAATGTAATTTTTTGTATAACATCCATTTTCATTATAGCCTTTCTGAACTTCACATTTTAAACCCATGACCCTTTTATTTAGTAAGTTTACCTTTCTTAATTAGTTCAAATATTAAATAAAAATATGTATCTAATTAAAGACATTACAATTTCTAATCTTATTACTAATGTAAACCAGAAAAAAAAAATACAATAAGCAAGAAAAAAGGGAGTAAAAAAGGAAGAAAAGAATTGCAGTGGATTTGATCCCAGTATCTCGAGCATAAGAACTCATGACATTAGCCATCTTACTAACTCTGACAACCATAATAGATTATTCACATTTCTGGCATTTAAGCTATTAACAGAAATCCAGTGAAAATCATTCAAATGTCTCACAATCCACAGGATGTTGGCCTCAAAATCTATATATATATTTTTCAGGTTCTTCATGTATACTTTCATTTGCAAATGGGTATGAAATTCTGTAATACAGAGCGTGTGTCGTCTCCTTATAAAATATCTTACATGACCAAGGGATTTACTGTGAACAGTGAATCGTATTGTGATCTGCTTTCAGAGCCATTTGAAACCAACAATAAAGTCAAAATGTCATGGTTTGCTCCGTTTTGGTGTGCTGTTGCAGCAGGATAATGCTCACCGGCATACCGCTCATGCGATGGTAGAAAAACTAACAGATCTGCATTTCAAGTGTCTTCCACATCCTCCATATTCACCAGACCTTGCACTGAGTAATTACCTTGTGTTTGGACCCTTCAAGAAGGCACTAAGTTTCGCACGAAGTTTAGCACGGATGATGAGATGAAAGAGGCGGTGCAAACTCGCACAGTCAACCACAAGATTATTTTTCTCGCTGAATCCAGATTCTGCTGAAATGCTGGTGCACCTGTATTGAACGTAATGGGGACTATATTAAAAAGTGATGAAGTGTTTTTGTTTGTCTGTGTGTATATTTTGTCAATAAAAAAATCATTAAGGTTATTTTTTGACTCGCCCTCATACTATTATCTTTTTCAAATAGCCACAGTGGCTCACAATCTTATCTAAAAAAAAAAAAAAATCAGTAGTCTGAAAATATTTATACTTTAAATATCTTTGAAACACTGAAGTTTACTAACAACAAGTAATATTTTATTATAAATAACTCATTTGTATAGGTAAGTCATTAATAAAATAATTATTTTTTTTAACTTTAAATTTTTTACCAGCTCTTAAATTATTACTAGGTGTTTGATTAAAGCTTTTGATAAGAACTTTTCAGAAAATAACTATTGCAAATTCTCATCTGATCTTGGGACAAAATCTCTTCTTGTCTCCAAATTCATCATGCAATATATATAATCTATTTCTTATTTTGATAATTTATTATTAATAAGTACTTATTCATGCTTTTATTGTATACAACTATATTATTAATGACTTGTTCATTTTTTGCTTGAAATATAAGTTAATTCATTCATCATTTACTGATGATATATTTAAATTATTTTGTTTTTAATTGTAAAGCTTATTGCTTATTATTCTAAATAAAAAATACTTCTTGATTATATTTTTAGAAGTATCCAGGAACTTAATCCTACTCTTAGATGCTTAGCAATGTATGGTGGGGCATCTATTAATCGTCAGATGGCTGCTTTAAATAGAGGAGTTGATGTCATTTGCGCCACACCTGGAAGATTGAATGATCATATTGAAAGACAGTCAGTGGTAATTAATTTCCAGATATTATTATGCAGTTAATGATTTTGAGTAGTTTCATTTGCTGAGCTGTGACTTCTGCAAATATATTTAGTAAAAATGGAGGAGGATTGTAGGATTTTCTATATTGATTTACAATTACAGCTAACAAATAATAATTCAAATAAATTTCTGTCTACATTAAACCATTTCTTCTATAAACTGCAATAAAAAAAAGAGAGAGAGGAAGTTCATTTGAACTTTTTTTTTAGCTCAGTAATGGTGAGATCCCATCGGTATATACAGCAAAGTATTCACAGCTACTAAATAATGACCTTCCAAAATGCCTTAGTTCTTGTTCAGGGAAGGTTTCTGATAGATAATTTCCTTATCTATCTCCTTAACATTATTTGTCATTCTTTCATTTATTTTCTGGATTTCTATTTCTTCCTCCATAAACTCTTATGAAGAAATTTTTTCTTAGTTTCACAGTTACATTTTTGTTTTTTCTTAGTCTATTTTTCATTGATATCCAGAGATCATTCTAACCGAAAAAGTAAATAACTTCTCCCTCAACGAAGCCCAAATGTTGTTGTTATAGTTGAAGTTGCAGTTAAAGAATTTGCTGGAAGTTTCAAATTAATCATTCTTCTGTTTGCATTTGAGCTTCATGTAAGTTGACTGTATAATTTTCCAAGATGACTAACATAATAATTCCTTACATAGACATTCTATTGTCTTCATCGTTAACTTGATGATAAAAGTCGAGATCTTCTATGGCGTCCTATGTTCTTTTGCTCCTTAATGTTAATATCTAAATTCTGACCCATATTCCTCATTCCTCTTTGATACCTAAATATTAAAGATTAATTTTCTTCACAGTATTAAAACCTTAGCTTCATCATTTTTTTTTCTTGCTTTATAAAAGCACTTAAGTAAAGAAGCTGTATTTTCCTTTAATGTTGATTATAGATAATAATATTGATTTCAAGCTCAACGAAATTATTGTTGCCAGTTTGTAAAAATCACAGTTTTATCTTCATACAAATCAGAAATATTCATTCACCTTTATTCTCTATTTATTCTGCAGACCAAAAGGAGGTCTGTCTTCTTTTACAATCACTGAAGGAGTAAGATTGATAGTGTCATGCTTGTGCCAGTTACTATCTACCCATAATTTTCTCTTGAACATGATACCAGCTTTGTACTACTTCCTGATGCACATCGTCTTCAAATGTTTGTGATTGTTACTCCTACACTAACAATTGGCCATCATTTATATGGATTTTGTCAACATTTCGAATAATTTTCACTACATTTTCCTTTTGAAACAGCAATGTTGGAAATGAAATGGAAGTCACTGAAGCCCTTTAAAGGTCCTTGTTTCTTTAATTCTTTCTTCCTTTTATTTAAGAGAGATAAATTATTATGCATAGAGAATTTTTCTAATTAAGCAGGCTCATTCCTTTACATCATTTCTTTAAGGAAAGTTTATGATTTATTTGGTTAATCTTTAAATAGAGGGTTGGTAAATATTGCTGATTTTAAAAAAAAAAAACTTTTCTTGAGGATAAGAATCATGGCACCATTTGAATTTCATGCACACCACCAAAAAAAAAAAAAACTATTCGTAACTTGATTAGTGAAGATAACGTATTGAGGTCCTGACTCAAGCAAATTCAGACAACTGCAATATATTTCTTTTATCAATCAACCTAAAATTCTGAAATTTTAAATATGGATTTGTGAAGCATGTTTCTATTTTCTTGTTTTTAATTTTCAAAATATTCTGTAATTAATGAAATTAAAAATTTAAAAATAGTCATTTTTGGATTTTTTTCCGAGGTCGGTATTTTCAACTTAAAAAAACTTGACAAAACCTGAAATAATAAAAAATTTATAAAGTAATGACTTGTAATTAAAATATTTATTATTAGTGCAGTAGTTAGGTTTTTTAAAAAAAATAAAAACTGTTTTTAAAATTGTTTGAGATTAAATTATTATTTTTTTTACATTCTATCAAATAATCATAATAAAAAACATCTTCATTAAAGACTTTTTAAATATCATGCATATTCATTTGATGCTGTTCGTTTCCACAAATAAATTTTTGAAGTATTTTTTTATAGAAATAGATTTTAATAGAATTAATAAGTTTTGAATTTTAATTTAATTAATTATAAAATATTTTGAAAATTAAAAACAAGAAAATACAAATCCCACATGCTTCACAAGTTCATAATTAAATTCTCAGAATTTTAGGTACATTTGTAAAAGAAATTTACAAATGCTTTGCAGTTGCCTGAATTGACTGAGTTAGGACCTTAATGAGGACATTCTAGTTTTTATAGGCAACAATTTCTTTTGTTAACATATTGCTCTGCAATAGTCTTATATTTGTCTTATATCTTAATCTAATCTTCTTCAGTAATCTGCAAATTGGAATAAGTATTGCGTGATAATTACAGAAATGCATATTTTAGGATTTAAACCAGTTTCTTCACAGAGAGATATTTTGGTTTTTTTGTGTTTAGGTTTTTTTGTTATCACTATTCCAGGAACTCATTGTATATACCTTTTCCCCAACTAAAATAGCAGATGTTTGAAAAAAGAGTAATACTATGACTAGATTATAATCAGATCATTTACATAAGTTACTGAAAAAACAACAACAAAAGCAATACTACAAGGAACATTTGTAAAGGAGGTTACTCTAAAACTATCACTTTATCTTATTTTCTGTTTAATTATTGAAATCAGTTGTTTAGTGCAACATATGACTAATAATTAATTTAATGTAGCTACTTTGTCAGAAATAGGTTTAATTAATATGTTTTGGTAAAAATTTTCAGAATCTTTCTCATGTTGAATTCATATGTTTGGATGAAGCAGACGAGCTGTTGACTCCACATTTCAAAGTGAGTAGTTGCACATTTAAAAAGAATTTAATGTAAATGATGTATTAATTGTGTTTTTTATGATTTTAAGATAAGGAACTTTAATGTAACAATTTATTTATTTAAATACTTAATTATTTTGTTTGTTTGTTTGTTTTTGTATTTGTTAGTTTGTTATTATACCTCAATTAAGGTATTTAATATTTTGCAAATGCCTTAATTGGTAATTTTTTTACTTAAACGTTTCTAGTACTTAGTTAGGTCACAGAATTAACTAGCCGTATTGAAATACAACAGTGAAATTTAATAGTAAAGAAAGTCGGAGGAATAATAGCATCCATTTAACAGTTCTTTTCTCCTACAGCTGACTGCACTTCATAATGTATCTTTTATAAAGTTGTGCTTGAGTTTCATTTGGAGTTGCCAGAACAACTAAATTTCCATTATGATACCTTTTTCAAAATTCATGTTAATTGCAATCAGCAACAGAAATAAATAAGATTTAATATGGCCTTACTTATGCTATTCATCATTGGTTTGACAATCTGAACACTGTTTTCCTCTCCATTTCAGACTTCTTTGCCAGTTTTTAATGTATCCATTGTGCTGTTTGACATTAGTGTATTTGGCAATATGTATTTCATTGATTTGGAAGCTAAGTTTTAGCTTTTTACTAAATTGCTCCTTGCAGTTGGTATTTAAAAACAGTAATTGCATTGGTAAATTATAAACATTTAAGGAGCAATTTAAACTATCTACTTTAAATATAAGAAAAAGGAATTACAGAAACACTTAAGATGAAGTAAGATTATGTAATAAAATGCATATTAAATTATAATAAATGAACCAGTAGCACTTGCTGTCACAAAATGAATGGCCTGAAAATAATGCAATTTTTTAGTCTTAAATCCAAAGAGTGATTTTCTTTTTTTAATTACCCTGATTGATGGAGCAAATACATTATTCTTTAATTACTTTAAAGAGAAAAATAATAGCTTATGCAGAAGGAGAATCTAATCTTGAGAGTAATAGGGCTTTGGAATTAACAAATTGAATTTCTGGAGGGGAGACAAAAAAATAATTATTATTTGTTTTAGGTGATTTGAAGAGAATGCCAGTAAGTTTGATCTGTTCAATAATTGTTACCTGTATATGTTGCTATAGATCTTAAAATTGATACAAGTAAATACAATATCAATTGATACTAGGAATATGTCTGAAATTATGGGGACTTGTATATAAATGAAGAAAAAAAATAATAATATTGCAGTTTGAATTGTAATATCTCTTATTAACCCAAAATCTGCATGATCCATATTTATTGGAATGCTGAATAAATGGCTGTAGTGTATATTAAAGTACTCTTTTTCTTGTATTGAATTATAAGAAAAATAGTTGTTGCCTTATAGATCAGTGTGAGCTTATAATCCATCAAATGCAGTAAGTCGTTTTACAATTGGAGCTGTTATACAGTCATCTTGTGATGCTGTCCTATTTGGTTTGGACAATGAATAACTATTGGCTGCCTTATTAAATAATTTCACTAGTTTCGTCAATCCAAACTTTGTGACCTCCTTTAATACTGTTTGTTGAGGCATTCCTGGTGTTCTCTTGCTCACTAGAATTTGTCCAATTTTCATGTTTTTTTTTTAGTTTTGCTTTTACTTAATCTATTTTCACATTAAAATTATAAATTATCCTTGTAAATATAAAATAGTCTTTCTCTCCTCATCTTTTGTCTCAGGCAAAGGACTTGAATGTTTGACCTGTTTGTATTTCATAGGATTGTTTATTGTTCTTCATACTTATTATATATTAATGTCTCTATGCAGTC
>JAFIDM010009631.1:330223149-330235894 GCA_023159025.1 Thereuonema tuberculata | reverse complement strand
TATATATATATATATATATATATATATATATATATATTTTTATTCTAGTTGAGCCACCAGAAAAGGGAGTTGATTATTATATTCACCGAGCTGGCCGTACAGGTAGAGCTGGCAGGAAAGGATTAGCTGTTTTAATTCACAATAGGGAACAAAGAAAAACTGTTAGAGAGGTGAGTGATGTTTTTCCTTAATTGGTTTGATATGAGGGAGAATCAATAACTAGCATGCACTGGTTTTTTTTGTTTTGTTTTTTTAGCAAGGTGTATTACCAATAATAAAAGTAAGGCAAAGGACAGCAAAGGGCAACCATTGGCTATTTCTCGACATGAACAGTTCCTGTTGATGCATTTGGCCAATCATGACACAAGTTTAAAAATGCCTTCTGACTATACAACCATTGACTTATTATACTTTTCATTTCGGCATCACAGGCAAAATGTTGACATCCGCTCCCAAGAACTTCTTCATGGAGCCAAATAGATGAAAGTCACACGGTGCAAGGTCGGAACTGTAAGAAGGGTGCCTGAGGATCTCCCAGCATTACAGTTTGACAGTTTGCTCACACACAGCGATGTGGATGCGCATTATTGTGGAGCAGTTTCACATCTGGAGGGTTTCGTTCAGGTTGTTTGTCACGCAATGCATGGTTTCCATGTAGGTTGGAGTTGTAGCATTTGAATTCCACCAGTAGTGGGCATTGCATGTCCCAGAACAACATAACCATGATCTTCTTGGAAGATTGGCTAAACCTGAACTTCTTCGGCAGTGGGGATGAAGGATGTTTCCATACCATACTGCTTTGTTTCGTTTCTTATGTGAAATGTAGGTCCACGATTCATTGCCAGTCATTATGAAGAAACATGTTTCCTTCAGTAGCATATCCCTTCAAACGGTCCAATGATGTCATCATTAAATTGCTTTTAGGGACCCATCAGACACTCACCTTGCGATAGTGCAGTTTCTCGTGGAGAATGCTGAAAGCAGTTCCATAGGAAAGGTTCATAAGGTCAGCTAAAGTCTTTACATTGATACAGTGATCCTTCCGAATTGCTTTGTCAATTTGTGCAACCACAGCGTCATTACACTCACTTTTAGGACAGCCGGTACATGGCTGACCAGTGATGCCATTTCACCTTTCAGAAAAGAACTTTCACCAAATCGATTCGTTGCTACGTTCCATGCACTTGTTCCCACTTGGTGTAAATTTGGGTTCGCTTTCTGTCTTTAGCCCACAAAAAACGAACAACAGCTCGTTGTTCAACCAGTGTGGACGATGACAACACCCCTCCATCTTTACTAGCTAGTTATCTTATGCATTGCTAGATGGACACCTCATGCAGACCTTCCTTTTTTTTAGAGGGAGATTCACTGTACTCTTGACGCGGTTTTCACCAATCTGTTTGCACTGGTTTCACCAGCAAAAAAATATTCTGTGTTATGTATTGATTCTCTCTCGTATCATCTAATTATTTTGTTTCAGTAAAATTACCTTTGTTTTTCTTATAACATTGACTTTGTAATCATTTAATGATTTAAAGAGGAGCAGTGCCATTACTGTAAAGCTTACTGGAAAACTTAATGCATTAAATAAGGTTACAACATAAATTTTACATTCACAATAAAACAGGAGAAGATGATAATGACTTTTGCTGACCCAATGCCTCGTATACTGTCTTCTACTTTACAGTAGCTCATTCCAGTGTCTTAGTTCTTGTAGAAATGATCTTATGTCGTTAAACACTTGAAAATGGACTGTCCAAATTGTAAATTGCTATGAAACAAGTGTTAAATATTACAAAAAAAAATTGAAATCCTTCTGTTAAGTTAATATCTGTTGACTTTTACTAAACATGCAAAAAAATTAGAGTTCTTCAAGATGTTGCAAGCATATTAAGGATTATTTAATGTGAAAAAGGTTGGAAGTCGCTAGGCTGTTTGTTTTCATCATCAGAATTTTTTTTTTAAAATGATCAGAAGAAAACTTAAGCAATTAGAAGTACAGGCAGGCAATCCATCAGAATTTAGCTCAACGATGAAGATAACAGTTTATAGCATGTTTGTTGATAACTTGAACATTTCATGGAGGCTGCCAGAATGTAAATCTAAAACTAAACTATGAAGATTTCTCTTGATAGAAGGTAGCCCATTGCTGATATTTCAAGCATGGTAGGCAGTTGAATCATTTGGAATATTGTGCAAGAAAGGAGGATGGTCATAAATGAAATGAGGAAGCTCCTATATGTATTGGGTTGGCCAAAAAGTTCGTTTGTTTTTGTTTTTTACGTAAGTTGGCTCTAGTAGTGCTTAAGTGTTTTTAACGTCATGCGACACCATTTTGTTAGACTGTATTGTGACAGCTGTCATATCAGCGTGCATTTAAAACAAAGACTAATCAAAATTGGGGAATTTTGTGTTGCCAATTTAATATTGATGATGGAAGACAATAAGCCCACCATTTCTTTGATGACCAGGCAAAAACTGTTACAGTTTGGCTGGGAAGTTCTGATTCATCCGCCATATTCACCAGACATTGCACCTTCAGATTTCCATTGATTTCAGTCTTTACAAAATTCTCTTAAGAGTAAAAAATTGAATTCCCTGGAGGACTCCATAGGCACCTGGAACATTTTTTTGGTTAAAAAGATAAAAAGTTTTGGGAAGATGGAATTATGAAGTTACCTGAAGGATGGCAGAAGGTCGTGGAACAAACAATTGAAGACGTTGTTCAATAAAATTGTTAGTTAGTTAAAGTGCCCCACGAGAAGTCTACACAGGCTTTTGGGGGTCGCAGGAGGTCAGGCTCCCAACGTTTAGGACCAACGGGACGAAGTTGAGGTCGGATGGTCAACTCGACGCCCGCCCGCCTGCCTTTAACTCCAGGGAAAGAAACCCGGTACCCATTTTACAGAGGGTTGGGTAGACCCTAGGACCTGTTTGGAGATTAAAGGAGCGTGGAAAAATCCCCGCCCTCCGCCGAGGACGGGAATCGAACCCGCCACCTCTAATCCACAGCCAAGCGCCCTGACAATAAAATTATTGGTGACAATAAAAAAATTTCTTTTAGTTTTACTTAAAAATGGAACAAACTTTTTGGCCAAACTAATACAAAGAAAGCAAACAATTTAAAACTTAGGAAGCATAGCCTTGATAGTATTGTACTGAATTTGTAGTTAAAAAAAAAAAAAAGACCTGTCAAGTAGTATATGGTCAAGATCATTTGTGACAGGACTAATATAACATCAATTTCTGTTAAGTTCCTATATTTATGGGTGGTTACATGATATGTAAAAATATCAGTTATTATTTAAATCAAGTAAAATTAATAAACATAATTTGTATTTTGGTTCTTAAAGTTTTCTGCAGACCATTAATTTTGTATGTGTGTGGGGAGCAGTACTAGGCCGTAGAACATATGAACCTTATACCCACCTTTCTCTCCAAAGAAAAAAGTCTTACAGAATGAAGTATGTCCTTTCAGACTCCAGATTAATGGTTTGTACTTAATAGAACTTACAACATAGATTCCTTCTATTCAGAGGGTACATTGATCCTCTTACGGAACAGATCTATGTCTTCAGTTGTGCCAAAAACTATTTCAGAAACTCCAAAAACAAAAATAGAATCTACAGCAATAATAAAAAAAAATCCCCAATAAGCTATTAAATTCGTAATTTTAAGCCTAAGGCATTTAATTCTGTATCTGTTACTTGTAATTCATGATTTTCCAAAGTATGGTCAGTGACTCAGTACTGCCCCCCCCCCCCACACACACACACACAAAATTACTGGTCCACAGAAAGCTTAAACTAAATTACAAATACATTTATTTATTTAGCCTATGACTTACAAATTTGTCACAAAGCAGAAAGTAAAACAAAAAAGTAAAGAATGTCAAGAATCACAAACAAATATCCAAGTTACAATATAAATCTTCGACTTCTTAGTCACTTCCATGAAATTGTGTGGGTCACCTGTTTAAGCTCTCAGAGGGTACTCTTGCACTATGTGTTTGACTGTTTGTTCCTCAGCACCAGAATCACAGTTGGGAGAGGGTATTTTACCCCATTTGAATAAGTCAACACATTTCCCATGGTTAGTCCTAATTCTGTTAAGGGTGTGAGGAAATCGAGTCCTACAGGTTTCCCACACAGAGCTAGTTCACCTCCATGTGGTGTACCCTGGATTACGCTAAATGAACAAGCACTTCTTGGCACCAGACAAAAAGATCTGGCTTATGTCACGATTCTTACCCTGTTCTCTTATTACAAACACAAATTCTATTTATTAATTTTACTTGATTTAAATAATAACTGATATTTTTTACATAATGTCATGCAACAATTGTAAATATAGGAACCATTAATTTTTTTAATGCAAATGGCTGATTGTCAAGAAAAATATCAGAAAGAAACCCATGATCTAGATATAAAAAAAGATGAAAGACAGTTAAGTGCATGTTTCCTTGGTTTAGATAGATGTGATGTCTTATTCCAAATAAGTTTATTTCAATAGTTTAATTTGGAAAGCATTTAAATTTGAATGAGATTAAACATGCAATATTGGTTCTTCAACAGGCCCATCTTTTACTTCATTGTAATCAGCAAGAAGTGCTATTTCTGAAACTGTTATTCTCTGGAATGTAGTTACATAGGTTATTTTGGGGTAAAGTTGGTAATTTTCCCCAGAGATGAATTTTAGTCAGTTTGAAACTCCCGATAACACTGGATGGTCCTATTGTTGGAAACTGTGGAGTAGAGACTAACTGGAGATAGAGCTGTGAACATTGATAGATAAAAGAAAGTAAAAAAGTTATTAAAAAAAAAAAAAAAAAATCAGCAAGAACAAAATTGGCAATGTACATCTTATATTTGCATCTGAGTTTTCGAGATTGTAAGCAAAGCAAACAAGAAATGTGGAAAAAAGGCAGCAGCATCCTAGTGGGAGCTGGAATGTTATCACTTGATTGCAAAATGTATTCCATTGCAGAAAGCAAAGATATTAGAAGTAAAGTGAATTGCACAAAGAACAGAAGGGTATATGGGCATTGAAATTTTATAAGCTTGGTACATGTTTCTTCTAGTCATTTGTCTGCAAAAAAAAAAAAAAAAATGTTTATTTTTGCTTCTCTTTGTACCTGGAAAAGTATTTGGCTAATGGCAAATTGCAGCCTTATTTTAGCTGTCATTTTCCAATATTAACATGTGATAATGTATATTTACTGTTATCAGGTGGCAGCACATGTCCTGCTTATGGATATTATTCATTTTGTGGTTTTGAAAACACTTAATTCATTTGAGTCAAAGAGGTCCCTCTCCCCAAAATTTTGATATGTAAGGCTGTAATCTTTCTGTGGCTAGGTGGTGAAGCTAAGGGTTCCCATAAATAAAAAAAAAAAATAATAATAAATTCAGGAAAACTTTGAAAAGTACCTGCTCTCGACTGGAATAGCTTGAAAACCCTGTGCCTCCCCCATTTTATTTCATTTGCTGATGTTCTATTTATTAGGCAGTCACAGTGGTGACTGATTTTAATTGTTTTAATTTCAAACTTAACCAACTGAGTTGTTGGAGATAATTCATTAAATTATATTTTTTTTTCTTGCATTATTTGTGCATGCTACATTTTATGAGTTTAAAATGTGAAAGAGAAAACTATAATTTATTGTGGGTTATTTATTTTCTTATTTACTAACAGGGATAGTAACCTCTGGTTTAGAATTTAAATCATTGAAGCTTTAAGAATTTTATTCAGAGGTAGGAAACTTCGCATCACTGTCAATGCGACTGAATTGAAAACTGTTGTAATAGAAAAAAGTCTGACTAAAAGAATGCAGCTTTTAATATGAAATAGAGGCTAAAAATTGATACAAGAAATTTTATGATACTTTTTTTTTCTCTCTCAATTTTTATTTTCTGAAACTGTATATTTTTGCAAGAATCACACAAAAAAAAATAACATCATTTTGAATTGATGTTACTTCAGCGTCAAGTTTCCAGTGGACATCAAAATTGTAATTGCTTTACAAAGCAGTTGACATAAGCTTTACATCTTTGGTGTCAATTGTAAATATCTCTTCTCTTTTCTTCTCTTCTTCATTATACACTGTTTAAGTCTCAGATTTTCTCCCTCATATAATAATGATGATGGAATTAATGAGCTAAAAAAATTTTAATGATGTTATGAACTCAATATTATTATTATTTTTATATCTATTACTTTTTTTTGCAAAGAAATGCGTATAAAAAAAAAAATCTTGAATAAAACAAATTTAACATTGCAGTAGTTGAACATAAAATTGAAAAATAAAAGGCTGCACCTAATTATAATTTTTTTTTTCTTCTGTTAATTTTAGATTCAGCGTTTAGTTCCGCTGCAGCGTGTGCAGTTATCATCCGATGAAGAAGAATTACTTTATTAATATGCAATATTTATACTACAGCATTTTTGTATGTAAATAGATATGCAGTTGTATGGAAATAGAAATATTAAAGAATTACTTACAAAAAATCTTTAGAGTTTTAATACAATTACAATTCTGATTTAAGAATATCCATAATTATAAAACATAAGCCAAAAAATAAAATTTAAAGATTTTGCCTCTAAGCCCGTGTTTCCCAACGTGGGGCAATTTGAAAATGGAGCAATGTTGGTTTTTGTTTTTTGGTTGTGAAAGCAAAAAAAATGTTGGTAATTTAAAAAGTTGGTTTTTTTTATTTTTCGTTTTGATAGTTATATCTAATTTGGTGGGGCATGGCATACTTTAAGATACTTTAGGTGGGGCATAGCACAAAAAAGGCTGGGAAACACTGCGTCTAAGCTTTCATTGATGGGAGTGTGAGACGATGATGAAAGTTCAGGGGCGAAATCTCTTGATTTTATTTGTGCCTTATTGGTTTATTGTTTTATGATTATTTTCGACATGTTAATTTTGTTTCATTATCACTATAATCTATAATTATTTAATCATGAAGTAACGGAATGATTCATAGAGAAAACCTAGCACAACAAGGTTTTATTATTTTGATTATATGATAGTTAAAAATATTGTAATGGTTTGTGGGAGAGTCTTCAATTTTAAGAGCCAAGAAACGAAGTCAAGTTTTTGGAACTGAACTGAATTAATTTATTCAATGAGAAACATGGTTTTTATAATATTTACATAGTGTGATTGGAAAATTAATTTAAATATACAGAATGATTGGATAAAAACATAATGAACTTAAATTAACTAATTAAACAGCTGTAAAGAAAAAAAAATTAAAAATAAACTACATTAATAATTAGGAACTAGAAAACGAATGCATTAAAATTAATAAAATACAGACAAATATAGATAAGTAATTTCTACAAAAAATACAAATAAATGATACTGATATAATTTTCCCAGTCAAGAGTTTTTGTCCTCAAAAAAAAAAAAAGTATTAATAATTCCCATAAAAAAAAAATCAATAATAAAGAAATTGAGCGGAAATTTAAATATAAGTACTGAAAAGGTTAATATAAACACAGAAATGTAAACAGATACATAACACACAAGTTCTGAATAATCTTATTTACAGTTAAGGACAAATTACATTAAAAGTAGGAACAAACTGGCTGGTCAGCACAGACAACCGATAGAAAGACTAAAAAATAATTAGACTAATAGGTGGCTGTTGCATTTTGGTAATGTCGAAAGAGCACTCCTTTGTCTTGTGTGGATTTAGTGAGCTGCTTCAGATGGAAAGTTCACTGGTTTCGTAAGATGAATCATTTGGCACTGAATAAAAATAACACAGTAGTTATTCTGTTAAGTTTTGAGTTCAGTAATAAAACACATTTTTCACTAATAACACTTGTGAAGCATATTTTAAGGCCTGGAAATTCTGCGACTGGAGTGTGAAGTGAGGTTCCATGTCACTTTGGGTGGGTAGTTGAGGTTTCAGGGCAGTTGTGGGTTCACTGTTTTAAGTTGGGTAGGTAGGTGGAACAGGTGTAGATGGTTTGTCTGTTAGGTAAAGCTTCATATGGATGGTGTGAACTATTTGTGGGTTGGCTTGACTGATTGAACATCAAGGAGCTGGAACAAAATTCATATATGATGGATGAAGTTTGGTGTAAAACAATGAACAGACCATACCATGAACATAGGAGCTTTTCGGACAATCCAACTTTTGTAACGAACGCTACCCGCACTGCGCTTTTATCCTCTCATCTCCTTTTCTTCTGTATAATATTTCTATAATATATCCTCACTTTTCGGTATGATTATTTTCTAATTCCATACCTTAATCTAAAACTAATGCCGGTATTCATAGGGTTCCCTGCCTTGACTCCCGACAAATTGGCACCTAGAAACTTTTGTGCCTTTTTTAACGACTTCGGGAATGGCTCGAGAAAGCTTCTCAAAACGGTCCACAAAGGCTATCAGGCCATGAAGCCTATTGTTTACCTTTAAAAACTTTCTCTCTTTTGTTATTTGCATTGGGAATGTTCTGTCAACAGGGGAAAACAAAGGAACTGTCGCCAGACAAACAGAGGTGTGCCAGAAGCGATAGAGGGAAGGACATGCTTCGCCACTCCTCCCACGAATATATATATATGCCGGTCCCCGAGAGAAAGGGTGTGTGTTCCTGAGGAGGCGAGGTGCAAGGGCAGGCGACCAGGCTCTTGCGGTCAGCGGGCCGATCGCCGAAAAGCCCTGCCCGCCTCCACCTTGCCGACGACTAGCCCTTGAACGAACGCCAACGATAGCATGCGGACGACAGCTGCAAAGAAACGGCCCAGGTCCCACGGTATGTGGTACCGATAGCAGCTACCGTATCCGCCTTCAGTGTCTTCATTTTGATGGCTTCCCCCGATTGAAGTCGGTGAATTCCTCGACCCAACGCAGAGATATGCAGGCTGCACCATTGCGGAAGAGAGTCTGCGAAACGGCTTTGCAAAGTACCCGACCGTCATTGACCTCTCGCCGCCTGACCTTCGACCGCCGACCTACTACTTCCTTTATCATGGTCAACCACATTAAGCAGTTCTATGGTAATTGCTTTTTGTTGACCTCGATTCACAAACAAAGGTTCATTTTTTGTAACTTCTGGAGTATGCTTGCTCAATACTAAAATGTTGACAAGTTGTTTCCTGCTTTCATGAAATCCACTGATAACTTGAAATATCATTCTACCTAGAGAAGGGGAAAAAAATCACAACTGTATTAAATAGTTACAGGTATTTTAAAGTAAAAGACTCCAAAATTTATACAAAGCTACACACAATTGGCATATTACTTTGCTTAAAAGGCTTGTTTTAGGCAAAATTATCAATTTAAAAAACAAGATTTTTCTTTTTTTAAGTCTAAATTACAAAAAAAGCGTTCTGCTTGGTGATTTTTTTTTTTCCTTATGGCAAATACATAATTATCCTAATTACAACAAACTGACTTTACCTTCACTTGGCTGTTGTGGGTCATGTTTAAACCAAATTTTTCTTTGCTGAAAGTCACTCAGTTTCAACAAAGCTCCCTCTGAAACTTCTGTATCCACGCCTAATACAGTCCTCAAGAGTTTACCATTTGTTGGTAAAGATGTAACTTTCAGCTGAAGTATTTCAACATCAGAATTGGCATCTTCCTCCACTGTTACAAAGGATTTACTCAAAGATGTCCAGCTATCAAATTCAGCAATTAACGAATTGTTGATATGGATTTTTGGAGAAATGGAATAATCTAGGGAATATTTTAAAAATTATAAAATATAAGTTAATTAGGGGAAAAAAAAACAATTCCTTCAAATATCTAAAATGAAATTGCATTATCAATTAGATTCCATCAGCTTCATAACTAGAATCTGAGAAGTTAGTAAATTTAAATTATTTTTTTTTTTTTTAAATTTTTATAGCTTTTACATTCATGAGTGCAAAAGCCATTCTTGAAGTAAGCTTTGAGATTTATAATTATTTAATGTGTAATAATTTATTAGTAGCTTAAACTGATTTACGCATGAAGGAATGTAGCATGGAATATAAAACAATCAATATTTTCTATCATGGTTAAGATATCTTAGAATTAAATGTAAAGGTATATGAAAAAAAAAAAAAAGCTTTTGTCCTTTATATCTTATTGGCTCATTATTTGTGTGATATTTTAATACTTGAAAATGATTATACAATCAGAATGAAAAATGTACTGTTATTGAAATATAACAGAAGGTTTAACGTGCATAATGTAATATGAAAAGGGAAGAAAAATCAATAACATGCACAAATTCATTAGAATTGTTTGCTTTTAACGCATTGAGCCATTATCAATAGCAATCTGGGATAGCTATTTCGTCCTTATTAGGACTCATCAGCCAGATTTAGCTTTGATAATGGAACTCGGAATGCGTCGATACCTGTGATCCCGTCTCCCCCTCAGGAAAGTGGGACCCGGTTTAAAGCAAACAACTAAAGAAACAACGCTGTAACCAATACAGCAAAATTACCTTGGCCAGCTTTGCGCTGAGCACAGAAGGCATTTAATAAATGCATAAGACCTAACGAAAAGTCGAAAACTTAATAATAACAGAAGGTTTAACGTGCATAATGTAATATGAAAAGGGAAGAAAAATCAATAACATGCACAAATTCATTAGAATTATTGAATTTGTGCATGTTATTGATTTTTCTTCCCTTTATTGAAATATAAGTATTTAGTAGAGTTTCATGTATTTTATACAGCAGTGCAATGAATTTTCTTGACTTGACTAAGCTAAGATACTGAATGTTCAATATTTTGTGACTTTGCAACTGAATGTCTTTTGTACATTAGTCTCAATTTCAAGTAGTGGACTGCTTCATGATGCAGGTTGAATGCTACTCTGAAGATTGAAACAAGAGCCAGAAGAAAAAAACAAACTGATTTGTCCTTTACGTTTCTTTCTTCATTTACCATTCTCTTAAAAACATATTTAGGGTGTCTGAAAAAGAACTTTGTAGTTTTCAATGAAATTTATTTTATGACATTTTGAAGCAGAAATATATGTAGCATATACAGTATTATCAAAGTACAGTCTGACAAGTTTGACTTTCTGTTAGTGTAATTCATTGTGTACACCATTTACTGCCCTACAGATATCAAAACAGAATTCCACTGAGATAAACATATCCACAGGATTTGCTTCTATGGCACAGATAGACAAGGGACTGGATGCTTTATGATGCTTTTGTAATAAACAATGTCTTTTACAAGAAGAAAAAATCCAATGGAGTCAAATCAGGACCGAGTGCTGGCAAAGAATTCTCCTCTGCCTTTTCCACACATCCCTAACTATTCTTCCAAACTTTTTTTTTTTTTTTTTACACTTGGCAATATGTGCTTTGGTCCTTGACCTGCCATATTGTCTTTGCTGGGGAAACCCATGGTTTGAAACTTTTTCGATATAATAATAATAATAACGTAAGCAGAAGTTAAATGTTTTTGTTTAAACAATTATTGAAAGAATCAAAGAAAAGGAAAATATTGGATCCAAGATACTCTCAGTGTGAATTTAATTTAATACATAACTAAATATCCTGAGAATTTAATTTAATATGAAATATCCCGAGAATTATTAATATCTATGAAGATAAATCTTTGAACACTCTTTCAGACATAGAGGAAATTTAAATTAGAAATTAGAGAGTTCACACAATAATTATCAAGTGGAAATAGGCCTCGGGGGTGCTGCAGTACCACAGTGCCTATACACGAGCCGCCACTGGTCGACTCTGTCCGCATTTTTCCGGATAGGCAGAAATAAATACTCCCATTCCTTCAGTGTTTGGGCCTCCGAAATCGATGGCGAAGTCCGTTTGCCGATCCAACCTTCCGTTCGGAAGTTGTTGGGGAGGAACAAACACGGACGGACAGGACAAACGCAATAGCACCCATAATGGTCGCTAAAAATTGTTACTCGATTACCGTCCAACGCTCCTCTATTTTAATTATTTTTATATTTCTCAAACTTATTATTGCGAGAAGTTTAGCTAAATGACGTAATCCCAAACTCGTAAACATCAAAGATCTAATATAATAAATGAGAGTTTAATTGACATTCTGAGACAAGTATTTCACGCCTTTTGGCGCTCATCAGCCAGGATTAATTATCTCGGAACACGTATATTCTTTCAACGTTCGAAAGATCTAATATTTTGAATATACAAAAAAGGGATTGATAATATTCATAGAGAAATTTGCGAGGATCGAATTTATTAAGGTTGTAATTGGCTCAGTTTTTTTTTTTTTTTCAATAGCATTACATTAGTTTATTAGCATCATATATATAAATATATATATATATATTTATATACCGTATTGTCCGGCGTATAAGATGACCCCCAATTTTTCCAATTAAAATATAGAGTTTGGTATATACTCGGCGCATAAGTTTCAGCACCCGCCGTATAAGACGACCCCCGACTTATGACAAGATTTTCCTGGTTTTAAAAAGTCTCTTATATGCTGGACAATATGGTATATATATAAAATGATTACATATATAAACTCACATAGAAAAAGCATGTTTCTTTCTTTAAATTTATTTTCATATATTAAACCTTCTTTTCCATCATTGTATACGAAATTCTTTCCAAATTTACAAATAGTAGAGGCGAAGAAATTGTGTCGGGAGAAATCTTATGTACGAGTTCAGGTTCAGGTCCAGAGCCGGCACTAGGCCTTCTGTTCCCTCTCGATTCATTACATCGCCGCCATCTTTCCTCTTAATGTTAAACTGGTTACGTCTTAGGGGGA
>JAFIDM010009631.1:330201223-330218149 GCA_023159025.1 Thereuonema tuberculata | reverse complement strand
CCCCCCCCCCCCCCCCCCCCCCCGGTCAATGGTGTCCCGCTTTGCCAATGTAAAAATCTGGTCACCCTAGTTAAGGGGACCCAAACAACCAATAAGAAACAAAAGGAAAAACCCAGGAAGGGGGAAAAAAAAGAACAAAGGATTAAATAACTCAACCCCCACCACTTCCCGTCCAAATAATCCCTGAAAGATTTCACAACAAGATGGCAAGAAAAAAAATATTTTTTTTTTTCTTTTTATACAATTAAATAAAAATATATAAAATTCATTCAAGTTCACAATTTAAATGAAAGTTTAATTTTCGAAATTGATTCTCTCAACTTTTCATTCTATTGCACCATAATATTCATTAACTACAATATACTTTGATTTACTTGTCTTTAGAATAATGTTGATTGAAATAAAAAATCATACAAGTTCACAATCTGATGTAGTTTTCAATCAACAGAAATAAACAAATCAAATTTAAGCCTTCATAAAATAGTTTTTTGATAATTTTTCCGGTGAATAATATTAGAGTAATTTTCATAGTTAGAGTAAATATTATGTAAAACGGCAACTCTTGAAGATTTACGTCTCTCATGAAATTGAGTCTTAAGACGATCAATTTCTAAGCTCGTATCACGACGGATGGATTATTAAACATGTACTTCAGTTGATTTGTTCTGAAAGTTCTAAAACGAATTTATTTGAATCTGTTCTTAAGATAAGTTTCTTATTAATGTTTTTGTTTCATAACAAATTTTTTTTGAACAACAGCTGAAAATGCAGAAATTGCCCGTTGATAATTTCTACTGTCAAACAAAATCAATAGTAGATATTTTTTTATGAAATGTATCATTATCAAGAGAACAGTGCAGAAGTAATGCTTTTCAGTGTGGAACCTTGAAGTTCTCTAGTGCAGTCATTCATTCAAAATAACAAAAACTAATTCCCAACAAATAACTGAACAATTTCTGAATATTTAAAATTCTTGATAACTTGTAAGGTGTGTTACAAACTTTCTCCAACAGGGAGAAATTCATAAAAAAACATCATTTTGAGTTTAAAGTTAACATTAAGTCTTGTACTGGTGTCAAAGAATGGAATTCTCTAATTCCATTTTAAAAATTCGTGGATATTGTTAAAACCAAAAAGTCACATTCAAACCCTTGATTTGATAGGATCACCATCGAGGAATAAGGACAATTAAATGTATCGGAAGAGTCAAATTTGCTTTCAGAATGGTCTTAAATACAGTTCTGATTTTAACAGTTTTGAAAAAATTACTAGACTATCAAAAAACATCATTTTTAATTTATTCATTTATTTTTAATTTTATTCTATTAAAATCAAAACAAATTATAGTTCAAATTAATCAGAATTAATCAGAATAGCAAGATTAGAGATTCCAAAATCAATTTAAAATTCAAAATAAATGCACAAAGTCGTATATAATCTATTCAAAGAAATTTGACATTTGTTATACAATGGTAATGCCATTGTTAAATTCAAAAAAGAAGTTCAATTCCTAATAAGGAACTTAAGAATAAGGTCTATCATACAATAGTAAATTCCAATTAATTATTAAATATCTTTTAAAGCAATCGGCTAAAGGATAACGTAAGTAACCAAAATCATTTAAAAAAACAGTTAATTCAGGATATGAACAGTTTCTATCAAGTCAATGATACCATTAATTTTAGCTGATGATTCACATCTACTATATTTTAAAATATGGCTAATATACTAACAATTGTTATGAAATATATAAAATACAAGCAAGATCAAGAATATTTAGAAAGCAAATATAAATAATTACTAAGAAAATTATTAAAAATGTTATTTAATGCATCTAATGAGAAATTAGAATCTGAATTGAGGGCAATATTCTGAAATCCAAATTCAGCCATTGTAAGAAAAGAGGCCGCAGCAAGAAAATTCTACTTCTTATATTAGAGAGGATTCAAATGAATTAGAAACAAAGTAATTATTCACTTAAGTTAATTAGGCTTCTTCAAAATATTAAATTAATTTCAGACTTGTGTCTCCATATTGCTTAGTTCTTAAGTATATTCTTTCTTATATTCATGACCACTCAATAATAGGTATTGAGTTAACGTATCGATAACATTATGGTTACATTTAAAAACATCTTAAAATCCAAGCTCATCTTAAATTACTCAATTTTTATTATTATTTAACCGAGCATTTCATTCTCTTTCTGAAAATTCCTTGCAATTCAGTAAGATTCAGATTTCTGCAACTAAGAGTTTATGTGCAACGAATGTTTCAGTAGCAGGAATATCACAAATTTTGTCCCATTTCTTCATTTTAAAATCACAAACATAGATTTGGTTTGATGTATCTAAAGCCCACAGCGTTTCCTTCCAGCTTGTCAAATGAACAATGTTCCTTGGTTCATTTTCCATAGGCAACATATCAAAAAACTTCTTCTCAGATATATCAAAAATATACCCACCACATTCTTTTCTCTTAAAAATGATCTGTGTTGAGACAGTTGCAATTAGAAATTCTGTGTCAGTGAATTCAAATGGAACCTCAATACCATCATACATTTCATCATCATCATTCTGGCTTTGTCTCCAAGATTGATCAGAGGAATGAAATTGAAACTTACAACAATGTAATGAGTACTGATTTCTATCCTCCTATCTCATCAGTGTTAACCAGAGATCCATTCCATTCTTAATAAACGATATCACCACTGATAATCGATAGATTTCCCATAAGTCAATTTCAGTTGTTTTCTTCCACAATGGACAAGAATGGCTGAGATCCATTTCTTTAAAAATTAGCTGATAATCTCTATCAGAGTCGTTTTCTTCAACAACCTCAAATATCCCAGCAACATAAACTTTGTCACTGTCAATCAAAATACCACAGTCGATGTAGTTCTTCTGATTAAACCTCATTATGTTTATCTTGGATGGTGAGTCTTCAGGATAAATTAAACATTCATTTATATCAACAATCCAGTTGGCAGTGTTTCTGCTGACTACTACCAATCTACTATGTCGACCATCGTAAACAGCATCTGAAAATCTACAAAATGGGTGGTAATCACTACACCAGGTTTTATTAACTTCAAGTTCAACATATGGTAATTTAATATTAGTCCATTCATCCCAATGCAGAGAGTAGAAACACATATCACATACTTGCTGACCTTCATTTTTACCTAAAACAACAACTTGTAAACTGAGGGTCTGATTGATGTTGCTATAAGATCTAGGGGTTAATACAGACATAGAAGAAATCAAATCCAACAACTCTCTATTTTCATTAATAAGTGGGTGATTAATAAGCAACTTAATAAATTCTGATGACAATTTTGTTAAGTTTATTCTAGAAAAAACATCTGTAAGCATGATAACTCTATTAGACTTATCAAATTCGATCCATTTAAAA
This sequence comes from Thereuonema tuberculata, assembly GCA_023159025.1. Classification (NCBI taxonomy): domain Eukaryota; kingdom Metazoa; phylum Arthropoda; class Chilopoda; order Scutigeromorpha; family Scutigeridae; genus Thereuonema; species Thereuonema tuberculata. Next base: position 330,214,738 of record JAFIDM010009631.1, on the reverse strand, counting down.
ATTATTTCAGTAAGTTCAACACTGTGATATGACATATTCACAAAACATTCTATTAATCGACTGATTTGACAAACATTAAGATTAACAAAATCTTTTGTCTGGTGGATTTCTGCTGCTTTTCGGCATATAAATATCTCCACAGGTCTAAGGATTTTTTTGTCATCATATTTAAATCCTATATCCCATATGGTTTTGTAAGTTGTTTCGGACAGAAATGAAAGAAGATTTGATCTACAGTCTTTGTAAGCACTATGAAGCAGGAAAAAATGCAATGCATCCAGTAGATTACACACACTTTCAAACTCCTGGTCGAATTCTAGGGAATCTAAATACAGGAAGTTCAGGACAGTGCGCATTGATTTTGCATCAATGTTCTTCAACTCAATGATATTGTCTGTTGTTTCTTGTAATCCACAAGTAAACATTGCATGAAAGTATTCACTTGCTGAAGCTAAAAAAGATTTATGGACAGGAAACTCAGTTTCGTCACATTTCAGAATAGCATCAGTCATTACTGCATTTCTCCTCATTTCATTGAAATTACTAAAAATTCCTTGTCGATTTAGCTTTAAGCTAATATCATTATCTGCATCTGCCAATAGAAAGAATTAGGAATAAATCTCTAGAAATATCTTTGAATAAAATAAATAGTTGCAAAATTTTCATAATTCAAATTTTTCGTAATTAAAAAAAAAAAAAAAAAAACCCAAACCTTCTTGAGGTTTAAACGTGTGCACTCAAATTTAAGCTTGAGAAATTAATCCAAGTTATTAATTTTAAGCTATTAAACTAATATTGAACACAAAAGATAAGCAGCAAGCTGTCTTTGAAAACAATCTACGAAACATACACTAGTAGTATTGACGCATTGTGGATGCAGCAGTGTTCACTACATGTATTAATCAGACACCAAACTCTGAGATATGGTTCTAATGCTAATTGTACGTAATTCCGACGTATGACTATATAATATTAATCCAAATATAATTAATATTCAAGCTTCACTTATTTACTTTCCTTTAATGCTAGGAAATAAAATATTTCTATGTTTTGCATCAGAAATTTTTTTCAGACAGTAAAACATTGGGTCATAGTAGAAAGAAGCAATTTGCAGCCAACGAGATTTCTCCTTTTTTTTATTTCATGGCAAGATTATTATTCTCAACTTCAACCGACACGAGTAGAAACTTTTTTTTTACTTACGTCCTTATATTTATGATCCAGCTTTTTTTTTAATGACTTAATAGATAAAAAGTTCTCCATCCTGATGTAGAGAAAAGAGATTTTATCACATCAATGAACCTAAAACAAATAATCAAGTAATTTTAGCTTTCAAATTCTAGAACGTCACTTTCGAATGACTAGTGACCTCAGCAGTTGGAAGTTACTACATTTTATAACTGTGAGTTTCTTAAACATGTAAAAAGAAAAAAAGGCAACTTAAATCACTATTCTCCATTTTGTAATGTTACGGGATTTTCACTTTTCATTCTTCCAGCTTCTTCTTTCACATACAAAGATAGCCATTTTCAAAAGTTTTCATATTATTTTTGAACCAAGGAAAGGGGTTCTTTTATATCCATAGATCTCATTGCTACAATGAATAATTTCTTTTTCATATTATTTTTTTAAAAAGGATCCAACCTTTAAACTGTGTGAGGGCAGGTTTAATAGACTGGTTCCTTGAACAATATTCAGCTGAATACTTGTCCAAAAACCATTGTTAATGATAATAATCCATTATTTTGTAATCTCCTTCTTTCTTTTTATTTGCTTATTCTTGTTAACTTTACTTCTGTAGTGTATTCAAAGCAATATCTTCACAGAATTCACTATATCTGAGACAAAACAATTTTTTTGATTGAGAAAATCTTCAGAATTTTTAATTACACATGCAGTTTAAGCAGTGAAGAGGTTATAACATTACAACATTCTACTTGTCAAAGACGCTTGAAAATCACAATTCCAAAGGCCACTAAAGCCAAATACACTGGTTTTCATTAAGTAAAAAAAAAAAAAAAGACAATTTGTTTGAAGGTTGGTAAAAACCTACAACATCTTTGTATATTAGCTAACGATCCAAAAACATTTTGGAGGGAAACAGTAATTTCTTCCACTCACAGAACCAGGTTAAATATATATATATATATATATATATATATATATATATCCAAATTAAATAATCAAACTGCTTTAATGTGGGTGTGGTCACCCCTTACAGCATTGCAGGCATCAACCTAAGAAGATGCCACCAACAAATCATGCTACTTTCACCAAAAATATCCCTTAAAACTGATTAGATGGATGATAGCATGTCCATGATTCTTTCCAGATCAAAGCATGCCTAAAATTGCTCTGCAAAGCAAATCTGGATTTATAAATATAAATAATTCATAATAACCTCTTCTTCCTTAACCACATCATTTAATTCTCAATATTTCAATTCCTTTAGCAGGAATCTTCTTCACGGAGACTACAGAAAGGAATTGAAATATTGAGAATTAAATGATGTGGTTAAGGAAGAAGAGGTTATTATGAATTATTTATAAGGAAGATGAATTTTGGATTTTCATTAAATCTGGATTTATTTGTGAAGAATACTGGTCTTCATTGGTTTTCAGTTTAAATATCAAAGTTTTCTCCATTTCAAACAGTCCCTTCTTTTCTTTGACACCCCCCTAGGGGGAAAATGTGGAAGACACATCACAGCTTTCTGAGCACATTGAAAGCAGATACCAGCATTCCTTTGGCAACAAGCAAGGCAGATTGCAGCTATGCTGGAGTAGAAGTGCTCTTTCTTTGGGCTTAAAATAAAATTTCTATGTAGTTAATGTAATATTTTCTATTTCTTTAATAAAATTTAAGTGATTAATCAATACCACAAGAAGCTATGTTGGAAATTACTTTGCATTCATTATTTAAAGATACACCAGTTTTTAGCTTTTTCTTCAATAATAAGGAATTGCTAAGGAATTCCATTTTGGGATCCTTCATACCAAATATTGCTCCACTCTTAGATTTTTCTTTTTTGTTTCAATTTTGGGTTTATTAGGTTTAATAAAGTATTTCCAAATAATTAAAAAATAAAAAATAAAGGATAAACAGCAGTTTATCAAAATAACAAATGCATTAATCCAAGATTTTAATATTTTAATAACACTTAATATTTTTAAATAGTAAAATATTTACATTACTTAAATAGAAATTTATACTATTTTAATGTAGCTATTATCTTTGAATCTTGGGATAGACTGAAAACAAATACTGGTTAATCACTTTGAATAACAATTGATCTTAATATGAAAAAGAATGTCCAATTGTTTAAAGCTAATGCATTCCTACACCCTTTAACCTATGGGGTTAAATATTGTATAGAACCTACAGGGTCTCACAGGGTACTTCATATTTTTTTTCTCTCCCTCAGACTTTTGTTCCCTCGTGTTAATGTTTACTATGTGTTACTTCTGACATTAACCAATACAGAAAAGCTCATCACAAGGAATTTTCTTTTTTTGATAATCTGAGTTGCAGTTGGAGTGATTGAGAAGGGAATGCATTTGCTAAACCTCTTAATTTTTCTGCACAGCACAAAGTACTTCTACTAGTTATATATAAAAAGTAAAAGCAAAATATACTTTTAAAATTAAGCTTTCTGACTGACAACCACTTTGGTTAGTATGATGAGAATCTTTCAATTTATTTTTAGCTTTGAGTGTGATTCTGACATCCAAACGGGAGATGTTGAAATGCTCAATAAATGGTTCAGTCTTCTCTACTTGGGGATGAGGAGGTAGAAAGTATGTTTTGCCTCCATTCTCACATCAACTGTGAGTAAAATATATGATTTAATAAATGTGGTTTCATGGTTTTCACTTGATTTAAATTTAGAGGTCATCAGCACTATCACACAGTTCATTGGTCTTTTGACTGTGGCTTATTGTCAATCATTACATATAATAGTACATATAATAAATTATTGAGCATTTTAACTTTATTTTCATTCCCGGCTTGCATTACCTTTCAGAATATCAATGTAAAAAAAAAAAAAACAGCATGCAAAAATTCATACATGACTGCATTTCAAAAGAATTTGTTTCAAGAAAATCTGAATTTAAAAAAAAAGTAAAAGAAAAAAAAATATTGTGTCTTTCAGCTACATATATCGTGCCAAATCTTTCAGTTTGTCAGGTCTATCATATGCTTGCCGAAGATTTAGTGTATCTTCACATTCTGAATATAAATAAAATGACAAATCAGTACCTTTGAAATGTTTAACAACCCTTCATTAACATGCAGTTATTAGCTTACCTTTCCAATTTCGTTTTTATGTTTGTAACTTAAGTTCACGAGCTCAATGGAAATAGGAAATATTTAATATCAAATGTAGTAAACTGAATTTTAACGTAATTGATAATAAATTAAATACTTAAAGAAAAATATTATTCCCGAAAAATATTTTATTCTAAATAAAGAAGGCATCCAATTTCATAGGCCTATAGATATAATTTTATAATATAAATAATTATTAATTATTTATATAATTTATTTGGCATATGCAAAAATGTACTCTCGTGAAATAAATTCGTAACCCTAAGTATTTTTTTTTTAATTTAAATATTAAAGGAAAATATTAAATATTAATGACAAATTATTACGCTATTTACTTTTTAATACCAAATATCTACTACTATGTTTAATGAATTACTTTTTTTGTCTTAATTTGCAATAAAAAGCACTTTAATGCTTAACTATAAGAAACCAGAACGAAACCTACATTTTTCCACCGTGTCTTTAGAATTTCGTTGTGAGCAGTTTGTCCAATCCATCGGAAATGTGTTCCCTAAAGCACATCGACTCTCTTCAATTTTACCACATCAGTGTTGCAATAAGGTCATGTGACTTCCCATATTTCTAAAAAACAAAAGACAAACGACGAGAAAGTTCTTCGTTTTATGATTAAAAAAAAAAAAAAAAAATTATCTGTCAAAGTGATATCATAAATTTTAATTATTTTTATGTATAAAAATGGTTACATTTTAATCACTCAATGGTCGCTTGTGACGTAACAGAGTCCTTCATTCAACTGAATATGGACATTAACCTAAACTTATTACTGCTATTAAATTAAGAAAAAGCCTATGGGATTCAGGTTCATCTACGTGCAGTAACGAGGAGAGAAATAAACTTTGGGAAGAAATAGCTACTGAAATAAGTTAAATATTTCAGGATAAATAAATGTTTCAACACAACACGAAAATAAAATATTTCATAATTCTGAATTTTCAATTCACTTTGAGTTTTAAACATCAGCGTTTACAATTTAGGATAGAAAAATTAATACAGAAATGTTGTACGATAGAAATTTCATTCAAGTTAAAGGTAACTTGTGACAAAACTTTTGTTGAGATCCTACAAGCAGTCTCGCGATTAATTTTCGTCGCTCATGCTTTGTTATTTGAGATTCATATATTTTGCTCCCTACAAGACAGATTAATGTATCCTTACTTCGATTAAATTAAATTTGTTTCTTCCAAGATTTATATTTGACATTCAAGCTACGATAAGCAATGGCGTACCAAGGGGGGGGGGCGGTCCGCCCCGGGCCCCCACCTGGGAGGGGCCCCCATTAGCCAGCCCAGGGGGCCCCATCTACAACTCCCGCCCCGGGCCCCCAAAGGCGTTGGTACGCCACTGGATGCAGCTAGGTGTACAACATAACCCACAGGAGTGATAACTATTTATTGACTCCAATAAAACTAGCTTGAAAGCAGTACTACTGCATAATGGCAATACATTCCCATCGGTGCCTTTGGCTTATGCAGTAGACATGAAACCATGGCTTTGCTGCTAGAGGCAATCAAATATAAAAACCATGAATGGCAACTTTGCTGTGATTTAAACATTGTTGCACTCCTTATAGGTTTACAGGGTGGGTTCACGAAATACTGATGTTTTTTTGTGCCTATGGGACAGCCGTGACACCAAGAACCACTATACAGTCAAGGAATGGCCTATAAGGAAATCATATGTTACTGGAAAGGAAAATGTGAAAAATACTCCATTGGTTGAGCCCCATAAAATCATTCAATTTGGACCTTTTGAAAAATTTTGTAAAAGCTCTGGATAAAGGAGGTCAGGCCTTCAATCATTTGAAAGAAAAGTTTCCCAAATTGAATGAAGCAAAGCTGAAAGCAATTATATTTGTTGGACCACAAATAAGAAAATTGTTGAAAGATCCAACCTTTGATACCAAACTCACAAATATCGAATTAGCTGCTTGGTCCTCTTTCAAAGCAATTGTGAAGGGCTTTTGGGTAACAGAAAAGATGTTAACTATGTTTCCATTGTGAATGATCTGTTGGACAGCTACAAGAACATGGGGTGTAGAATGTCGCTTAAAATTCATTTTTTACATTCCCACCTTGATTTCTTCTCGGAAAATTACACTCACTGACATAATCCAACACCCAGAACATATGCCTCGTTTCCTCACACAGGGTGTCACATACCTACAGAGCAAGAACAATGAAACAACACACCCTGCTAACTACCGTCCAATTACTTGCCTCCCCACACTTTACTGCCTACTGCTTTAATTTCTCTCAACCCTTCCTTTACGTGTATGCCCTTCACCCACGGCTAGGCGTTACACTACGCCAGACATCATTGCTTCTATGTCAAGTGTAGAAGTTACAGATAAATTGATTTCAGTGCAAGAAAGCTTCTAATGAACTATCAACTCTGAACTAGAAGTTCAAGGAATTGCTATTTTCCACAGAAGTCTGATAATTTATTCAGCACAATTTACTTTATTTTCCTGTGGGTTACGTTGATCTCTTTATTAGAATGGTAAAAAAAAAAAACTGAAATCAGCAATAACGAACAAAAATGATTAATTATTAAAGCAAAAAGCAAACAAAATCTGATATTATATAGGAAGCCAAAGCGAACATGTTTCATTTTTGGTCACTTTCTTTAAGACAAGAGACCACTGACCGGGACTCACATTTTTTTCGCATTTCTGCAAGTCATAAGAGTGCCAATAAGAAATGACTCATATATGTCCGACTTGTAGTTTGGGCTATAGAATTGGCGCCGAATGGACAGACGACAGAATGAATGTAAGAGCTCCCCCACCTTATACTTTCGTGTAGAGACCGCTAAACAAAAAAAATTGATGTAAGATACACTGAAGTTGAAAGAGAATTCATCAGCCGGATGATTAGATAACAGATACTTAAATGATTGGTTAAGTAAGTTACAATAACCAATCAGAAGAAAATTCCAATAAAAGCTCTTCAAAAGTAACTGATAATGATTGCAAATGAACTGTTTATTCTAAGAATAAAGAGATCATAATCATTCAAAGATGAGTGTAAAAGCAATCTCAAGTTTCCTACTACTCAAAAACCTGGTGGGTTTTACAAAAGAACCGTAATTATTGAAACTTAGAAATGAGATATAATTAATAACTTACCATTGCTATCAGTTAATTCGATATATATGGAATTAATTTGATGCAATAACACTAGCCTGCGATGGTTCTGTTTTGTAACTTTTGATTCCTATGCGCTGAATCCAAAAATGACCTTAGTTTTTTTTTCCATTTGGTCAGAATTTTTTGCAAATCGCAATTTGCCAAATGTAGTATATGCCGAAAAATATCACAAATATGAGACTTAATGACAGAGTGAGATAGGTTTGTTTCGTATAAAACGTATTATTTTGCGGCTTATAATAGACATAATATAATAGAATAAAGAAAATAAAAAACTCACAATTTTAGTCATTGTGTCGACGTCTCTTTGGACCAGCCATGCTCTGTTTCAGGCTTTTCCGTGCATGTGCTCTTCTGGGATCAATCTCTCACCCATCTCTTCACTAACTGCACCCAGATTCTCAGGAAACTAGTCCAAATGTGAATGTAGGAAATGAACCTTCAAACTCATGGAACCGCCTACATTTTGGTACTTCTGCAGAGTAGTCTCAAAGGTAGACTTGAAATTCGGATCCTTCTAGTTGCCCAGAAACTTGGTTACTACGTCTTTAAAGGCGACCCAGCTTCTTTTTCAACAACTTCCATTTCTTTTTCAAAATTTCCATCTTTGCAAAGTTTTCTAATGTCCGGACATTAAGACACCGTAAAGACACCCTCTTTTAGTTTTGCGATTGACAAGGCTGGAAATTTGTTACAGTTTGAGATTAGAACCGTTTATATGGACCTAATAGTTTCCGAAATACAACATTTCAAAATTTAGTGAGTTTTCCGAACTCTGCAATTCTTAGCAATAATGTGATATTCTGTGGGAATTTCGATCTTGTAGGCTGATTTTCCTCAGAAAAGCAATCAAATATGTGATAAAGTAACACAAAGTAAGTGAAATAATGATCCTTAAAACCTAATGTTTACAATTGAAAGTGATAATAATAAAAAAACAGAAGACAAGTAAGAACATTTTGCTCTCTTGGAAGGACCTGGTTGCGCATCGTCGGTTTCTCCACTGGGAACGTCTGCAGTTGAAACATCGATGTCTTCCCAACATACAGTCTCCAGCATTTCGAAATCTGACAAATCGTCGATTTCTGGGGAGTGCAAAACAACCTCAAATGCGATGTCCGGCACATAGTCGCATGAGGCCCCGCTGCAGTGGCTGCAGACGAAAGAACACTTCAGCCCTGCCTTCCGACAGCTGCACGCGTTACCACGTCCTACCAAGAGCCGCGTCTCTTGTAGGAGGTAATCTTGCGAGATTGAAGCTCGTTTTACCGCAGCCCTCGCAAATAGGTGCTACTGCAGCTGAGTAAGGCTCTGGATGTCGGGGTTGCCACCGTACAGAGCAACTATTTTCCGCTCCCCTGCTGCTGCTATCTCAGCAGGTATAGAGAAAACTGGCAGCGTCCTTTTCGAGGTCCGAGTGTTTTACTGCATTTAAAACGTTCCCTTGGCCGAAGACGCAGGATGTCGAGTCACACCCATTGAAGGCGTGGATGAAAAGGGAACGCCCCTTTTTAAATGTTACTTTGATGAGGTGATGCTGGAATAGATGACATCTGTAACTTTGTTTCTTCCACATTTCTTGAAACATATCTCACGTTGATGTGAGATCACAGTGAGCATTATCAGCAAGTCGATGTCCTCACCAGCGACTAACGCTACATCATATGAAGAGGCAAGAGTGACACCTGTAGTGATGATCAGCCTGTCAGCATCTTCCTCTGCCTACAATACTCGAATGTTACGGTTTTCCATTTTCGTTTTCAGCAGGTCGATGAAACGAATTTTGTTTTTGTCGTTTGATGCGAAATTCGCTTGTGAAGCTGCCATGTTTATGGATATCACCGCTACACCTGCTGGGATAGCAGCAGCAGGGGAGCGGATAATAATTGCGTTGTACGGTGGCAACCCCGGCATCCAGAGCCTTAATGAGCTGCAGTAGAACCTATTTGCGAGAGCTGGGGCAAAAACGAGCTTCAATCTCGCAAGATTACCTCCTACAAGAGACACGGCTCGATTTCACTCCTTCCGCACCCAACATCAGGTACAATTCGTTCTTATATACACGTACACACTTACTTCACTATATACACGTTATTTATAAACATCTCTTTCATCATTTTCTCTTCAACTACACATGTCCAATTCTGTTACAGGTTCAGAAATGGCTGGGAGCCAAACTGTGCCCTCTCGACAGGGAGTGGATATTCACATCACAAGGCCTCAACCTCAAACTGATGACCAGAGACGCAGCTCCACAACATCTCTTGCAGATGATTTCGTGCGGCTGTACGAGGGATTATGGGAACGCGTGCAAGCTGTAGCAAGTCAGGGCTGAAGTGTTCTTTCATCTGCAGCCAATGCAGCGGGGCCTCATGCGACATTGTGCCGGACATCGCACTTGAGGTTGTTTTGCACTCCCCAGAAATCGACGATTGGTCAGATTTCGAAATGTTTGAAAGACATCGGTGTTTCAACTGCAGACGTTCCCAGTGGAGAAACCGACGATGCGCTACCGGGCCCTTCCAAGAGAGCAAAATGTTCTTACTTGTCTTCTGTTTTTTTATTATTATCAATGTCAATTGCAAACATTAGGTTTTAAGGATCATTATTTCAAAAAACTGAATTTCACTTAATATTATAAAAATTCTTCATAACCACACGTTATCCTTTAAAAATCCTTTAATCGTGATATTTCGCAATCTTGATTAAAGATTGCGAAATATCACGATTAAAGGATTTTTAAAGGATAACGTGTGGTTATGAAGATCATTATTTCATTTACTTGTGTTATTTTATCATATATTTGATTGCTTTTCTGAGGAACATCAGCCTACAAGGTCGAAATTCCCACAGAACATCACATTATTGCTAAGAATTGCAGAGTTAGGAAAACTCACTAAATTTTGAAACGTTGTATTTTGGAAACTATTAGGTCCATATAAACGGTTCTGGACTGAAACTGTAGCAAATCTCCTTTAAAAACGTACTAAGTCATTATTATCACAACAATAGTCCTTCAGGGTTAAAATCGCCAAATCCTCAATAAGAAGGATTGAAAATATAGCGGTTTTTTGGATGTTTGCCAAGGTTGCGTTTAGCGCTCGAGATCGAAAACTTGGATCTTTCATTAGAATAACATCATAAACAACTCAGCAAAATTTCAGAACTACCGGATCTGAAGCACGATCTGATGTACATAGTTACTGGACTACATGTAGTTGTTGGTCTACTTACTAGACTGTCATCTAAACAAGCATCTATGGTTGATAATCTTAATGATAATTGAAAAAGTTGTTATTCTGAGGAAGAAACTTTCTCAGATATCCTATGTGACTGTGACTACTTCACAGCATTAAGATATAAAATCCAAGATTCATGTTTTTTGACTATTTTGGAATTAAGATTGGGGAAGTACAGGAGTGCTTCTAAAAAAAAATAATTTTTGCAGGTGGTCTAAATATTTGGGAAGGAGCAGTTGATTTGGTAGAATATTTAACAGCTACAAATTTTTCTTCGCACAACTTAAAAGTATTAGAGGTACGATTTTAATATTTATTGTTACTAATGTTTCATCTCATATTTTTTCTTTTACATGTAATTTGATTATGATAGATTTTTTACAAGAGAATTATAGTTTATATTGGTAATTTGTCAAGCAAATTGAAAATATCCTACTCCTCAATTATACCATAGGGTTTTAGATTTCTTTGTTCAATAAATGCCATTTTTGCTTCTCCTGCAGCAGAAGGATAAAGGTATCTGGAATTTCCAAGACCCTCCACATTTTTTTATCTCTCAAACACAGGATCATTTGAATGGGGATTCCTCCTACAGTGCAAAGTTTCCAAAGAAAGTTAATATTTTTCTAGGAATTGTTTCCAACAAAAGTGTCAGGCAGTTCGATCTGCGGTATATCCGTATCCATCATATAAAAGATGGGGGAATAACTGGGGATGGATATAAAAAAGTTTTCTTTATTGGCATAATTTTAGGCATACCACACTACGTACATGAAAAACTGACATACACAGATACAGTTGATCCATTTGAGGAAGGCAGTCCCCTCAGGCGTTGGGACTGAGAACTTAAAAAATAGGGGTGAAAGGGTATTAGGGTATTGTTACGGAATTTAAAAAAGACCCTATGTGGTCCTTTTTATAGTATTTTGAGAATTCAGCTCTTCGGAAATATAGTTACTTAAAGCCGATAATAACGAGGTCAAGCTCTGCAAACACTGTTGTAATCTTTCCTTCCTACCCCCACTTACCTTATATCCTTTCTCCCCTATTTTTTCAAGTTCTCAGTCCCAACGCCTGAGGGAACTGCCTTCCTCAAATGGATCAACTATACATATTTATAATTCAAGACCAAGCACTTTATGTCTTTAGGAACAGATTCCTTTTCCAGATGTGCTGATAACTGCAAAAACCAAAATAATTAAAAGTAAATTGTTTTGAAATTTTTAAAAGTTTGGCTTCTTTTACCAATGTATTGTCACCTCAATTATCAACCATGTTAACCACTGTTGACTCTATCAGCAATTCAGATGGCTGGATTTTTGAGCTATTAGGATTAGCAACCTAAGGAAAGGAGGACAAAGGGATAAATAAATGTAACTAATGAATAAAGAAATATTAAAATAAAGCTTTTTATTTTGTGCTATGAGCAATCAAATCTCCATCAATCCTGAAAACATTTTATCTGCAGCTAAATTCAAAAATATTAATGACTAATAATTATTTTTATCTCATTTCATGAGAAAATTGAAGCTATACATTTATTATATTTAATATATTAAAATTAGTCATAAAAACAGGCCTAATTACATCATGGATTTAACTTAAATAAATATGCCAATTTGATATTTTCGTTGAGATAGAAAGCTAAATGTAAAAAATGGGTGGTAATGTAGAAATGGGTGGTAAAGGTTCATAGCACCATGGCCTATGGTCTCCTGTACTTCCCCAATCTTAATTCCAAAAAACATGAATCTTGGATTTTATATCTTAATGCTGTGAAATAGTCAGAGTCACGTAGGATATCTGAGAAAGTTTCTTCCTCAGAATAACAACTTTTTCAATTATCATTAAGATTATCAATCATAGATGCTTGTTTACATGACAGTCCAGTAAGTAGACCAACAACTATTACCATTTCTTTCTTTCGAAACTTTACGAGTTTCTCTTAAACTGCAAAACCCAAAATAAACTCTTTTTCTGCTTGGTCTCTTGATAAGCATTTTAAGTTACCTTTTTCCTTCTAGTCTGTGCCAAAGCTGAATGCTCTCAATTTTTTTGGTATAAATCTTCTTTACCCTGTTAATGGATAAGCCAATTATAGGTTCTGGACCTTGGCTTTCTCGTTACCCACATATCCACTCTGTCCTGTCACCCAAAAAAGATGTACTTTATTGTTTTGTGCCTACGGACAGGGCCTTAAGATATTCTAAAACAATCTCTGAAGTTATGCAGCACTGATTCAGAGAAGATGCAAATATTATTATTTCTGGTGTTTACGTCCAAACAGATTCTGGTACAAGCAAGAACAGCAAAGATTTCTGCTTGAAAGACAGTGGTAAAATTTCCCAGATTGTATGAGAATCCATAATTGCCTGTTTGATAGTACAGACCTGCTCCAGAGCCATTGACAGATTTCGATCCATCCGTTCACCACACGGAATTACTTACAGGTTTAGGGATAGAGCCATTACCCCTACTCAGCTCTATGGGGAAAATGCATGTCAATGGGTCTCTTAAAGAAATAAAGGAAAAGCATTTTGTCATTATTTATTTGTAAAACAAAGTTCTATTAAAGGACCTCTCATTGTCCAGGAAAAAAGCTTTGGCAAATTCCTTACATTTAAAGTTCCTTTCTCCACGCATGTTACCATAAATGAAGGTAGGTTTTACTCGATTTGCCTTGTTGATAGGCAAATTGATGACTTGTAAGTCGATACGAGACAAGGCTCTCTTATTATAAATCCACAACATACTCACATAAATAAATGCGATAGAACA
>JAFIDM010009631.1:330187628-330201123 GCA_023159025.1 Thereuonema tuberculata | reverse complement strand
AATAGTTCCAGAAGAGAAGAAATTCGGAAGAAATATGGAATAAGTACTTATAAGTTGATTATCAGACATCAAAGGATAGTAACGAAGCTAGCAAATTGGGAAGAACACGAGAATTTTCTAAAAACATGTATTCTAGAAGGAATAACTCCTACTCCTCTTCAAATTTGTAACCCAGTACTAATTACTACTCCGAAAACAGATGAAATAAAGAAGGAAGCTGAAAGAAAATTGGTTGAGGATCAACTTAATGGAACAAGAAAATTTATAGAGAGACTTTTGAAAGATGAAGAAAGGATAAACATTTCCTTGAAAAGAAGACTAAAATATGATGACTACACTCTGATTATGTCTTGGAACCATAGGAAATATATTGGTCACAAACGCAAAGCTAGAGAAAGAAAGGTAAAGAAAATTAGAACTAAGAAAATATATAATGAACAATCAAATTATGTCATAAACCTCAGTAAAAGAAAATTTAGTAAGAAGGAAATAGGTCTTTTAAATAAAGGGTTAGAGTTTGTTGTGGATAAAGAAGAGAGTCTTGACTTAAAAACATTGGCCAAATTAAATATAATATCTGAATATTTAGGAAATCAAGAAAAACAAAAATTCTTTGAAGAAATTGATAAATTTAAAAGGGAATGTAATAATCCTGTTACCAATATAAATAAAGAAGAGATTGAAATTTTAAGAAACATAGGTAAAGACAAAAATATTTACATTTCAAAATCAGATAAGAGTAATCATCTAGTAATAATGGACAGAGAAGATTATCTATCTAAATTGGATGAATTAGTAAGTGACAAGGAACATTATGTTGAATTGGATGAGGATCCTACATACAAATTGTACAAAAAAGTCAAGGACATAGTTAAAAATTTAAGTGACAATGGTTCTATAGATTTCAAACTAAAACAAGAGATTATGAAAGACTCATGCAGAACTCCGACGCTTGAAGGCAGAATAAAGACCCACAAAGACAATAATCCTATGCGTCCAGTAATAAACGCATATGGATGCCCAGTGCAAAACTTGGCTAGGTTTGTCAATGGTGTTATAAAAAATTTCAAGCTTCCTAAAGAAGAAATTATAATAAAAAACACAAATGATTTGGTCCAAAAAATTCAACATTTATATAACAACAAGAGGAAATTCCATCTATTCTCTCTTGACATTGAAAATATGTATACTAATATACCAGTTGAGGATACTTTAATGATTCTTGACATTTAAAAACAGAGAAATCTTGTTAAAATATAAGTTAAACAATTCTGAATTAATGGAATTAGTAGAAATAATTACTAAGAACACATATTTCAAACATAGAAATAAAATTTTCCAACAAGTGAAAGGATTCCCAATGGGTTCTCCTTTGTCAGGGTTATTATGTAATATATATATGAATAACTTTGAATGCAAATTTTTGAAAGAATGTAAATATAATTTAGAATACTTTAGATATGCAGATGATATATTGGTGGTTTGGTACGGTACTATTAGACAGTTTGATAATTTTTTTAAGGATATAAACAAAAGAAACAAAAAGATTAATTTTAAAATGGAGAAAGAATTGAACAACAAATTAAATTTCTTGGATTTATGCCTAATAAATAAAGGAAATAAATTGGTGTTAAAACATTATCAAAAAGAATATAAAAGTAATCATTTACTTAATTTTGATTCTGGGCATGATATAGGAGTGAAAAGAAACATTATTGATAACTACTTACAAAGAATTGACAGATCTACAAGTACAGAAGATGATTTTTTGAGGGAAATTGAAAACATGAAAGTTGTTTTAAGAAATAATGGCTATAATGATAATTTCATAGATAAAGCTATACAAAATTACAATAAATTTAAAATTAAGGAATTAAATGTACAAAACGAAAGGAGATTTTTTATACCATATATGAATAAAAATAGTTTACAAATTAAGAAAATTTGTAAGAATTTTAATATTAAAATTGGATTTGTTTATCAAAATAAAATTAAAAATATTGTATGTAATAAATTAAATATGTATGACAAAAAACATGAAATGGGAATTGTATACAAGATAGAATGTCTGAACTGCAGGAAATTCTATCTTGGAGAAAGTAAAAGGACATTAAAGGAACGGGTAATGGAACACGATGGCTACATAAATAATAAATCAATTACCAAATCTGAGGTGGCAGAACATTGTATTCAGCAAACTCATTGTATGAATAATGAGATTAAAATCTTATGCGTGGAAAAAGAACATAAGACAAGAAAAATCATAGAAAGCATGTATATTAGGAACACAAAAAGTAGTAATTTAAATAGAAATGATGGGATACAAGTGAATGAAAGGATAACAAGAATGGCTAAGGAAATAGTCAATAAAAATTGTGAAAGTTGTAAAAACAAAGTAAAATTAGATGTATTTAATGGTTAATGACTAATACTACTCTTAAATTATTGTAATTGTTTTAATAGCAATTGTTTTTTAACAATCGATGTAATATTATATTCACGTAGTCTTCCTTAATTATTTAAATTCTTTTTTTATTTCGTTACAATTTCATTTTAAGCTGAAGAAGAAGAGACGTGTTATATCTCTTCGAAAATTTCTTTGAATAAATGTATGTTCTATCGCATTTATTTATGTGAGTATGTTGTGGATTTATAATAATAGTTCCAGAAGAGAAGAAATTCGGAAGAAATATGGAATAAGTACAAGGCTCTCTTCTCTTAAACATTTATCAACCAATTTTTCCAAAGTTTTTTAAGAAGAATTGAAGTAAGGCTGATAGGTTGTTAAGCTTTAGCTTGCAGATAGTTGGATTTACCAGACTTAGACAGAATATTGGAGTAAGTATATCCAGTCTTTCTTGAAGATGAGCTGGAGTAATGCCGTCCATACTTGGGGATGTAAATGGTTTAAATGTTGATATAGAGCATTTTATTCTGGAGTTATCAACAATGCCCTTAACACACTCCAATCTTTTCAGTTATATCTGGGTGATTCCAGACACCCCATTGATGCATATTCTCACTGTTGATTTCCTTAGATCCTGGAAAGTGTACACCTAACATCTTTGTCTAAAAGTTTTACTAATTTAGCAGTACTGGCAAAGTCTGATACAAGTTTACAAAAATTCTCCAAGAAGTCTTTTTAGCTTCTCTAATGGCCTTGTTGTAACAAGTTAGTGTGGTTTTATATTCCTCCCACTTTATTTCACCAAAGAAAATGTTGTGATCAACCTTGACCAGACAATTTTGGTGATAAGAATTGAGAATAGTCTCAATTCTTACTAGACTCAGTATTCGCCAACAAATGGTCTTTAACTTCTTGTTGTGGCAGTGAGTCTTTGCAATCTGACAACTGATTCTGTTGTCCAAATCCCTTGTTTTGAAGTCTATCTTGACAGATGTAAGTAAGTTACTGCCTACTGGTGTTCAGAACTCTGAGCCTCATGCCCTTATTGTTTTGTCAAAGGCTTTGGTGAGCTATTGTGCAGTGGTATGGTCACAAATAAAAAAGATTCCCTCCATTTAGACTGTAATTCTTTACTAGTGGTAGAGATTTCCCTCCTGCTGGGGTCTGACCAACTCGCTTAAGAAAAACTGTTTGGAGGATGCCTATATCATCGTTGTCCAATTTTTCATCAGGAAATGTTTCCTTAATAAATGCCATCTGGAGATGGCTTCACTGTAGTCTTAGATTAAGTTCCCTGCATAACTTTCTCCGGAGAGCCTTGTCCATTTAGAGTGGCTGTAGGAAATTTTAGCTTCACTTCTACTTGCCTCTTTGTCCAGCTGCCTGGCTCATGTCACTGCAATTTCCTCTTCATGTTCCTCCTGGCTGTTTTAGATAAACTGCTTAAATGCATTTTGCTGATATTGGATGCAGTGTGTTTGATATTGTTAGTTCCTGGAGATAACTCGGAACTGCCTGTTATCTTTGTGAAGCTGGGATTTGCGATAGGTGTAATCCCTGTTGCTTATTGGGAGATTCCGGAACTTTTCTTATCTTTCTTTTCTTCAATGATTGTGGTAGTTGTTGTAGAAGGTTGATGCTTCGTGAAGGTCTGATGTTAACCATGGGCTTTTTTTTAATGCTTTTTCCATATAGCGCTTCAGGAATATCATTTATTTTTTGTTTAATGCTATTGTCTTTTTACACAATGACTTCTATGTTAATATAACAGTGAGAGAGTTTTTTTTTATAGTAATTAATATAGCTTGGATGTGGTGCTGGTTTTCCTGGTATTTTCATGTTGAAGAAAGGTGCAAAAGGGGATTTTCAGGATTATGTAAGTAATTTCATATTTATTGTTAGAAGGTTGTAATGTAATTTTTTGTTTAACTCGTTTATAATCCTCTAAGCAGTAAAACACAAAATACTAGAACAACATCAAGTGTTGTCTCGTAGAGGCAGATAATGGATGGAAAACAATACAGTCTGCTTGACCAACAAGATCACCAATCGGATTCATTTATTCTTTTGTGAATCTGTTGTAAAAAATACGATTCTCTAAACAGGCAACTTATAAGGAAAACTGTTTGGAATTACATAAGGGAAATGTCAAACTAAACAATCTTCAAAAAGAAAAGTGTCAAACTGAAATGTCAAATGGAATTCAGTTCATTGCAGGTATAGCTTTGGTAAGATTAAAATTCACTTTTCACTGTTGATTTCTGTTGGCATTAGACAGCAAAATCATTTCCTTTGGAGCAAGAGACATCAAATAATTATAATCTACCCGTGATTCTAGTACAAGCCTCAAGAATCTAAGCAGATCCTAGAACAAAGCCTCAAGGAATTTACTCAAACGACAAATGATTTGATGAATCTTCCGATAAAAACCTTGAGATACCACTTTATTAGGTAAACGTATCTAGTAGTGTCTTGTGCTGCCTTTGACCTTCAAAATAGTCTGAATTCATCTTGGTATCAATTCTAGAAGATTCTGGATGCAGTGTGGTAGGAAATGTTGTTCCATGTGTATATGACTGCGCAATTCCTGCAAACTGGACAGACACACAGTCATGAGACGAACAGCCCTTTTTACTTCATCCAAATGTCCAATAAGGTTGATATCCGGCGAATGTGCCGGTCACGGAAGTACAAAAACTTTATCATAATCCTAGAACCATCCCATGGTGATTCGGATCAATGTTTAGTGATGAATCTAGGTTGTAACTTGGAGAAAATGACTGCTGAATATGTGAGGAGAGACAACCAGACCAGTGCACCTCACCTTACCTAACTGTGGAGCATCACAATAGCGTCCTCGTTTGGGGAGCCACTGTATATGACACCTGGTCAGCCTTGCTTGTCTTTCAGAGTACTGTCACATAACAATGTTACAGTACATCCAGGATATTCCGCGACCTGTCGTTCTGCCTATGCTGCGAGGTCTTCCAATAGCTGTTTTTCAGCAGGATAATGCCAGATTGCATACAACGAATATCTCCAGCGAGGGTCTACGTCGTTTCTACGTTCTAACACTTCCTTGGCCTGCCAGATCACTACGTCTATCACCTATAGAACATTTGGGAAGGTGATTACAGTCATCCCACAGTGTGGGCGAACTAGCCCGGCAAATCCAAGACAGATGGATGAATCTTCCACCATTAGACATTTATATGTGTCATTACCACATTGTATAACTGCATGTATCTCCAAAAGAGGTGGCCCCACAACACACTAATATGTACTGATTCTGGACCTGTTGTTCTGAAATAAACAGCTGCATTGCTCTCACAAGTGTTCTGGCATCATTTTCTTCCATACTCTTTGCACATGTTGTGTTTCATTATGATCACACTACTTTTCCAAAGGCGTCATTTGTTTTGTCATAAAGTGTATATTATTTTTAATTTTAGAATTTATCTCTTCTTCAAATCTTCATTTTGTAATATGCAGTTCTGGCGAATTTAAAATGAAACATGAAAATGAGAATCAATGCACAATCTCGTTTTCATGCTACATTTTATGAATGTAAAACCTATGACAAATTTCAAATCTTCATTGACTACATTATCACCTCTTGCATTAGTATTGAAAGTAATCAGAAAGTAAGTAATTCATGGATGTTTATTTTTTAGAATGCAGATGTACTAAATGACTTGACTTTTACCAAATGTTCTTCTAAATTGTTCAGAAGAGGAATGGGAGCTTTCACAATCCAAATATCGATTTATTTCTGGGGATTGAAGTCAATCCTTACTAGTATAATTTATTTTAAAAAATTGCGATATTTTAAGATTTATTATTAAACAATTAATGTCTTTATTGCAACTTCGTAATACATTTTTTTCATTTCTTTTTCTGTTCAAAAGAGCAGCAAAATTCTGAATAATATGCTGCTGGAAGTTGAATACATCAATCTTTATTAGATTAAAAGTTAATTTAATTTGCCCTTATCCTATGTAGACTTTGTCATTTAGTCAGACATGGCCAAAAAAAAAAATTAATGCTGCATTTCATTTATTTATTATTAATCAGTTAATGTCTTATTACAATTATTAATTTTCAAACAATAAGATAATCAACACACAAATACTGGTAAAATCATTGAATAAAATGTGCACAGAGTTCTAGCACCGACTTTATTTTGTATTTCTGATGATAAATTTATTTTGCCTTAAGTTGAGACACTGTCATTTGGCCATAGCAATTTTTGTGATTACATTAATTTAGTTTTAAATTTTTTATTCATTCCTAAGCTAGACAACTGCTTAGGTTTTAATGAATTTCCTTGACATTTAAGATATCTTCCATTTAAGAAAAGAATGTGTAGAATTTTAATCATTATTCAAATAACACACACAAAAAAAACTGGTTGCAAATTGTATTTGGCAAATATAATTTATGAATATGAAGATGCCATTTTCCTTTGCATTGTTTTTATTCCTTTAAAAAAAAATAATAATTTATTATGTTTTTGGAAAATTTTATTATTATTAGTTGTTTTTAAGTGAGTTTAAAATTTCCTTACAATAAGATGTTTTGAAATTAACTTTTTTGTGTGTTTTAGATATGATCTTACATTAACTGCTGAAACTATTTACAATCCAGACAATCATACTAAACTAAATACAGTAAAACCCCGTTATTACGCTCCCGCTTATAGCACTATCCCGTTCTTTACGCTCTTTTCATACGGTCCCTGGAATTTTCTATATATCTCTGTATACTTTTACCCTCTTACAACGCTTCAAATCCCGCTTGTAGCGCTTTCTTTATATCGGAAATTTTATATCGAAAAGAAATGTAACACTAAGATTCTTTTCTTTCCCTGGTAGGATGGAATCTTTGAACTCTCTGAAGTGCGGGTCTGTGATACAGTAGTGCAAAATGTCGAAGCGGAAATCCCTTTCTGTAAGTGAAAAGTTGCAAGTTCTCCGTAAGTACGACGAGAATTCTACACTAAGTCTGAATCACTAGGAATTCCCTCATCCAGTCTGAGAACAATAATAAAAAATAAGAATGGAATTACCAATGCAGCGAAGGGTGGTTGCAAACGTAAAAAAGTAGTGTGGAAAATATGAAGATGCCGAGGAAATTCTAATTGAATGGATTCCTCAGTCCCGTGATGCATCAGTGCCATTAAGTGGACCAATCATTCAAGAAAAGGCGCGTGAAATGGCGGGCAGTGCACTAAATCTGCTCCGAAAATATGTTAGTAGTTGCTCCTAGTGGTGTATCAATTGATGTTAATAGTTACTTGAACCGCATTGAAAATGTCAAAATCCATAACAGTAGCGCACACACACACGGCAAACCACAATCGAAGATTTTTTTAACAGGAAATAAGCTCATATTTGCACTATATCTATTGCAGAATGAAGTATGTTTCTTGTAAAATGGTGTCTAAATGTTTCCCCATCTCATAAATCATTTCCCGTCTATAGCGCTATCCCGATTATTACGCTTGTAGGTCGTGGTCCCTTGACGAGCGTGATAACGGGGTTTTACTGTAATCGCTTGAAGAATGTTTTGAAGTCAACAGGTATAATGTATCCTCTGCTAATCAGTTCTCTGTCTTAGGAAACTTTTTTATTACATTAATAAAGTGAATGCTTAATTCAATAAAACATCGTAAATATCACATTAACTTACAAAATCATCCTATTAATAGGCAAAAGTTGTACGGATAAAATTTGTAAATTTGTAAATTTTAATTATTAAACTTTCTTTAACGTGCGGAGTGAACAATCTAGAAACACAATGGACACGCACAATCTACACAAGGAGATTGGGGAGAGGTCCCGCTCTTGGGAGCAAGAGCCGGGACAGCTAAAGTTTCGCACCTTCTGAGCATGTTATCGGTGGAGTTTGGCTGGCTGATGAGCACTAATAAGTGCGAAACGGTCCGTCCCAGTCTCTTCACGATGACAGCTCGGGGTGCGAATCCTTACGTAGTTTGTGCGTGTCCATTGTGTTTCTAGATTGTAAATTTTAAATTTGTAATTTGAAATAACCAATCACAGTGCAGCGTTGGAACACGTCAGGCATGATGTCATGCCCATGTTTAAAGATGGCGTCTCAAATATTCTTTTCACTTCACCGCAACGGATCGCGATTACACAATTATTATCAGCGTATTGAAATTTTCTTTCCCACGTAAATGAAGTTTACACTAAAACGCATGAAGTTCATGCGTCAAAATTTATCAGAGAGTTTGTAAAACCTCGTTTTTAACATAATTTCGGCTGTGTAACCACTCGCTCACTAATCAACAAGTAGGGGACAATGACGAAGCACGTGCCGTCATTCTTGTCCACACAGAATTATTGGTATTGGCTGTTGGACATTCGTTATTGTTATTGTTATTGTTGAAACTGGTAAATCAATTTTTTATTTTATTTAATTTTAACAAAAGTTGGCTTAGTCATTCAAATTATATGTGGGCTGTTGCGGAAGTCAAGGCTTTTAAAAAATGAGCTTAGAACATCTTTTTCAATCTTGTGTTTTTCAAAAATGTGGCATTTGTTTTACTTCCGTTAATATTGCTTCAATTTCGACGAGCCTATTCTTTTAGGGCAGCAGGTTGTCATTATGTTTCATAATGAGGAACCGCAGCGCTGGTTACTACGAAAGTGGTAAATCAATTTTTTATTTTAACAATATTATAATATTATTTTAACAATAAGCTGATATTCAAATTACATATGGGCTGTTGTGGAATTCATGGCTTCTAAAAAAATTAGCTTACAACATATTTTTCAATCTTGTGTTTTTCAAAAATATAGAATTTGTTTTACTTCCGTGAATATTTCACGGGTCGCAACTAGTATTCTTTATTCACCAACAGCTCAACATCATACTGGCAATATTTCGGTTTCATTCTAATCGGATATCCTTCTTCAGACCAAAATGGGATAAGAAATAATCTTTCTTCATCCCCAACTCAAACATAAAATAAAAATAAAATGAATCAACCTCCACGAATTCCAAATCAACAATACATCAACGTGTCACGCTCCGTACACCTTGAAGCACGAAGCATTATAACAAATTAATATATCTAAATTTTCTAAAATACTTTTTTTCTTCAAAATAAAATAAAATTTTTCTTTAAAATGAAATTTTTTCTTCTTTAAAATAAAATTCAATGTGCATTAAGTTTATCTTTGAAGAATCAATTCAAACTCCAATGTCTTCTTTTTTTTTAAAGATATCTGTCTAATCCGATGTCTTTTAAAATTTAAACTCCAATGTCTTCTTTTTTTGAAGATAATATTATCTTCATTGGACTTTAAATTTTAAAAGACAGCTAATGTACCTTATTAAAATTATTTTAAATGCTGGTTAACAAGTGGGATTTGGATCTAATCCCTACAATTTTGTATCGTATTCAAGAGTTTAATAATCTAATGTAGGCTTATTTTTATAGTGTTATTAGAAAGATGTTATGACCTTTCTTATAATAAAAACTACCTCTACTCTTTCAGTATAAAAGATTTTAACAAGCTACGAAAATCCTATCTGGGCACAAAGGTGTTAGTGATCCACTACTATTACAGTTCAGTTCATGAAAGAAGAGCTTTTGATAACGTAATTTCCTGATGGATTGATGTTTCCAGGACGTAGCAGCACCATCTACTTCTAAGCTTCGTAACTGAATCTTATAAACATTACGAAAACATTCTGCTTTTTGTAGTTTCAACGATTACTAATACATTTCTATATTATTGTTATTATTATTCCACACTATTCCCCTTGCTTGGCTATGCAAAGTTTGTCCTTTCGTGGTCACGTTTATGCGATCACAAAAAGACGCCATCTTGGACTGACTGCTCGGAATTCAAGTTGATGACGTCATGACTGGTGACGTTTGTTCCAGACAAAATCGATCGCTACATAATGACCATATATGGCAAACCCTTCTTTTTTGAAAACTACTATAGAGAAGTCAAAAAACTAGCCGACACTGACTGACTGTAATCCTCAGAAATAATCTTGGTCTTTGTTTTTGCTAAATGTAGGTAAAACCTTGGATATAAATGGATGGAAAAATCCTGCTATGAATTCAGTCAGATACCTTTATTAAGCTCCCAGTCAAAGCTGTATTAGATTTCAGTCGTGTAAAATACTTTCCTGTATTAATGGAATTTGGATATGTGTTTGGTTTGTCAATGACGATGCTTGCTACTGACTTTTGAAAATCAATGAATTCTGCTACTCTCATTTAATCAAAATATCTCTAAATATTGGTTGTTCCTTACATGTTTGCAAAATAATTTTTATTATTTCATCTGCAAGTCTGTACAAAAACATATATTAAGACATTCAATACATAAAACTAATTTACAGTTTTTGATAAAAATCTAATTCAGGATTGCTTTAGCAGTGGCGGTGCTAGACCAAATGTAGACGTCGCGTCGCGTCGGCGACATCAGCTTTGCGAGGCCTTTTTCATTTTCCAGTCAGAAAGAAAACGATAAATAGATTGAGAGTGA
Source organism: Thereuonema tuberculata (assembly GCA_023159025.1). NCBI lineage: Eukaryota > Metazoa > Arthropoda > Chilopoda > Scutigeromorpha > Scutigeridae > Thereuonema > Thereuonema tuberculata. The sequence continues at coordinate 330,190,182 of JAFIDM010009631.1, read as the reverse complement.
TGTATGAGTATATGAGTTTTATTGCTAATCAAATGTTGACAAAAATTACATAAACAATCACAAATTAAAATAAACGAATTTTTCAGCTTTTAGCCTCACTGAATTTTTTTCAATATTACGTCATAGTTAACACCAGCAGCTATTTCCGTTTCAGTTGACGGAACTGATAACGCAGATTGTCTCTCTTGGCAAGTAGGTCTTAATCAATTTTAACTTTGAAAAATTTCTCTCAGCAAAAGCTGTACTTACTGAAACTGTGAGCATTATTCCGATTGTTATGTAAACATTTGGATGTACTTCTTCCAAATTATTTTCTAAAATATACTGTATAAGTTGTTTTTCATCGTTGACAGAGTTTAGTGAATTGGATTTTAAAAGCTGGAGTTCTTCATACAGTTCATAAGGTTGTATGTCGCTGTTTTCAGCTTCTCGAAGTATTCTACCTAAATTACAATGCTTGAGAAGGTCCTCTTTTGGTATAGATTTCAAATAATTGATATCACAAATAAAACCAAATCGTTCATAATATTCATTGAGCGCTTTGAATCGACATTCTGTGTCAACTATGACAGCATCATTGTGGTTAAAAAAGTTGACTCTATACTGCATTTCAACAGATTGTATGGATTCATCAATATGTTCATAACCGAACATTCGTTTTTTCTTTGCTATTCTTTTTTCTTTAAATTGTGACTCAATTTCGTAACTACTTTTTTCTACAAACAATCGAGCTTCTGCAACGCTTTTTTCAAATCCTGTATTACGGAATTCTTGAATCCAGCTACAAAATTAATGAAATGTGTCAATAACGACTTTCAAGTTCACTTGAACCGATTGCCATAGTTTACTTATATTGTTCACACTTAGTAAAATCTCGTACCACACATGTCAATACAACAATAAACTCAAAAGTTAACATTTCGTTTAAGACTGCTTCACAGCCACTTAGAGTTTTGGAATCATCAGTTTTATTTTTCAAGTCATTAACGCATTCGATAATATCATCAAATTGTAAAAATATCGCTTTGACTGCTCCGATTCTATTCTCCCATCGTGTTTCAGACAGAGATTTTAAAGTCAATTTTAATTTAGTTTTTACAAGATCCCAACTCTTGCTTGACTTTGAAAAGAGCGCATAGATTTTATTGATAAAGCCGAAAAATGTTTTTTTTTTTTTTTTTTTTTTTTTTGACGTTTTACTCACAAATATGAAATATATGCTAAGAAAAGTACAGTGCAACTTGGATAATTCGAAGCTGAAGGGACCACTACAAAACTTCGAATTATCCAAAACTTCGAATAAAACAAGTTACATCTTTTAACTTTAATTTCAGGTCCACTGAATGCTTGAAAAGATTATTCTGTCAATAAGTAAAGATTTATTCAGAAAGATCATGGTATGAAAGACTTAAACACTATACGTATGTAAACAAAATAAGATTTATATTATGTAAGTTACAGTACATATTACATTCAATACAGAAAATTATAGTTTTTCAAAAAATTGTGCAATGTCTGATTGTTTTGTAGAATTCAGTCGCTTAAGGTTAGCAAAAGCATCAAGCAACACAAGGTTTCTTGTGTTTTGTCAGTATGTAGGAAATTTTAAAAGATGCAGTTGTTGCAGCTACCGATTGTTTGGCTGGCTAGTGAACAGAGCCTGTGTATGGGGGCGATCGCCCCAGGCCCCGCGCCTGGGTAGAAGAAAGAGGATAAAATAGGATCGTCGCTTTTTGTTTTTAGTTGGTTAGATTTCGATTTTTTACCATAAGTACTGCACAAAAAAATAGAAAAATCAAAAACCAAAATCTATGCCAACTAGCACCGGTCTCCCATACAATAAACAATAAAGATTTCAACAACGTAGAAGCATTCCTGTTAAGGAAGCATCATTACAATACATATTTACAATACAATAAATATTTCAATGTTTATACAGTTAGTTTTAATTTTTTTCAAAATCATTTGATTTTTTTCAATGCCTTTTTGCTTATTAAAACATTTGAAATTGTTAATGACGCACGCTTCTAATATAAACCTTGTTTCTCTGTCGTATATGTTCTTGTGCATCATTTGAACGATTGGGTCAGGGTTACGCCCGAATGTTATGCAGTGATGGGCCCAATGGGAGATCTCAGGGTGGCTATTACGAAATGCACTCACGTGTTCCTTTACACGTTCATCCAGCGTTCTCCCTGTGTTCCCTAAATACACCCCATAACAATTCTACACTTCAATTTATACAGGGTGGACCAATTAAATTGTTACAGCTAAATATTTCCGAAACGGTACGTGATAGAAAACAAATGTTTCAAGCAACTCCATTTATTTTCGAGGGGGACAGTTGATGGTGTTAGTTTTAATTGGAACAGTTCATTGCTGACGCGGGGGCGGACGGTAACTTCACAATTTTCAATGGAAAGGGTGGTGAAGTAATATATTATTGGAAAGCCTATAAAAATTCATGTTGAATGGCAATTTGGTGTTTGAAATTCCGACAAGTAGATCATGAGATATTGTCAATTGAAATTCCAGAATGGTGGATAGGGCGACG
>JAFIDM010009631.1:330143011-330154902 GCA_023159025.1 Thereuonema tuberculata | reverse complement strand
CTGAAGATCCAGTTGCATGGTGAAACAGCTGTTCCCTAGTTCCCCTCATAAAAATAAATCAGAAAAAGGCAATTGTTTTGTTTATTCTTGTGTTGGGCCTTAAAGTCATTTTCCAATTATAGTTCTTTTTTTAACCAAAAATAATATATTTAATTCCTCCGACTCGGGACACGAACCACAGGCTATTGTATGTTAAAGAACAGTCTACCGATTGACCTATTGAGACTGAATGCTGTTCTATCAATTTGGAGAAATCTATTTTTGCAACTGAAGTGAAGTTAACGTTTCCAAAATTCATCGTATAATAATTCATAATTTGTTCAGAAAGTATATGTGGATTCTTATCTACAAATAAATGCCTACCATTCTCCAGCTTAAATTTTCCTATATCTGATTAACAGGAAATTACATTTTTATTCAGTGTTCTTTTAAGAAGACGTAATTAATGTAAACGATTATAATACAGTAATACCTTCAGATACGAGCATAATCCGTTCCAGGACCGAGCTCGTAATTCGAGGTGCTCGTATCTCAAATCATTTTTTCCCATAAGAAATAACAGAAAACAAATTAATCCGTTCCGGCCCTCTAAAAAAAGCTCCCTTATTGGTGCTAATAATAATGGAAAAAATAAGTTTTTAATTGCTATAGAGACATACACACACACACAAAATTATAGTACATAAGGATTCCTGTGATATAAAATAAAATGTGGTTTTAATTAGGAGTTCTTACTGACAGACGATACAGTAGCGGCTAATGGCGGCATTTGCGGAGGAGGAGGAGGGAAGAGAGTTGGCCGATACGTAGACACTTGATTCCGTACCTTAGCTTACACGTATACTACGTAACTTACATAAACTTAGAATTAACTTAGCTTAGGTATTTTTTTTTTTACTTTTCTATTTTTTATTTATTTATTTATTTATTTATTTATTTATTTTTCGATTTGTATTCTGTACTTTTCTTAACTTTTTTCTCCTGACTACCTTCACTTTCACTTGGAGCAGGACTTTTAACGAAATACCTATTGAGGGAGATTTGTTGAGGGAGATACCTATTTGAGGAGGAAAGGAAGGTAGTCTCCCTTTCAAAATGTTACGGAATTGAGTAAGGCACATGTCGTCAAAAAGCGTGAAGCCACCTAGCGTCGGCGTCTGTAAGCGTGCTCATATCTCAAATCTTTACTCGTATCTCAAAGCAAAAATTTGCTCGAAGGCTTACTCGTATCTCGGAATACTCGTATGTCGAGACGCTCATATCTCAAGGTATTACTGTACAACCATTGTAACAATTCGCTTTCATTGCTCTATTGGCTAGAATAATCAACCTACGGTTCGTTTTAAATTTCTTAAGATGATTACATGGCCTTGATGACTATTACTTTTTTTTATTGGGTTAAAATGAATAAGGATATATAAATTCATTGTTAAAAGAGTAAGTTAATAAAAAGGTATTCTGTATCACTGTCATTGTTGATTACTTAGTGAAGGTCTCAAGAAATTTTATTAGGCTATAAACATTAAGTATTTTGTTTCTGTAATGTATGTGTCTATTTGGTGGTGCTTTGATCGCGTTTGTAATTGCTTTTCTTCACATTACCATCACTTGCATATCTTTATTTATTTTTCTTTATTATGAAAATATATTTTTATTGCTTTTTTTTCCCTCATAAAAATTCCCAAAATAAGCTTTTTCATTACACAAAACTTTGTTTATAAAAATAATATATTTTTTTAATTATACTTAGAAATCTTTAAATCAATCGATTTTTTTGTTTCTCATCCAAGATCGGGGAAATGAATAAAAGATTTTATTTTATATATAAACCAATTATAATATCCTAATTCCAATGGTTCTTTTTTTCTGTAGTTTAGATTTTCATCATTTGCTATACATTAGAAGGGTTTCTTTTGTACCAAACTTAAAAGTGGACTTCTAACTTTTAATAGGGCTAATTAAAACAAAATATACAATCTTATAAGAATCATCAGTTTTTCAATGAAACAACGAACTGACTAGGGACATCCGTAGAAGATGCATCTGTAATCTTAACTACAGCATTAGCTTTTCAAACTTGCAATTCATGAGAAGTAAAATTGCTTTAGTAGCAATTATTCCTTTCACCAAATGAATTCCAGACAGAATTCATTTTTAATAAAAAAATAACTACACGAAAACACACTGAAAAACAATTATAAGAAATAGTTTTTGGAGTGTTGCCATAGTTGTGTCTAAAAAAAAACAAAGAAAGATGCTTTTCACTTCTACAATCATTATTAACATGAAAACATTAGGAGTAAAGAGTGGTATATAATGAAACGAATTTACGTGCGTAAATAGTTATTGAAACAATAATCAAAGGTCAACACACATGAATGATTTTTTTAAAAACGCATATAAGCTTATATACAGTGCAACTTGGATAATTCGAACGTCTTTAATTCGAAATCGTGGTTAATTCGAAGAGTCCTCTTAGTCCCTTGAATTTCTTATTAAATCAGTGTTAAAAAATCGTGGATAATTCGAAGTTCAACTTCCTTAATTCGAAGTTTTTAAAAAAAAAATTCGAACCATAACGACTTTTCGGCGTTTCATCGTTAAGAAATTCGACACGTGACAACTGAAATCCCCTTCCCGCCACCGTTCGACACGTGACGCCATTCGACACGTGACGCTTCAGACGCCATTCGAGCTTCCTACTGTCAGTGTCACCATGTCTTTCAGTAAACCACGCGTGTACAAGAATTTAACGTTCGCTGAAAAGATCGCCGTCATTCGCAAGATGGAAAAGGGTGTGAAGAAGAAATGCCAAATCGCCAACGAGTACGGGATAGCGCCGAATTTCGTCGGTACATTGAAGGACAAACCAACGTAAGTGAAGCTGTTTTCCGTTCACTAAACATCGTTGATGCTTTTGCTAACCTTAAGCGACTGAATTCTACAAAACAATCAGACATTGCACAATTTTTTGAAAAACTATAATTTACTGTATTGAATGTAATATGTACTGTAGCTTACGTAATATAAATCTTATTTTGTTTACATACATACAGTGTTTAAGTATTTCATACCATGATCTTTCTGAATAAATATTTACTTATTGACAGAATAATCTTTTCAAGCATTCAGTGGACCTGAAATTAAAGTTAAAAGATGTAACTCGTTTAATTCGAAGTTGTGGATAATTCGAAGTTTTGTAGTGGTCTCTTCAGCTTCGAATTATCCAAGTTGCACTGTAATTAAAATTTGATAAAATACAATGTTTCGGCATTAGGCGAACTTTTAATTTCTTTAGCCTATGAAAATTATTAAAAATGAGTTCATGAAGGAAAGATTCTAATTTTTTTAAGCAAGTGTTAGCTTTTTTTTTAAAATTCGTCCATAAGACTAAATCTCCTAATATAATAAAATTCGTTTCAATGTTTCTGATGTTTAAAATTATAAGGCCCTTTACCCGATGATTCGCTACCATCGGATGGAAGTTTGGTCGGATGATCATTCAAACCAGAGGAAAAAAAAAAAATCGGTTCTCATTTTACAGAGAGCGTTAAAGAGCATTGCACACTGGATCCGATAATCGGACTTATTCTATTTCACTTAAAGGTTTCCTTAAGTGAACATTCATTTTATTTTAATTTTATTTTCATTTATTTTAATTCTTTGAAATGAATATTCGTCTTAAGGAAACCCCTTAAGTGAAATAGAATACGTCCGATTTTCGGATCCATGTGCAATGCGATTAAGACTCTTCTGGAGAAGAAACGAAAAATTCCTGACCTCCTTTGGGAATTGAACCCTGCTCTTCTACCTCATAGTTCAGCGTTACGTCACTGGATCCCGCGTCCGCAGTTAAAATTTTAGTTGATATATTCTATACATGAGAAACAGTTGCTGTTCCTTTCAAAACCCTTTATCTCGTTGATACTTATACTTGATCTGTCTCAAAATCATTCTTCATAAGTGATACTCTATTTGATCATTTCAAGTTGAATGATTGGCAATCGGGCTGACTGCAATGCTCCTTTCCAAAGGCAAAAACTACGTCAGCTGCAAAAGAAAAATTGAATTGCAAATGATGTGGTTTTTTTTTAGAACAGGGGTCGGCATTCTTCTTCCTAACTGAGGCCAGAAGCCACGTCAGTGAATAAACGGCGAGCCACATTCATCTAAATAAGTTCATTTGAACATTTTCTATTACTGTATTCACTTCAAGTCAAACGGAGTGCCAATTAGCCTAAAAATCGCTTGCTTGCTAACAAACATCGGCGAAACAGGAGGAAAACTCATTTCTCAAATCTTGTATCACAGGCACAAATATTTTGACATCTGTTCGCTAGGTCTCCTGAATGATTTCACAACAGCCATAGTTTTGTTTCGAAGGCGACGATGTCCATACATCTAATTTACCAGCTGATTTTTTTATATTCCTGAAGCTGCAAATGTAGATTGTATAAATGTGATGTTAAATCCATTATATATTTTAGACTAGAAAACCATTTGCAATCGCGAAATTGCGAAGGGTATTTTTGCTTTCAAGAAGTCATTATTCTTCCCGCTGTGAGTATACTCTTTCTAACAAAGCGCCTCGTCTGATCCAGCAAATATTCGTAGAACAGTTGGTCCTCGTATTGAATTGATACTGTAGACAAAAATTGTTGAAACACACAATGCTTCAATCCCCGAGACAACATCAGGTTAACTGTTCTCACCCCAACATCAATAACATCTTTCAAATTCGAAGATTTAGCACTCAGTGTTTCCTGATAAATTATGTAGTGCTCTTTACGTACTTGGGGGATTATTTTTTTTAAAAACCCACCGCCTCCAGATAATTTTGATCCGGTGGTCGTAGGTGCCGGCATCTGCTTTAGAAGTTAAATAATAAGTTTCAAACTGAGAAGCATAAAAAGTGTTTGAAGGCCACAACCGCTTTTCCAATGTTTAGATTTTAATTTCAGCTTTTTCTAAACTTACTAAATAGCAGGGAAGTTTTTTTTTAGGCTAATATTTCTCCAATGCTATTTTATAAGAGTTTTCAGTCACTGTAATGCACTTATCTGCGGGCTGAAGAAACCGGATTTACTCCCCGGCTCACGTTGAATTCTCCGCCAAACCGGTCCTAGGGTCCTCCCAGCCCTCCAAAAAACGGGTACCAGGTTTCTTTCCGGTGGATTAAAGGGACTGACCACCTGACTCAACTTAGCCCTTTGGTCCTGGGCTTTACTTCCCACGATCCCAGGGGCGACATAAACCTATAGTGAAGCACTTCAATTTTAATATTCAGTTTAGTTAGGAACTGAAAGTTTATATTCTTTTGATTACTACAAAAGTTTTTGCTTTTAAAAGAAAAGTAACAATATTTCTTATGATTTTCAATTTGAGATTCCGAAGTTTTGTTTGATTTCGTAAGTTTTGTTTTGATAATTTTTTCTGATTTTAATAAGATGTAGTTGAAAGGTAATAAATGAATATGAAGTTTAAAATCCTTAGTACTTATTATCAGTGAAATTGTTTTTCGAGTAGAAAATTACTATAAGACTTAGTAAGATATAGTAAAAGGGTTATCAAAATATAATAAAAGTAGTTAGAAATGTAGGACATAATGCTAAGATTTATTTTATAACAACTTTTGGCGTTTTCAAATCATTCTAAAGAAACTTTTACGTTAGTCTAATTGTCAAAATAAATCGAAAAGCGCAAATCGTTAGATGAATGATAGTTGAAAAGAAGTTACATATTTTACCTTCATTTAATTTATGAAGATGAAAGCAACTGATGAAAAATATTCAGTATTATTCCTACATTACTTAGGAAGCATTTGAAAAGCCAAAGCATTGACTTCCCTTTGACTTTCAACATTTGGAAGCCACCTTCTTAGATTAATGACACGTGTTGAACATATCTCCATCCGCAATTTGGTTTTGTTCTAATGGAGTTCTGTACACGTCCATCCATCATCAACATCAAAGACGGGAGACTAATTTTGTCATTTGTAAATCCCCTCCCCCATCTTATTAAAACTAATGGGCTTTCCCTCACCCCCTCTCGCCGACTGCAGTTACACCCAGCGGCCGTGACCCCAAAGATACTTGGGACAATCAGGGACATCAAAATAAAATTCATTTCCACAGCTAACGGGAAGAAAAATAGATAATCAGAATTGGGTTTAGCAGAAGGTAACACCTTAATCCTAATTTTGATAAAGTTAAAAAGGAGTCTTTCGTCTTTTTCATTTTATGCACAGGTCTTGTGTACGTAGCATCAAAGGCGGTATTCCTTATATTTGCTTAGTCTTAGTTAACTTCTTCAGTTTGCTGAAAATGAATGTTTTTTTTTTTTGTTGTTTAATTAATGTTGAAGCTTTAATCTTATCTATTTTCTTAGTCTTTTTCGTCCAAGCATGATTCTTCTATAAAATTTCAAAATGTATTAACAGAAAGTTTTTGAGAATACACTCTTAATTAAAGCTTAATCACTAAGGCTGAAAACTTCTTAAATGCCATAATACTTATACAACTTTAAATACTACATAAAAACTTTTAAAAAGACTATTAATTTAGGAAAAGAACATTTGAAATTCATATTAAAATCTGAAAGTGATTAAAATTTGGTTTTTATTTTTATGTAACGCTTTGTAATTTGGACTTATTAAAAATTTGAACGTGAATAAGTCCACGTTCACTGTTTGTTAAATCATCCGTTAGATTCTTGGTTATTTTGTATTCGGAATTTTTGGAAGAAGGAGATTGTTCTCCTTTCCTTATGTAAAATAGCCCTTTGAAGTGTATGAGAATAGACGAAATATTGCCATGAGATGATTAAGTTGTTGTTTTTATGTAGTATTTAAAGTTGTATTAATCACTAATATGATTGAACTTTTGAACTAATATGATTGAACTTTTCGTTTCGTGAAAAAATTTAATTACGATGGATTGTTTACGTAAAAAATAGGAGAACTCTGGGAAAACCATTTGAAAGTAGATGGTCAAGGAGTAACAACGAGGTTTATTAATTACACGAAATAGATGTGGGAATGATTAAGTTGAATTGTGTTTACACGGTTGACGTGCCATCCATTGTCTTTATCTCTGCCTCATTGTTTTGTCGGCTAGACTGTGGGGGTGTGTTCGTGGGGTGGTGACCAAACTGTCTGGCAACGAGGGGGAGGATATTAATAACCGACTGGTCTCCATGACAACGCCATTTTCAACCCCTCTTCGTCCTCTGTAATCACTTAAAAGTTGAGCAAGTAATCGTTTTCATCTCCTGTTTTACTCTTCTGTGTCTAGTTTCTTTCATGGGAAAAATAAAAAAAAAAAAAAAAAATAACGTAAACGCGAAACATTTGAATAAAATTTTATGAACTCTGCTCCATGAATATTAAAATTTGAAAAGAAAATTCATCTTTTTTTTTTTTAATTTTAGTTAGAATAGTTCCACCAATGCAATCCAACGAAAGAAAAAAAACCCAGTTGAATATCATTAAAGTTCACATTTTCTATTCTCAAGATTCATAATTTTAATATATACCCTTTTTATTTACTTTTTATTTTCTCAATTTTTTTTTTATTTTTTTTTAAATTTTTTGCTTGTTTTTTTATTTTTTAATAGAAACCTATTAACCCAGGTGAATAAATAAATTCACCTGGTTTAGTAGGTTTCTTTACTTTCGATATAAATATTAAAACAGTAGGTGGCAATATACATTAATTTACAGTGTAAATTAATTTAAGAAAAATATCATATAGCTAACTTATAATTAGGAAAAAAATATCATTTATCATAAATCGAGATAATAAATATTTAATAATTTTTATCGGAAAAGTAATGTCAAAAAGCTGACTTGTATACATAAAAATTACCATTGCAACAGGTACGGAGTATTATATTTCCCTTTTCCATCAGAGACAGTCCCTATTTTAGAACATAATGTTTAAAAAAGTCCAGCGACAACCTTTTTTCCCAGGAGATTAAAGGCATATGAAGATTTATCACAATCAAATATTCCAAATTCACCCAACACTAGTCTGAGGGAAAGGTTGGCTTCTCTGTAGAGTTACTTGGTATGTAGAGAAGCATGGGAAAAAGAGAGAGAATTTTCATGTACTGTACTTACTGTAACAACGCATGAAAACATGTAAAGAAAGCTTCAAATTTCCGTTTAAAATTATGTTACAACCAATCCATTCTCATTAAGCCCATTTCTTAATCTGGTTATCATTAGAGGACAATTGGAATATAATTCAAATTCTACTACATTGTGTCTTGGGGGGGGGGGTGACCCCCTTCGAAACCTCGAAATGTATAGAATAGATCCTGTTTTCTTTCTTTTTTTGTTTGCATAGCCGATTGAGAAAATTTTGACCTCTTGAAGTCAATGGTGTTTTTTTTTGGGTTGTTGGAAGGATCCTTCATAATTTGGCCCACTCCGAAATAAAACCCTATATACACTCCAACAAAATTGGTTGACTCAACCTGGAATATATACAAGAAAATACAGCAGCGCACTGATTCGTGATTGGAACCACTTCATCCAACCAAAGTCACTTATTTATCAGCCGATATATTCAGTTGTACGATCAAATCTCATTGCTTTTATAAACCCGAAAAATTGTCTTCTAAAAATTCATTAATAAAAATATCAATAGATTCATTAAAAAAATAATTGTAGTAATTGTCTTTTTTTTTTTCTTTTATTATTTTCATTTTCTTTTATTTTTACTTTAAAAATTTTTTTTTTTTTAGTGTATTGATTTTTTTAAGATACGATACTGAAACTGAAAGACTTGTTAGCGACCCCATACGTCAAGTGTAAAGGGTGGTGGAGCTCTTTAAGAAGGTTCTATCCTCCGTCTGGCACCACCTTTAGAGCTCAAACACTTTAAGTCATGATTAATAACTTATTGGAAAGCGTACGACTTGCATAGATGCGGGAAAATGAGAGTACCAATCTGCATTCACTTCCTGTCTCCTAGGAAGTGGAACTATCCAATAATGAAACATGTCATCTACAACCTCTACAGCCCAAACTAAAAGTCGGACAGGTTTGATTGATATCCTGTTAAAACCCTTACGACTTGTAGAGGTTCCGGCTGAGGTCAAGTCTGAGGACACTTCCTGTCATAGAAGAATTAGCCGACATTGAAACATGTACGGGATCGGTATGGCTTCATGTACAATACGAGAACCAACTGGTTTTTGCATTACTAGCAGAGATACCATTATTGTATTTTCAATAGCAGAGATATCCGGCTTTGTCAGAGAGTAAATGTGTGAGAGTGGTACGTTAGCTTTACTACATTCAAATACATAATAGTAGACTATGTCTAACAACAGAGATTAAGAAATGAGCTTAAAAATAAAGTCAAAAGATGTTTTTTATTTAAATGCTTGATTTATTTATTGTTAATTGATTCAAGCCTACTACGTATTTAAATGAAAATGTTTCTTTATATGCGCAATTCTTTGCCCTTTTTTTGGTTCCTAAATGTGGAGATGTATTTTATCATTCATTCGTGAACGAAAATTCAAGTCAGTTGAATATAGATTCCCACAACAAACACCTAATTGAACAAACTGTTCTGTTTCATATTAATTGTTCATTTAGTAATGTTAATTATTTTTTGAATAATAATAATACATCTGTTATTATGTCTTTGACATTTATGTGTGTTATTAATAAAGTCTTTGAGTTATCGAATAAAGCTATATTATTCCTAAATAATGCTTTTTTGCAGGGAAATTAACAGAAATAAAACCTTGAATTTGTTTAGGAAATGAGGATATGTATATATATATATATATATATATTAATGTCATTTATGTTGAGGACATTATTCTTTCTGCAAGTAAATTATTTTAAAGGACAGCAAATAATGGCGTTACTCGTTATTTCAAATATGAGTTTTTTTTCTTCCGTTTTCAGTTTATAACCTGTTAAAGACAGAAGTGATACTGAATGACCTGAAGTTCCTTCAATATTATCATCAATTCCTTTGTTTCCTTCTGAAAAATGAAGTGGCGACTCTTTGAATATTAATAAGAGACTTTTATGCAAAGGCACATCCTGTCCTGAAACGCCAAAAGGAATTATTTAGCATCGAAGAAGCACCGTAGCTGTGAGGGTCGTTTCAAAGAAGTCATGGTGATTGACAGCAACCCATTTAACCTTCTATCAGGAAAACCTTGAAGCAATGGAAATGCAAAACACAGTTTAACGATTGATTTCCATTGGATATCAATCTGTAGTAGATTCGATGCATGCTTCGATTAAAATGCCAAAAATGTATCACGAGCTAAGGAGAGTCGCAGTAATACTCATATGAAAATTCTATAATAAAAGCTATAAGTTTCAGTATATCTTAGAGTTCGCTGTAAAGCTCCATTGAATATTTATGACAGATTCTAATGATAATGTAAGTGTTATTATCTATCAATACGTTAGATTTCGAGATTAGTTGATTATTGTAAAGCCCTGACCAGCGCCATGATGGCGAATCTTTAGCGAACGATTTATTTAAATCAGCGCAATGTTTAATTTAAGAGCCCATATTTAATATAACAAAGAAATAAATGAAATCAAAACTGCAAAAGAAAGAACTTTTCATCTGAATTTTAAAATATCTAATTCATTATTTAAAACAAGGTAGGGATAGCGATTAGTAAACCAATCACAATGCTTCGCAACGGCTTCTGATACGTAATTTATGTTGAATTAATGCTTTAATTTCCTTATTATTATAAATGTGATAGTTGCGAATGCAAAAGGCGCAATTGTTGCTTTTGTTGTGCTTAATGATAATTTAATGCAATTTTAATGATACTTGTCCACAGACGAACGGGCAAAGCGGGATTAGAAGGCTTCTGATACAAGTATCAGAAACCTGATTTTATTTTCTTGCTAAATATAAAATTTAAGACTTTTAACCAGCTATATATATGAAGCTTATGTTATATATATATATGATGATGATTCAGATGCTTGAGAAATTATTGATATATTATTTACATATCATAACTAACTCCATGGCACTACAGCCCATGTAGGGCCTTGGCCTCCTTAACAATATGAGCCCACTCTTTTCTATCTTGCGCCTTTCTCCTCCATCCTCGTACCTGGAGCTTTTTCAAATCGCGTTCCACATCATCAAGCCATCTAAATCGTGGTCTTCCTTTTAATCTTCTACCACCAGGGTTTCCAATGAAAAGTTTCTTAACTCCACGGTTCAAATTCATCCTTTGTAGATGGCCTACCCATTGGATCCTTTTACTTTTAACAATTGAAACCAAGCTTGGCTCCTGAAATAATTCCATTAGTTCTTTATTAGTGCGGATACGCCACAAACCTTGGTCACAAATAGCTCCATAAATCTTCCTCAGAATTTTCCTTTCCCATATACCAAGAATGGAAATATCCTTACATGATAAAGTCCATGCTTCGGCCCCATACAAAACAACAGGTCTGATCATGATTTACATACCATGGTTATTACAAAATCAAAAACTTAACATCTTTGCATTTTAAATACCAAATGTTCGCTAAGATATATGCAAAGATGTATGGCGAAGTCGTTTGAAATTCTATTTTTCCGCGAGTCTAATAAATTCTATTTCTAAATGCAAATAAAAAAACAAATATCTTATTTGGTAAATACTAAACATGATCTCACATTCTTTATTATATGGCAAAGAAAATAAAAGTCAAATTGCAAATGCCTTAAAAATATTGTTCGAAATTGTAAAAAAGTTTACAAGTACAGTATATTTAGGTTCAATTATACAAAGACAGCATTTGAGATGTTAAGGGAAATCGTTTTTTTTTTTTTTTTTTCTTTTTTTCTTCTACACTTCAATCCATTGGGAATCTCTTGATTGTTTTTTTTTTTTTT
>JAFIDM010009631.1:330109026-330129096 GCA_023159025.1 Thereuonema tuberculata | reverse complement strand
GGGGTGGGATAGGGGGTCCTGTGGGCGGGTCGTGGGGGCGGAGGGGGCGAGGAGGCTCAGCGTCCACCAAAGTTTGGACGACGTATAAAAGTGGGGCGTTACCTCAAAATTGTGATGTGGATAACTGCCGTACATTTTGAGCTTTTGAGCTAAAACTTTTATAGGGCTAGATACCCTTAAGGTTCCGGCTGGTGTGTATTTCAACCAAATCGGATTGCCCGTTTCAAAATGGCGGCGGATAGAAATCTCATTTTGACGTGTTTCCTATCTTCAAAACCTTATCCTTACGTTGTTCTTAGAACTTTTGTCACAAAACTTTCTAGAACTTTTAGGGCATTGGTTTAACTGCAAATAAAAAAAAAAAAGTCAAATAAGTCGATATCTCTTCACCGGTTTAGAAGAATAGCATTTTCATCGATTTGCTACTCTTCATCAAGCTACTTACTTGAAACTACAACATTTGAAGCCTTTATAAATATTTTTTTAAAAAAGAAAACATCTCAGAATAATTAAACTTACATAAAAACTAGTCCTGTAGGTATGGAAAAAAAATTAGTATGAAAATCGTATTGTCTTCATTGATTCGCCGGCAAACAAATTTATTTTTACCTATTTAAAAACAAAAACCAGTTTGTTTGGTAAGAAAGAAATTATGTTTTAAACAAATTTGTTTCAAGGCGATAGCCAGCTTCAAAGTGACTTGGAATACGTTAGTTACTCATCAATAAATTTTTATAAGTTACTTTACATACTAGTAATTCTACATTACAAATTACGTTATATTTAAGTAATGAATTAAAGTAAAGTAACATAGGAAATAATATGGAACCTCCAAAATTAAGAAAAAAGAACAATAAATACGCATTAAAAAACAAAGAAAGGAATTCATGTGCTGGCATTGCGCCGGCCTCAATGAATTTTCTGTGCGCATTAAAATAATATAAAAGCACCTTGTTTACTGGCGACTACACCCAGCTGATGATCTCCAATAAAGCGTGAAACAACTGTTGTGGGATGTCATTTAGTAAATACTTTGTTGTTTATGAACTTGTCAGGCGCTTTTTCTATTATTTTAAATTCGTTGAGAAAATAAAACTTCATTGAGGCTGAAAGGAAGCCAGCAGATGAATTTATTTATTTATTTTAATGTGTATTTATTGTCTTTTTTTTTTTTTTAAATTTTAGAGGTTCATATTATTTCTTACGATTGTTCTTATTGACCTGTGTATTAAGACCTTGTTGTTTACTGGTGACTACACCCAGCTGATGATCGCCAATAAATGTGAAAGAGCTTTTCTTAATTTAAAGTTATTGAAAATTTTAGTTTATTGTTTGAATTAATATTAGAAGAAAATTAACATTAAAATATTAATGTAATTTAAAAGAGTAATGATTTTAAGCCGTGCGGCCTAGATGGCGGTATGCCGTTGTAGCCAGTATGCCGGTACCCGAGTTCGAATCCCGGTCGGGGCATGGATGTTTCTTTCTTCTTCTGTTTCTCCTTCTGTCCGTTCCCGCCTATTCACCCTGGCAGTTAGGGTTAAAATGCATCTCCCAATCCGCCGTTGAAAGTCAGCGCGGGAGATTAGACTTTCCACCTCCCAACCAAGACAGTGATGGAGCTGTCTGGGGGAGGCCTTCGTCCAGCAGTGAACTGATACAAAGGCTGCAAAAAAAAAAAAATGTAAATTTTAGGTATATTGAATTAACATATATTAATAATTGATAATTTTAAATAATTATAATCTTCGATCTTGGAGCTTTCTAACAAATGTAGAAAATAAAGACTGTATAGCTTATTGTTTGTTGTTATACGATAATCTTAATTTAGTCAGAAATAACTCAGTTCGCATCACTCTTAGTATTGTAAAACATGTTACATGAATTTATTGTATACCAATTTAATAACGAATATTTGTTCTATTGCATTTTCTTGTCACTTTACTATGCTGTTACGGGCTATTCTAAAGTTGACTTAATCACCACTGCATTTTTTTTCCCCTTCATCATTAATCTGTCACTGTTGCAGAAAGATTACTGAAACATGTTTTTCGTTTGTTATTATTTAGTTAGGCCAATGTCGTTAGTTTGATAAGAAGACTAAGGTCATTACCAATTAATACAAGCTCTTTCCCTGAGCCTAAGCACTGTTCCACCAATCAAAGCTCTCCTTTGTTCTTGTGATGTTTATCAGTAGATAGTGATCTGTTCGTGCGTAAGAACTAAACACTAGATCCAAATTGGTCATGAGTTACATCTATACAAAGGTTTTGTGTTGTAAGCTTCTTTGTCAGCTTCCCCCCCCCCCCCCAACTTCTCCTCAGAAATAAAAAGAATGTTTTATTTGTTTGTTTTTCGAAGCTATGCTCTGTTTTGTGTTCAATTTCTTTTTTCTTTTATTCCAATAAAGCATGTCTTTTAAGGGAGAAATGTAAGAAAGAAGTTTAAAAAAAAAAAAAAAGAAAGAAAGAAAGAAGTTTACATTGATCGTAAGAAGAATGAAAAGGGAAAAAAAAAAAGCAAACTAAAAAAATATTTAAGTCAATGGTAATCTGCTTAAAACATTTGAAAAAAAACTTTTATAGCATTATGATTTTTGATTATATTTGGAAATTACAACAAATAATTATTATTATTGGGGGGGGGGGGGCTCGACCTCCCCTATAGATGCTCCTTGGCCTTTAGGACCTATTTTGTTTATATTTACAGGGGATTAATATAATGTAGCTTATCATTTCTTATTTACACATACAGTCCCCGGATTTCCGTTCAGACGACTGCCCTTATGTTTGGAAATCACTGCATACTATGAAATCATAAGACACGTTAACCATAAACACGTTTCAGGGTAAAACGCATTGGTTTGTTTTATTATATTTTTAACAGATTTTTACTCTGCATTTTAATGAAATAAAACAAAATACATTATAATATTACTTTCATAAATAATTCACGATGTTTTTCGTTGAATTTAAGAAATATTTTTTAAACATAATCAAAAAAGATTTCTTCAAATCAGCACAAACTGAATGGTTAAGGAAAGAGGTTTTTTTTTTTTTGGTTTTTTTTTTAAAGAAAAGTAAATCACTCAGTCCGTGTTTGTGTGTGTGTTTTATGTTTTCCTAATACCTTTTGAACCGCTGCATAGACCTTCTTGAAACTCAGTTTTCATATTCGAGGACTAGGAACAATCTAACTTTTATATTTGAAATCTTTTCCAAACATAAAAGTCAAGAAATCAGGTAATAATTCCCATAGAAAAGCATTGGAATCTAAACAATGGGTTTCCATTCTCATTCTGTTAATATCTCCTTATCTTAAACAATTAATATTAAATCTTAGCTTACCATTGCGCATGATTTGATTTGATTAAAATTAATTCTATTTTGTTTAACATTCGAGCGGTGGTTAACCGAGCTTTACCCTAATAAGACAAGGTGATCATCGACAATAGTCTGTATGTGTTAATGTTTATTTGGAATTTGAAGCATTCTGCAGTGTATTCCAGGAATTCGAGCTAGTTTGAATTACTTTCTACGAAGCGCTCTTTTAGTAAGCTTTTTTATTTTATTGTTAACATAAAACTAATGTTTTTAAATAGTTACAAATTAACAGACAAGTTTTTGTAATAAATAAGCGAGGTTGACTGATTGAATGTATGTAAATTCCACTGTTTCCATTAACTGTTTAAGATTAAAAGCATGGGACTTGACCAATCGACCACATCTTAACCAGATGGTTGTGAATCGTTGGGAGTTTATGGATAGACCCCCATAGCCTGTTATGAGCCCCCTATCTTTTCTATCAACTGAAACCTAAGTTTGTATCATTTCTGCGGAAATAATAAATTTCAACTACTTGAAAATGCTTTTGGATACAAATTTAAATAATCTATTTGTAGCTAATAAATGTCATTCTCTATTCACATAGCTATTATTGATCAATGTGATAAGAATGAAATACGCTAGAGTCTCTGGGTCTCTTCTAAAGAACTGACTTGGGTGTCGCTTCAGCCAGAAAACCAAAATGACCTCTACATTCCATCATAAAACTGGAACGTCATTAATAAATACTTGCCAGTTGATTTATTGTGGAGATTCGGCGTTCGTAAATTAAACCGCAGTTTAAAATAGATCCGAAGAGTAGCTGGAATCTCTAGCAATCTTCTTAACTTCCTATCTACCATGCAAAACACGACAGCTAAGAGATTAGCTTGTAACTGCAAATTTATTGCTTATTACTAGTGAGGAGTAGTAAGTTTATAACAGGTGTCACTAATTAAAGAAAAAAGAAAGATGAGTTTTTGTTTCCCGCAAGTTTGAAGTGACTGTGTTTTGATTCTAGTTGTCATTGTAAGGTTTTGATCTAATATTTGTTACATCCTTTCATTATGTATCGTATCAGCATAAAAACGAAAAACAGATTTCAGTTTGTAATTTTAAGCAAAAGTAAGCACATCCAATCGTCTCACAATTTGTGATCAATATAATTCTAAAACTACTACCCTAGGAAGCTCAGTATTTTTATTTTGCTATGAAATATCAAACACGATATGCAATTTGAGTTGCCACAAAAACCAGAACTGTTGAGTCAGTAGTTTTAGTCAAAGTCGAAAAGATTTTTTCTTCTTTTTTTCTGTGTACGGTAAAAGCGTTCAAGGGCTATGGAGTCGAAGGCGGAATCATTACGTTGATAGTTATCTAGATGGCGTTGGCGTTGGAATCGAAGTCGTACTTTTTACTCGAGTACTGGGATGCGGAGTCAGAGTCAAAATTTTCTTTTTCCGATTCCACAATCCTGATAAGAACTCTTGTTTTCCCTGCAAGTATTGCCATTAATTAAAATAAGTCAGAAACTATTTTGTAGTTGAGCTATTCAGGGCAGGAAATTTTGCTGCGTAAACCCAACGCCTTTCAATTTTGGTTGATATGGAAGAAACCTGAGGTTAAAACTACCCTTAATCATGAATATCGAGCAGCTACAACAGATCGAGGACCACCTAAGTTGAGCTTTCCTTGAATTTTAATAGAAAATGAAACTCTAGTAAAGATCTTTGCAGTTGAAAAATACAATTTGCAATACGAAGAATCCCATGCAACTTTAATTTGCAACTTTGATATATTAATTCAGTTTTTTTTTTTTTTAAATTGTTGAAATCTCAGGAAAAAAAATATGTCCCGCCTTTATACCCATTTTGATTAAATAGTGTAAAAGTGTCTATTTCCATCCGCTTGGTTTACTTCAGTGCCTAAATTCTGAGAATGACTGTGTAACATCGCGAATAACTTTTCATCGCTCTCTTTCTTAATAGAAAACAAGTCTGTAATGGCGAACTGATTTATTATCAGAGCCACTTGTAAGTCTATATAAACCATGTTTCAAACGTTTAAAAATAAAACTGTATAAATAAGTGTTAAAAACAAAGTTTCTTTGATAAAATCATAAAAATTGCTTTCGATCCAAAGACATACAAGTGATAATTTAAGACGAAATGTTGTCTTAATCGGTAATGATTTCACCTTCGTAGAACGAATAAAGTTCTTGGAGATTTATTGACAGAGACAGTTTTTGACATTAATTCGCGTGTTGGCCGAGTGGTGTCTTTGTTGGCGGGAATCAGAGCAAGTGACAGGTTAACGCTCAGTGAAATTCCATAAATCATCAGAGGAACCCAAAGGAGAGGTCGAAAATAGCTCGCGGAACCCATCAATGAGAAAGCCAAAATAATAGTCTCCAGGAAGGATAACCAACCCCACCAACCCCAACACACCAATGGGAGGGCACCATTTTTTGTTTTTTTTGTTTTGTTGTAATACATTTGGCAGACCTGCATAATGGTTTTAGCTTTTCTGTTTTGCCTTTCCGATTATTTTTCTGAAAGCCATAGGCCTAACTGCTTCTTTTTATTACGGCGATAAGTAAGATATTATGGAAATAATTCGAGACTAAAAATTAATGCTGTACTGCTTGATTTAAAAGCCATTCATACTTTAAATAAGGGGAATTTTGTACAAGAATCTGTGCACTATTTATGTAGATCCAATAGAAAACATTTTCATATTATCCTTAATCTCGAGAGCTATAGATTTTCTTCCCTGATTAGCTTTTGTTTGTGTAAAGGTTCCTTAACATTAGTATTAAAGGTTCCTTAACATTAGCGACCTAAACTTAATTAAATTTAATTAACAAAACAGTCAACATTATTTTTCCGGAAGTAATTTAACTTCCTTAAATTTGGAAAGACTTCTAATAAATTCTTTGTCTTTTTTCGCTGATAAAAAAGTTGTAAAAGATAATTTATCTTTCAATGAAAAACATCAGAACAAGTTTAATATATTTATATTTTATTTGTTTGCCCCACCCTTTTTTTAAGTCAGATTTAAAGAAAGATAAGAAACGTGAATCTAAGATTCTTTAACAGTGTGTAAATGTTTGACTCAATTGCTTTCTCTTCTGAAGTCCGAAAAATTTTCACTTGCCTGAGTTGAAAGCAATTAAACAACGGATCTGATCGTCTCCCATAATCAATCCACGAACTTGGCATCGATTTAAAAGGGAATTGCTCTTAACATAAATAGTTTACGCCAACAGCCCTTGAACTATCAGCATTCCTTCACATGGGTAAATAAATACCCTTCGAAAAACTTTTATGGGGAGTAAAACATAATGGAATTTTCTTTTTTAGAAAATATTTAAAATTTGAGCAACATTTCGACTTCTTTGTAGTATAAACTAATTAATTCAACAACTCTATATGTTATGGTTTTCAATACAGCTGTTTATGCATTGTTAATACAAAATTTCAGTATATCTTCATGTGATGATGTTTTAGTTCTTCAATAAATCTATGATTAATTATTGAACTCTTCACTAATATGAATTCTTTAAACCACGACTTTTAATTTGGTCGTTTTCGAAAAGATTACAATGTTAAACATTACAATCATCATTTCTTAATCGATATTAGCCAATGCAGTGAAGTATTATTGCTCAAGTTTCTATCAGATATCCTTAGATAGCAAGTCCTTCAGAATGTAGTTAAATGTTGGGAAAACACCTCTTTGATTATTCTACGAATCTACTATGTCAGGCACCTCTTCTGAACTGAATCTAGTCTTTGCAAGAGTGGTTGATGTAGTTTCCAGATGATGTGTTCAAATTTACCCTATTTTCTTTTCTATGTTTAATTGTTGCATCTTAGATGCTGTCGCGTAATCATGAGTTTGCGATTTGAGGTCATTTTACCCTAACTGGAAAGCTGTAGATTGAGTTTCGTGGAGTGAGTGGTGTTTAAAATATTTATAGAAATTAATGCTTATTTAACATGTTGAACAATCGTAAGATTATGCCAACAACTTTATATATTAAAGACAGATTTTCTTCTGTGGAAAATGCCATACATAAATTTAAATGTTACTATTTCAGTATTCCTATAAAGCCAAAAACTCAAAATTATTATTATTAAAGTCAGTGATATTGAGTCTCCACCTACAAAGAATCTTAACCAGGAATATCTTATTTTTTCAAAATACTGTATAAATAAACTAACAAACACACAATTATAATTCATATAAACGATAATCTTATATAAATTAAAGAAGTGTTCCAAAAAATTACTAATATTATCATTTGTTTAAATAAAAACGTAGATTTTGTAATTCTAAATTAGGATCTCTTGAAAACAGAAGAAAAAAACTTATCATTAACTCCCAAAGTCAATATTTTATATTAAACTATCTTTTGGATGATTTTTTTGTTGACAATTCAATGCTGTTTCGAGTTTGCTTTTCTCAGTTGAAAATTGGTTCAAAAAATCAAATTAATACCTACTAAATAAAGTTAATAAGTGGGAAGTACTTATTAAAAAGAAACAGTATTTTGTGCACTGTTTCTTTTACGTTACTTCTTGCATATCAAACTTATTTTTTGAACTAATTAAATTAATTAAATTCCTTCCTAAGCTGAAGATAGATTGCCCATTAATCACGTGAGGCTCGAAAGGGGGGGAAGGGGTTCGGAAAAAAATCACGAACTATCACAAGGGGGGAGGGGGGGCTGTAATGAGATATCACATGTATTTATTTTTTCGTTGAACTCGTGATTTCTAAACCGAAAATCTCGCTAATCCCTGGTCCGAGGACAATGTCTATTAAATATATTCATGTACCAGTACAATTATATGTTTTTCACATGATTACTCCTTTCCTTTATTATTTTTATACCGGTCAGAAACAACCTGCAACCTTAATGTCTGTTTGGACATTTTTATCACGGTGCTTAATTTTCCAGAATTAAATTAGATTATACCTGTATTTAAAGATAATATTCTGAAAATTTTAAAGATACTTTGTACCAAAAAAATACACGTGATTTTGGAGGGTAGGGTGGTGGGTAGTCTAAAACCTCACCACATATCACCGGGGGGGGGGGGGGGTTAAAAAGTTGCTAAAAAACATCACGTGATTAATGGACGACCCCATATCCTGACTTTAAGGAAGTTAACTTTTATGACCAGTTAACTTGATTTCTTTTTAGTTCGTTTTATATTTTGAAATGTCATTTTGTTTCTAAGCTGTGAATTATACATACAGTATTTGTAAATCGAGTCTGATGAGAGAAAATAATGATGAAACAGCACTGTTGTTAAGTAATTTTAACAAATGCATAGTTATTTTCTAACTTTTTTTCCTACTTCCTCGTAGTGCTTTATTTAACAAAGTTTATTTTCTTTATTTTTTTTAACAAAGTTTATTCGTTAATTGATTAAAAGGTTAAAAATGAAATGTAATCCTCGGTGTTCTATTTCATTGTTCTGTGCCTTGTGTCTTCGGTCGTATTTTAAACTTGTCTCTTCAGAAATACATTTGCTGAGGAACGCTTATGCCTTAGAAACAATCACAACAAGCGTTCGGCTCCATTGCCGAGAACGCGCAGAGCATTCCATGCAGCCATATTTATTTAGTTTCAAAGGGTTTTTGTCAAGTGCCACCTATTCTTAGAAGCCATCGCTCAAGTGACTTCTCAGGGACAGATTTAACTGTACCACTCTCATGAGATTGGGAAGTCCTTGGTCGTCATAAGCAGACCTCAGGAATTTGATGATTGGATTTAAATTTTGATTTGAAATATAAACCATCATATCCCAAACTTCATGGAAATTAAAAACAGATTTTGATCTTATTACTTTAATAGAATAAAAGTTTAAGTTTTCTCCCCCCCCCCCCCAAAAAAAAAAAAAAAAATGGAAATTAATCGAGTAATTGTATTCTCATTCTAACAAACAGAAACATAATTTCCGTCAAGGAAAACAATGATTAAATAAAAGTAAATAAACCTTTTTTTAAAGTTATGGTAATCTCTGTGTTAGAAGATCTTTATTGTCTCTCCAATGAATACTCAGTTTAATTTATTTTATTGGCGAAACGTTTTAAGTAAACCCTTAAGTCTAAAACGGTGTTTTAAAGAGTAGTGTAGCATGTTACACATCAGAATAAAAACTCATGATATGCAGAAATCTAATAGTGGTGACTCCGGTTGTATTACGGACCAGATATCTACTTTTCCAAGGTGACAAAGTACTACAGCAAAAGCATTGAAAATAAGCAGTTCTTTTACTGTGGTATTGCGCGAATATTGCTTTGGTTTTATGAGCTGTTTTTACATAATTTAAATTGTTGGTTTTCGAGTTTAATAAATTTCTAAACGTTTTTTGTTTTCCTGAAAATTGGAAGATAAGTTGTCAGAATTATATACTGTAAATAATCAAAGCTTTAAAAATTCTGAGGTATTTTGCATTCATTAATTTATTTGTATTTTCGAGATTATTCTAAAAAGGCAAAGTCTTAATTTTTATCGACTCGACTTAAAAACAAAACAAAGACAATATACTATATTTTTTGTTTTGTTTACTTATTATTCATTTATTTTTAAATGTGTTGAAGGCGGAGTGAGATTACATATCGATGATGAATAATCCAAATAATCGAAATTAATCAATTTAAATCGATTAAATACTGCCTGGTTTTTCGAGTGTTTTGGAACAAAATATAAAATATATTATTATTATTATCTTTTATGTTTCAAACCTTGGGTTTCCCCAGCAAAAACAACATGGCGGGTCAAGGACCAAAGCACATATTGCCAAGTGTAAAGACGTGTGCAAGAATGATTAGGGATGTGTGGTTGTGTCCATAAATTTCCTAACTATGCGTGTTGTGTTGAGTACCACAGCCTTCTGCAGTTATGCATAAGTGTTTTTGTTAAGTCCTAGTATGCTGAGACTATGGTGCAATGTGTGAGGCATCAGACCAGTAGCAGAGAGAACGATGGGTACAACACGTACTCGATCCTGCCTCCACTGCTTCTGGAGTTTGAGTGCTAGATCGGTGTATTTACTGATCTTGTCTGCGTGAGTTTTCTGCATGTTCTTGCTGATAGGCACTGCAATATCAATGAGATAAATCCGTTTGTTGACCTTAACAACAAGTGTGATGTCAGATCTGTTGTGATGTATGGTTTTGTCTGTGTGAATGGGGCGATCCCAGTACAGCTTATGTGAGGATGACTCTAATACGCTTTGTGGTATGTACTTGTAGTACGGGACCGTGTTCTTAATAAGTGAGTGTTTGTGTGCTAGCTGTTGATGAACAATCGACGCTTATTATTATTATTATTATTATTATTATAGTGTTTACATAACAGAACTGTTGACACATACAGTAAGATACATAAGCTCAAGATACTTTCTGAGAAAATGAATAGCAGAAGTTACAAGTAAATTATATACAGTCAACCAGAAATATAATGTTAATTATTGGTGCCAAGGACTTTGCTAACAATGTCCTTATTTCTTTGTTTCTTGTACAAAGTATTTAAATAGTAGCTAAAAAAAAAATTCGGCAACAATACAATATCTTTTGTTCATTTTTGTTTATTGTTTTTATTGGATACATTCATCATTTCAAAGCAAGTTCACATTGGCTTGTTGTAATTACTCAACGGGAAAACTCCTTCAGCATTTAGTAAATTGTTGCCCTTTTTACTTATCTCTTTGATAGTAAGCTCGATAAGTTGCAGAACTTCTGATTATTATTTTTTTTTTTTTTTTTTTTTTTTTACGACTTTGACATTTGTATTTTTAAATTCTTATTGGCCTCACATCATCAACGCCTCGTCTGTGCAGTCAGTTAATTTTCCAATGGGTCTCGGAATCAGTTTAGCATTGCTCCTACCAAATTTGTGTTTCTTACTTTTGAGGAGCAGCAAATATTTTGACTTCTTACAGCATTGTTTTTTTAATAAATTTACAAATTCAATGTTATGATATACAATTAAAATGTTTTCTTGAAATTCCTTTCTTTATTAATGATATTCGTTTTCTTCAATAGAAAACTTCTTCAGGTTAAATTGAGGACAAGAAATCTCTTTCTTCTTCCTCAACTGAATTCATTATGATACAGTTCATAACACTCATTAAAGTGTTATGAAAATAAAGAACGAAATATCGTGAATAAAGAAAGGAGTTTTAAGAAGACATTTTAGTTGTAAATCAAGATTGAATGAAGATTATCGTTTTGGAGACTATATATGTTAAATTCAATATTGTTTCTCATGGAGTAGAGGAGAGACAGAGACGGCATTATCAGGAATTTTGATCTCTAACCATTCATCCAAGAAGAAAAAAACATCCAAAACGCTGGATTTCTTCCTTTTGTCGGATGCAATAGGAAGGGGACGAATAGAAGTTTATAACACTCAACTCGCCAATCTACAAGTATTTCTCTAATAGCTCCACTTGTTCCTCCTTGTGGCAGAACATTCTTCCCGTCTGTCCTTAGTTACCGTAATTTTTATTTGAATTAATTTGATGACCTCCTGATTTTAACGTCAGAACCTTTTCTAAGGCACAGCCTTGTGGTGAAGGCGGTGGACTTCCACGAGGCAGATGTGTTTGAACCTGAGTTCGAATTCCGGCGTGGAGCTAAGATGTTACTTTCTTCTTCTGTGTTTCGTCTGTTTCTGAATGTGAGCTGCCTTCTATGTTGTAACCTGGACAACGATTCTACGGCTAAATAGCTCACATTTTGTCGCCCCTTGTCGAGGTCGAAGGCTTTTGTCAAATGCCCGGACGTTAGAGGAAGAAAAAAAACTTTTCTGATATTTTTTATATCAGAAATTTGCATAGTTTTTTAAAAAATATGTCAGTATTTGATTTTCGATCAAAATCATCTGGCAGTCAGACTTTTAAACGCTTGCAATTTCCGATTATCCGGATTTTTCGTTAGTTGAATTTGAACATTTCTAATTGACACTTAGAAATGAATGGACTATCAATAGAAACTTCAGTTTGTCAAAGAGAAGTTGAAGTTTTGTTTCAGAAAAAATGTTGAAAACAAAATCATATGATAAGTCATCAGTTGCCATTGCTATCACAAAGAAAAAAACGGAAGGAAACTAACCCTACCTGGGTAACCCTGAGGTTCCAAACACACTATCTGGGATGGGCGAATATTCCCATAATGGCTATATATATATTTTTTAAATACAAAACCAATGATTTCACATTTAGTAATTAGGCCTACAGGTAACTTTTTTTTAAGTAAACGGTTATTTTAGTTTTTAATTAATGTAAAAAAAAAAAAAAAGAAAAAAAATTAGTTTGTTGCATTCGAAAAGGATTTAATCGCAAACATCTCTCTGTCTAGGCCAGTACTTGCGAATTAAAATTACAACTGGTAATTAGCATTTTTGGATCATTTCACACTCCTTTGAATTCAGGGCCTAGGATTTAAGAGCCAAATTATCTTTGTTTTGTATTTATAATTATAAGGAGTTATTTTATTTATCAACAGGCATTTGTAAATATCTGATAGTCAAAAAAATTTTGATATAAATTACTTACTCATGAAACTGTCTCAACAAATGTGACCTGATCTAATATGAAATGCAATTAAGCTTATTACAATTATCATTTAAAGGAATTTAGCTTCATTCAGTTTATCTGAAGAAAAATGTTTGTTCATAAACCGACCATATTTTGAACATTGAAACTGAAATTATCGGATATCATTATTCTGAAGTATAAAACACAAATAAACAAGATGAGACAGTATTATGTTACAAAAAAAAAATAGTGAAGTGTGAATTAAAGTATATGTTATTTGATACTTATTTATCATTGTGTAATAGCATTTAGAGGTATCATTAACTTACATTTTAAAATTTTAGGGGCAGCCTTGCTTTAGCGACTCCACACATGAAATATAAAGGGAGGTAGTTCTTACATTCATTCTGTCCATCTGTCACCATCTCAAAAGCCCAAACTATAAGTAGGGCAAACATGAGTCAAGGCTTTTTGGGACTCATGACTGATAGAGAGAGGGAAAAAAAAAACCAGACTTCCGGTCTGCTTGTACTTTCTGCCTGGCCGAAAATGAAGCGTGTATGGGTTCGCTTTGCTTTCATATATGTACACTAAAAAACGGGGTTTTTTTTTTTTTTGCCTTGTTTTGCTCAAAAACCTCTTCTTTAGAAATGTTAGTAGATAAAAAGTAGTGTAATCTTCTTGTAAGAAAAGAACGAGAGAATAAACCCCATGAAAGTATAGCCTTTTTGGCGTTATCATTTAATAATCCAAAAACGAGATAGTTTTTGTACTTTTTTTTCGAAAAAACTACATCTACACTTCATTTTATTATCGAATTTTCGGAAGAATTTTCTATCTTCCTTCTTCAAGATTACAATGTATAGTCAGGTGATATCAAATTACAAAAAAAATTCCTTAGCATAGTTGTTAACAAAACTTAGCATTTTATCCTTAAAATGCTACTAACATATTATTATATTTCAAAGGGTTATTAATTCTTAACGGTCTGGGTATCCAGTCCTCTGATGAATATGTTAGTAGCATTTTAAGGATAAAATGCTAAGTTTTGTTAACAACTATGCTAAGGAATTTTTTTGTAATTTGATATCACCTGACTATACATTGTAATCTTGAAGAAGGAAGATAGAAAATTCTTCCGAAAATTCGATAATAAAATGAAGTGTAGATGAAGTTTTTTCAATATGTTACGATGTGATTTAAAGAGGAAGTATGGATTTAGAACTTTTTTTTCGAACTTTAGAATTTATATAGTAAATAATAGAAAATTACTAAAAGAAGAAAAATAGGCATAGGGTACAGATATGTGAGGTTTAATTTAACAATTAAAGTTCTGAGTAAGAGGCAAATATTTTATTTTCCTACTAATAATTTAGAGTAAATATAAAACGAAAAAAAAAAAACTATAAATACGTCAGCAGTGTATTTTTAAAGTCATTGCGACACTTTTTAATCTCAATAAATAATTGAGCTAAAAAGTAAAACATAATTTATTAAGCTTAAAAAAATGATAGTGAAAGATAAAATAATAATAGAAATTCTGCTTATGTAGCTTTTGTTGAGATCAACGTAGAGTTGAGTAATGTTTTTTCAACAGTAAAATTAGGTTTAAAAACTCATACAGAAATAAGACTTTCATCCCGTAACATTTGATGGTGATCAAACTGCAGTCACCAAAGTTACGAGCCTCGATTAAGTAAAGTCATCTATTTAATTTAGGTCATTTTCAATGAATATTAATAGATCCAAGGACAGTTCAGATCCCAACCATCAAATTTCACTCCATCAATCTTGTCATTGATTAACTTAGTGTTTATGTCATTTTCTTTAATTCAAGAGGAACCCTGTCTTGAAATTTCACCCGATCATCAGCGTATGTTTACGAGCGTTGTTGTGGCCTCTGACAGACCGACACGACTAATCCATTAGCACGTTTGCAAAATTATCTGTGAAAAGACTTTAAAAAAAGCACTTAAAAGTAATGGATTCAGTTATTGCACCCGAGGCATAAAGAGTCGAAGCAACCGTCATTAAAAAGGGCAATTTTTACACCCGACGTAAGATAGTAAAATTGAGTTCGATCACGGAATAATGTATTCTTTTTCCCGGGGCAGACACGTCTTTTGATCACACCGCTGCCGCTGTCATCGAATTCGCGTTCGGTGAACCTATAATGCAACATAACAATTACTAGACACACGGGCAGTGATCATTTGTGGCTGTAATGGGTGCGGTCATCTTTGAAGCACTTTGCCATCATTGCAAAAAATAATACTGGACAAAGAGAAGAGTTTTAAAAAACCCATTATTTGCTACATTCATCGTATTTTATTAATATTTTTTCTAGTAAATTCAATAGCCTTTAAGGAAAGAGAAAATTAAATGAGTTAAATTGAAAATTAATTCAGATAACCCTGAAGTTACTGCCCATGCGATTTGAATCCGGGAACTTCAATAATGTCGGGACCTTTCAGATTTACAAGCTAAAGGGTGTAAAGCCAATGGACGGAGGGAATCATAGATTTGGAATAATGTTAATGCGAAGGTTTTCCACGTAATTATTTTAAATTAAAAAAATACAATTAAAATATTAATTGAAAAAAGAATTTATTTAAAAGAAAAAAATACAAAAGCAAAAGGTAGAAAGGCATTAATATAGGTCTTCGTTGTAGCTTTCATGATCCAACTCATGATGATATTGGCTAACACGAATCTGTCTGTTACAACGCAGTCTTGCAAAACTGATCTCATATTTAGCTCTACATTTGGAATCTTGTCTTAATTAAGTGAATTAATAGTTATTCGTATACATGACCTTAAACAGAAACAATGAGTTGTGGCGTATTGAAGAAAGTGAACTAAAAAATTAGATTTTTTTTTTTAGTAAGCTCGAGAACTGTAACGAGATAGACGCCATGAGTCATCTTGAATAAACGTTGCCAAGCGATGATTTTTATTAGCCTTAAGTACCATCGAAACCGATTATTGAATGTGATCAATTGAATGGTGAGTTCTTTCTGCCACTTGAAGACGCATTTCAACGAAGTCATTTGTAGAAATCTCGCTCACACCAAACCTCGTTTCTAAAATCCCACGGGGTACACCAAACTTTTCATTGCTTTTCTTGCTATAAAATAGAATCCTCTGAATACATTTGAATTTGAATAACAGTATTGTAAACATTTAAAAAATACCCTGTAACATCTTTTAAACTTGATTTGGAAAGTGAATTGAAACTTTGTTAGAATGAAACAGAATATAGTTCGTATTTGTAATTGCTCTTATTACAATCAGTTCTATTATCCACTGTTTCCAATCCCGCAGATTCATATATCTGCTTCTATAAAATGGTCTTCCCATACGCTATCTCATCGCGCCCATGCTCAGTAGCGAAACGATTCTGAGAAACCTGTCACGCAGCGTCAACACGACCTCCACCTAGGGACTTCTGTTGCTTTAACAAGTCTCTGCCACGTTCCAATAAAATTTCATGTGTTCTCAGTGTTTTACGCTGTTTTGGGGATTAATTTATTAAATTTCAACAATTTAGCGAAGCACAGTGCAAATGAAAGTGTTTTATTAAGAGTTCCTTAGAAGCACAACCGCCGTGCGATAAGCTTAACGGATAATATCCATGTGTTTGACTTACTTCATTCTGAAAATTCCATAGCATCCGTAGACAGACAATTAAGTGTATTATTTTAGACATGTTTTGTGTTTTGTTTATATATGAGTTTTTGTTAAACAAAAGCGTAAAATACCTTTATAAAATATCACTGTAGTATGTAGAACGATACATGAAATGATGTGTTCATGGTAATGGATAGCGAAAGTGTATAGAAAGGAGGATTCGCGGGAACTTAATTCCTCTTTTCTCATAGGATCAATGCTTCATGAGCCGCGGTTTCCGTTACCACGGGTTTTTCTAGGAACGTTATCTCTGCGATTGACGAGAATTGACTGTATTTGGTGTCCAGAGCATTTGGTTATTTGAAGCTAAATGTTTAGCACAGACGCACTCTCAGGATTTTCTTGCGTCACATCTATTGAGAAGCTCTGTTGTATTCCTGTAGTAGATCAGAAAATGTCTCCTATATGGATGATAAACCTGAGATTTAATGCACTTCCATTGTTCGTGCACTACAAATTTATTTTAATTAGCTCTCAATCATACAGACGCTTGATAACATATAAGATGGATATCGAACTACAACTGGCAAGCTGCAGCTTCTGACTGGAAACCAATCAAGAATGCTGCGATGCCTCGGAAGACGAACTCAATTCCATTGTTTCTTTAAGAGATTGGAGTACACCATAATTGAAGAGGGGAAGGAATGCATAACATAGGTTTTACCAACTTGGTAAAGGCAAATCTCACACAAGAGGCAGAAAATTGTAGAAAAATATGTAACGAAAGTGAACTTACCTTTCAAGATTTTTTTTTTCCTCCACAATTAATATGTGTGATATTAAAATAAGTTCGAAGTTCGACTTGACTCTTAAACAGTGAAAAGTTTATTTAAGAACATTACTTCGAATTAAGGAAAGTAAAAAGAAGAAAGCATTTTATTAAAGTTATTGACTTATTATTAAGTCGTGAAATGGATTTACTGAAGTAACTCAGATCATAAGTATACATTGCTTTACTGAATATACAATTTATGTATTTTACTTATTCAAGCCTCCGTTTAATTTCTTTCAAAGAAAAATTACTTATTATGACTTATTTTAAGTCATCCTGCAGCAAGCAAATAATTTTTAATTACGAAAATCTCTTTGAAATGCATAAAGGAAGAAAATCTCCACATGATTTAGACATTGTTAATATCTGCTTAGAATTGTAGTGGGTTTCATCATTCTGTCACATTTATTGTCTTTGCAACACCAACAATTCTCTTATAGAGGCCGTTGCTTGGTTGTGGTTTCATTTTTAGCAAAGTACAAAATCCTCTCCATCTGTCCGTCATCACCATCTCTACAGCCCAAACCATAAGCCGTACAGACGTGAATGGTACCTTATAAAGAAGCTTACGGCTTGTAGAGGTGGAGCAATTTTTTTTTAAGAATATGAGTTCTGTTTAGCGATCACTTTCTGTCTCAGTGGAAGTGGCCGAAAATGAAATATGTCGCCACTTCTACAGTCCGAACTATTAGTCGGACAGACATGATTGATATCTTATTGAAAAGCTTATGAGTTGTAGAGATGTCGAAAAATACAGTTCCGGTCTGCGGTCACTTCCTGTTCTACAATAGTGGCTGAAAGTGGCGTTTTATTGGGTTCGTATTATTGTTCGTGTCAGAAGTTCTTTCTTTCTTTTTTGTTAATTTTTTTTTTTTTTTTTCAGCACAGTTTTACTGAAAAATTAAGTTACAATTTAGAGTGTGAGTCGAGTTATGTAAAAATTATGTATGATTATTCTATTTATAGAATTTTCGAATTTCATAAATGTCCAAGTAATATTACTTTTTTGTGTGTTTTTCTGTTGCTTCATAGATGATATTCTTAATAAATGTGACAAGTATTGGAGAGAATATTTATATATATAAAAAAAAAAGGTAGTAGTAGTTTATAAACAAATAGACCCAGGAAAAAGTAGAAAAATTTGAAACTTGCGAAACTTTTATTTCAGTTTTTTATTTGAAAAAAAATTTTTTTTTTTTTCATTCACAACTTGCTAGCTGTGATGATTATCCTAAACTATCTGCTCATTAGAGGCAGTATTTTTTGGATATTCTTAAAGATATTTACTTTCCTTTTTTTTAAAATCACCAAGTTTTGTCCTTAGGCAAAGTTTGAAAATTATTCCTATCCTCCTCTTTCCCAAAACGAAACAAAATTCTTCATTTTAACTCCTGAGTCTAAATGCATCCAGAAAATATAGGCTACGAAGGAAAGACGATCAAGTGAAGTTTCCAAAATGCGATTATTAATTGTTGAAATTGTTCATTATTGCATCCAAAATCACGATTTATCTTGCTTTATCCTGCTTATTTCATCATCCTACTCCTGCAAAAATGCTATTTTACTCAACATTGATTGATGATTCGAATCGTCAATTGATGATTGTTACTTTTATTTTCAACTACTTTCATTTTATTTATTTATTTACTGGAGCGAAGCAAAGTAGAAGTGCCTTCATATCCGATGTTAAATTAAATATCCAGGCATTAAATTGGTTTTTAATTTTTGTGACCATATCAGTGATGGTTTTAATTTAAACAAATTCAAAATCGATAATACTTTTGAGGCGCAATCACAGAAAACTGATTTTTAAATCATGAACTTTTAACCACATGTACAGTCATTAAATTCTTGTTTATTGTTTTCATTCAAAATTCAGTAAACGTTCCTTTTTGTTTTCTCTTATTTATAAATTTATTGTTTCATGACTCTGCGAAAGCATCCTTTATTTATTTATTTATTTACTTGTGGGAAATTCTTTTTAAAATCTATAAACCATTTTTTTAAGAGTCTTTTGTATATGTGTAACTATTATTTTGTAAGTTAAATCTCTGGGGGAAAAAAATAGTTGCAGATAACGGCCGAGCTTGGTTGCCACCGCAGATATAATATTGAATCTCGTTGTCATATGAATCCGCCCTGTTCGTGAATGTACACCCACCCACTGTACTTGTCTGCAAGTTCCACCCTGTAATCTGAGAGGATGATCTTTAACCCAGGTCAGAGAACCACTTCCGGTGTGGATCCTTCCCAATCAGCTGATGGCAATAAAAACAAACTCTCTTGTTTGTTGGCACGAAGATGAGCCACTGTTTCTTGACAATGATCAAAGCCAGTATTATAATTCTATTAAGATCAAAGCGATTTTTAAGATTTAGGAAATGATTATGTAATTAGTTCAACACTGAAAAATCAAAAAAGGAGAAAAAAATTATCTGCAACTTTTTTATGTGAATCTAATTTTTAAACAAGTAATATAATTTTGTGCTAAAGCATGGATTTAAGGGCGACCCAAAATAATAAAAAAAAATAATGAAAATAATAATAAAAAAGGAAGTACATTAATGTTAAAGAAAAAGAAAAGTTAGGGAAAGAATTAAAAAAACTCTAGGAAAATAAGGAAAAAAAATAAATAAGTAAATGAATTTGGACCAACAATCTCCAGCATATGAGTCTAAGAATTTACCCATCAACCTATAGTTGACAACTGAAATAAGATGATTGC
>JAFIDM010009631.1:330088096-330104026 GCA_023159025.1 Thereuonema tuberculata | reverse complement strand
TTAAAAAAAAAAAAAAAAAAAAGAAGTAAATTTGGCGCCATATTTTTGTAGAAATTTCTTGATTGCATGTGTATCGCCGGGGAAAGCGGGGGGGGGGGGGAATACTCTTTCCTCATCCTAAAGCAGTGATTCTGAAACTTGATCCGCACGTGAAAAGTTTTCCGTTTTCAGAAAATGCTCCGTGATTTTCGAACGGTTTTCGTGAAGCGCCGAAAATATTAACGGAATAAAAAAAAATGACAGTTTCAGAACAGGATAAACTCAGAGCTATCATGGGATAACTCCTTAAGAAATGTTTTTCAACAAAATTATCTCCCTCATTTTTGATTATCAGTGAAAAACAAAATTAACCAAAATTATCAGAAAATGTCCTGCAGTATTTACTTCCCTTTCTATAACTTACCTTTGTGAGTTGACTTTCTCCATTACTGTATAAAAAAAATAAACGAAACTGATTGAATGTGACTTGAGAATAACATATCAAATTGCGAATCTTGCATGGCAAAGAAATAACATCATCCATCGCACATCTATCGAAAAAAATAAATAATTCTACATTAACTAGCAGAACATCCGTTCTTCGTACGGGTAACAGTGATGTAATTGAGAAACAAATTGAAATTGTGAGATCACTTCGATACTCTCCCAGTTGATACAAAAATCACTTGATAGATATAAGGTAATGTTATATTTGAATATTGTAATTCGTGATCTCTAGATATGAGATTTCGAAGTCAATTTTTTTTTTGGTTGTGCATCATTTGTAACCCCTAAAACACGTTTTGGCGGCAAAAATCTGAGTTTGCCTCTACAAAATTACCTAGATCCAGCTCTGATGAAAAGCTACTTGGAAAGAAGCAAAAACTCTTGTTTTAAAAGTAACTCTTCGAACCTAATTGTTTCCTTCAAACGTATTCTGACTATTCTAACATGTTAAGTTAGAACATGACGAAATGGCGTAGCTAGTCCAGTTAGTTTCCTAACTTGTCTTTATTTTTTGGCTACCCTTTAACTGCCAACTATCCACTGTCAATTCGACCATGTTCTTTTTGGTGTCATAAGTTACAGAAAGGTATCCTTCTCCTAATGGTAGATATGATCTAATGGTATAAATCTATTTTGTTTAAGTTATCATACGAGAATGAATATAACTTACATATTCAACTAAAGATATTTATCATGTTAGGTATTTTTTTTCTTAGTAGCAATCTTTTCTATTAAAATATAAAATGGCTTCATATGTATATAACTATTTGATTTGTTTTTTTGTTTTGTTTTTTTGTTTTTTTCATTAAGTTACTTTTGATCTATATAAGGGTCGCATGAGCCTCTGTCTATCTAGTTTGACAGACTATTTAGCTCGTTTCCTTCTCCTCCTCAGTATTTTAATCAGTAAGAAAATTTGATTTCTGTTTGAAGATGTATTATCACGTAAATCGTTTTTGACCTGCAAGCTATTCGTTATATTCATATTTTAATTATGCAAAAGCACACAGATCTAAGTAGGCTTTCTTGGTGAAAAATTGCAACATAATGTAATTATATTTTCTGTCATTACAAATTTGTTTCATCATTACCGAAATATTTCATTTTAAATTAGATAACTAACGTGTACACGCTGAAAATTCTGCCGTGTGCAAATGTTTCACAGGACTTAATTTTTATTTTCTTAATACAGTAACTAAAAAGAAAAGA
Organism: Thereuonema tuberculata; assembly: GCA_023159025.1. Taxonomy (NCBI): domain Eukaryota; kingdom Metazoa; phylum Arthropoda; class Chilopoda; order Scutigeromorpha; family Scutigeridae; genus Thereuonema; species Thereuonema tuberculata. The sequence continues at coordinate 330,102,331 of JAFIDM010009631.1, read as the reverse complement.
AAAAAAAAATCTGTAGATTTCTTCTCGTTTATTTAATAACTGAGCAAGAAGGGTTTACTTCTTTCTTAAACCCATGTTTTTTAAACCTTGGAATACCTTATTTTAATTTACATTAATAAAAGAAAAAGAATTGCAAAAAAAAAAAAAGATTTCCGAAAGAACTTAAAGTTTATTTTTAAAAGTTTTAGTTTTAAAATTACAAGTTAAGTCTTCTAAATCCAATTTTGTTTTGTAATCAAATCAACGTTTAAATGGATTATGATACATCATTGTGTGGCTTGCAATGCTTCTACGCGAATTTTTGTCGTCATCACGCTCAAATTTCAGTACAGGTCCACACAAAGAAACTTTACATTTCACAAATAAAAATGAAAAAGAGAATATAACATGAGTATTCCGTAGATTGTTTTGATTACAGTTGCTTTACCATAACAAATTTCATTGGAGGTTCGAATTCTTTGTTTATAGGCTTTTTATTGCTCTATTTCAGTTCCTCGGAGAGATTTATCTAATTTCAAAACGTTTATGTTTGAAAATAAGTGCAGGCCTGAAACGATAAATGTATCTTTTTTTCTCGAGGGCTTTCCTGAGTAGAATGTTGTGTTTCTTCGGTCGCTTGTTGAAGATGTGATCGATGAAGCCAAGTGGCTGTCAGACCTAAACATCTCTGAAAACAAATCGCAAATTAGCCGGAGTCATTCGGGGTTGAAACTAAATTGGGACAAATCAACAAACACTTAGGAAATGGTTTTCCATTCAAATTGAATCGGACCAATTGCTTTTAACGCTTCAAGAAGGTAATGCAGCTGCTCAAGTCTGTTGCAGCAAATATCCATAAAAGAAGTACAGTAGAAATAACTTCTGTATTTCATAAAAATGGAGCTAAATGACAAAAAAAGTTTGACAGCGTAAGATTCCTAACGGTTCGAACTATTTTAGGTGAATTCAAAGGAAATTAACTTGCAATGGAATCAGTATTTTGGTTTTCATTTCCAACAGGATATACTGTTACGTTAGGAAAAAAAAACAAATCTTTTTTTACGTCTTTATTTAATGCATAAAAAAATTAATAATAAGCATAAGATAAATAAAAATTAAAAACAACACTTTATACTGAAGTTCTGTATGGATAAAAATTACTGATATTTTTAAGAAATATTATTTCTGTACATAGGAATGTAAGGTATAAGTTTTCTCTTCTCTGGATGCTATCCGAAATACTTATGCTTGGGGGAAAATACGGAATATTATTCTGCTTCTGTTTATAACTGTTTATAATAGAAGCGTAAGTAGAAGCAAAACGTGTAAATAAGCCACAGTTGGCACCTTGCTTTTATTTAAATCATTTTTCCGCCTGCTTAGTGCTGGGTTGTATCTCACTTTCTTAAATTAGCATAAAATGAATTAATTAAACTGTTTTAACGTTCAGGTAAAAACTAATTAAACATAGAGACCATAATGCACCCTTACACATATAATATATTAACAATTAAAATTAAAACAAGGCGATGTTTCAAAGTTCCAGTATTCGAACTTTTTCGTCAGGCAAAGAAAACAAAAATGAATAAGTTTACAAAAATGTTGAGACGGAAATTTATTTTCTTTGCCTGATAAAAAAGTTGGAATATTGGAACTTTGAAATGTTGCCTTGTTTTAATTTTAATTGTTAGTGTATTATATATGTAAAGGTGCATTAAGGTCTGTATGCTTAATTAGCATATGATTGTTCACATAATTTTCGACAACTGATCATTTTAAACCTACTTTCTTAGGAGAGGGAGGTTTATAAAAGTATGTTCTCTAATCTTTTTTGAATAGTTGCTTCATATGGACAAGAAGATAGTATTTTTTATTGTACATGAATTTTGTCCTTGTAGGTTCTTGTCGGGAATTTGCAAATCAAGATGATAAAAATTGTCATTAAAAAAAAACAGCATTTGAAGCGAATAATGAATTCCTACATATGACTATAAATTCTTATTAATCCGTTGTTATTAATTAACTTGTGAATATTTATAATATGATTAAAATTAATTGGAATTAAGCAAGTCAAATATGTAACAATGATTTACTTTTCTTTTATAAAAAATGGAAAGTTTATAATGAGTTCATAAAGCAGTTTTTATAATATAAAAATAATCGGAGGCTTTTTGTATTCATATCACGTTTTTCAAAAACACAAAGGGGGGAAAAAAATGGGGGTCGCATTTGAAAGAAAGCAGATTTTAAGTTCTTTCAGAAACTTTTTGTTGTACTTACCTCTTGATTGCACAGTGTAACTTTTAATTATTCTCTTCAGTTTATTGAATGAAATCTGATATAAAAAGCAATTAATCGCAGAATTATTTTCTTAGTTAGGCGTGGGAGTCATCGCGACTCCTGCGAGAGCAGCATTGCAGAAAGGAAAAAAGCAGTGGTCTTGAAAGAATGGTCCTGTCATGACCCGGGGATTTTCCGAGCTAAGAATCTGAGTCACCCAAACATAAAGAGTCTTCCATTTTGACGTGGTTTTCTTTCTTTTTCCTCAGCACGATCCATTCATTCTCAACCAACGCTGTCTCGAATCAACAGAAACAGATGTTAATCAGTGTTGGAAAAGTTTATGTTGTGTGGCGATGTGTACGAAAACTCGCTGCCCCACGGAGAACTAGCAGATGGACATCTAGCACTATTTATAGCTGCTGGCACTCGTAGATAAGGTCCACTTCAGTTGAACTAGCGCTGTTTCTTTATATTTCTTCTAAGGAAATGAAGCTCGAAAGAAAGGTTCTGTTTTTGTTCGTTTGATGATTGTGAAGAAGTTTTGCTTTAGATATATATATATATTTTTGTTTTTTAATAGGAAATGTAAACATTAATTGTAGTTAGGGACTGGCGCAAGTCTTCAGGAACAGTGCTCAAATTAATTCTTTCGTTAACATTAATAGGCATCCATTAACTTTATTCATAAAATATTTTATTCATAAAATAATATCCTCATAAAAAGTTAGTTTTGTCAAAATAATATTTATTATAAAACTTAACCAAAACATGAATAAAAATTTCTAAGCAGAAAAGAGGAGCACATTGAACGAAACAAACGAACCAAAGACACTAATTATAATTAAACTACAATAAACGCCAGTAGACAGTGAGGGAAACGCAATAAAAAAATAGAATCTCCTTAGCTCTACGTTCCTTAAAATATTATAGCTTTTTTTTTTTTTTTTTCTTTTTGGCTAATTTTATTTTTTTTAAAGTCGCGAAGACAATTCACAAAAATGTTCTTCATATCTTTAAATTGTAATACATGTATTGAAAAACTTTACCTTCAAATTGAGTATTGACTGAAAATTAATTAAATCCTCAACTACGCATCCAATTACTTTTAATCGTTCCGAAGCATATGCAGAGGACAGTGGATTATCAATCGAAATAATAGTCATTTCTTAGACATCGATAGAACATTTTACTTCGCTTCTAGTGTTTTTCTAAGGGAGTTTTTTTGTAAGCACATATTTTTCCACAGAGACCTAAGCAAAAAATAATAATAATAATAATAATAATAATAATAATAATAATAATAATAATAATAATAATAATAATAATAATAATAATATCCTTCAAAGGTCATTAGTCACATGATGAAAATCTTATTCGTTACGATTAGTCGATTGACGTTTATTCAAAATTAATTTTCCGCAGAATTATGTTGAGATAGCAAACAGGAACAAGTTTTTATAAACAGTTTACACGTTTCGCTAGTAGATGAAGAAATAATCTAAAAAAAATCTGTATTGCCACTTGATCAAATGATGCGTAATACATCTAATTTATCTCCATATAAAGATCTAATAATCATTCAAATCGAAAAAGAAAGAAAGAAAGAAAGAACGAACGGATATTTACTTACTTATTGGCGTTCTTCTGCTCCATGTTTTACAAGACTCGAAAAACTGACATTGGATATTGCATAGTCAGTAGATATTATAATTTGAAAATAAATATGAACTTTTCGCTTTTGTCGTTTTCACATTCACACCAAAAAAAAAATAAAAAAAAAAATAAAATAAATAAAATAATAATGACATTTGAACGAAGGACATTTGAAGGAAAGTAGGCTTTAAATTCTTTTGGAAGTTTTTGTTGTTTCTTTGGATAAAATTTCTGATTATATTATATATCAGTACAGTAGTTCCTCTATAACATCACTAAATTTCACTTTTTAAATCTTTAGGAAATAACCAAAATCGCCTGGACATACGCAATTAGGCATTATACTAGATCACGTATTTTTACGGTAAAATTTGGTACGTAACGAAGAAACTGTTGCCTTACCAATACGAATTATAGTATATTTTCGTATTTCTCTCCGAAATAAAAATGTGAAAAAAAAAAAAAAAAAAAATGTTCATGTTTAAGAATAGAACAAAGAATGAACAACTATAATAGGATTTAAATTTGTAAGTGAATACTTACCCTATCAGATGCAACAACAACTTCCTAAAATAAATATTTTAATTTAAACCAATTAAACCCTAAAATTGAGGTGTCATCCATGTGTAATCTAATTAATCTTTGCAAAAGTAGATTTCTGAAACGTTGCTTAAAGAAGAAGAAAGTGTTTTTAAATAGGTTCATTGAATTAATAATAAAGATTGTTTTGATGCTTCATTTTATTTTTATTTTATTTTAGGATCAGCAAGTATTTCATCCTGAATCGTGTAAGGTGTGTACCTGCTACGGAGGCGTCCCTGTTTGCGAAACAGTTCAGTGCTTGGATCCAAAGTGCGATTTCACGAAGGTAATGTCTTCTTTTACAATTTTAGAGCCATTTTATACATTAGCGGTAAACTATGAAATTTGAATTCTACAAAATTCTCCTCTCCTTTCCCCCTCCCCCCAAAAAAGATACAGGAAAAAAAAAAATCTTGATCATTTTTACTTGTATAAGTACAGGGTGTCCCACGTAAAAGCAGCCCGGCTCCAAACGGCTCTGGATTATGATTCCATCCTTCTTTGTTTAACGACGTCACGGGCTCTTTTTCGCACATGTTTTTGTTTACTATATTTCACTAATCACTCTGATGCAGATTTCGTTTCATCTCAATCGTGTCCTAAATGCAGCAAAATTTAACCAAGGAAACGTTCATCACAGTGAAACACAGGAAACAAAAAATGTGCGAAAAAGAGTCCTCTGACGTCGATCATGGGAATGAAAATAATAAACAAAGAAGATTGGAATCATAATTCAGAACCGTTTAAAGCCGTTTACTTGACATGGGAAAAATCGGACTCACATTAGAATAGAAAGTCCTTTTTATGTATTTTTATATAAAAAAAATAATTCGTCTTATTACTCGTAAGGGTTGAGGAGCTTCAAAGCCTAGACTTCAATAAAAAACAACACCTTAATTCCAATCAGAAATAGGCTTAATACATTGATCTCGTGGTGTTACATTTCTAACTATCAACAAACATGGATTTTCTAAGCCCTGAAACCATTCAGAATTTTTCAATATTTAAGGATTTTTTTCATAGTGGAGGACTGTTAATAATATCTTTTTTTCTACATATACTACTGATGTGTAAGTATTGCATGAAAAAAGAAGGATCTATTAATAATAAAGTGGTTATTAATGTATTTCAAGCCTACTGTTGCAAAAAAAGAACAATTCGTAAGCCTGAGTTTGAATCAAAACATAAACGTTTTATTGACTTATTTCAAATTTCCGTTATATCAGAAAAAAGTTTGCCCTTCAATCTTTCCAATGATCCTTTTTAACAATTCTACTAATTAAAATAAAAAGGCTAGAGCTCACAGAACAATAACCAACAGAGAAGGGAGGTAGTGAACAACAAAAAAGAAGTTTAACCTTTCTTAGATTCTCTTAAATATTATCCCTATTTTAAGATAATTCCTTTGCGTATTCATGCATTTTGATAAGAAGTTCTTTGTTATTTTTATCAATCATAATATTTTGTTTTTAGACGATTTAGGCTTTGATAATTTATTCAATTATGTTTCTTATTTTGTTATTATATTGGGAGACCAGTCTTGGCCATTAAAGTTGATTATCAATAAACAACCCTAATTACTTACATCATTTAGCATAAAAACTCCTTTTTGGATCAATTCCGATCCAAACAGGGATATGCTTAACTCATATGTAAAGTTTCTTTTTTAACCTCCAAAACGTTAAAAAATGCTGAACAATTTTTCTGTTTTATCTCAACATATTCAAATCGTTCATATCCATTTAATTCGTGTTTCTTGCGTCTCGATCTTTACGCAACGTAAAGCTTTGAGATCCATTTGAGGTCTCCGGTTTGCGGGACACCAGTGCATCAGACACATCCTCCCTATTTTTTGTGACCCTGGATCCAAACATGTCAGTATTCTTTGGCGCCTCCGTGTTTCAGACCTTCGCGTCCTGTAATTAAAATAGGCAGTGATAAAATCCAAACGCTGAACCAGCGAAACCTAGCATTCAGGAGATAAATGAAAGTATGTCCTTTAAAAAGGCTCAACATTGATTTTAAAACCAAGGGCGATTATTTGAGGAACAATAATTTAATAACATAATTACATTGCAAGAAATATTTAAATTGTTAACATGTATGCAGAGAAATATATTTAATTTCCTCATAAGTTCTGGTACTCCTTTAAAGTAATGCTAAAATTAAATTATATAACAAATGTCTCCTCACGATAAATCTGATATATTAATATAACCTTGTGCAAATTTTTACTTTTATTTTTTTATAGCAACATTTTGAGTAGCTACTCGTTTCTCCTCCTTAACTTAGGCTTAGCTCTCACATTTTTTTTGCATCTTACATTTCTTGTTCTAAGTAAACAATTTATTTACATAAACAGTTTACATATACTGGGTATATCAGTTTGACCTAGTCAACCCGGTAACGTCTATCTGGGAGCCATTTCCGAGAGCAGTCTAAACTTTTTCACAAGAATAACAGTGTCCTAATACAAGGGGGGCACTGGAATGCTTCACCTGTGTACAATAGTGGGAATGCACCTCATGTCAGTACGAGCACTCGTGATATTGAACACGCGTTAATAACCGTGCGGTAATTCACAATGGCAGGCAGGGAAAGTGGTGCGTTCCGGTTGACGTTTAAGCAGCATGTGTTTATCTTTTAGTATATTTCTAAGTCGAAGGGCAGCATCTCTGTAGCAAGACGTTTATTTGATGAGGAATATGGTTTTTCTCCGAAACATGAAACAATAGCAGCAATCAAGAATAAATTAGAAGACACTGGTTCTGTTGCAACAAAACATGCTGCGAAATGGTCACACATTGTTGGTCATTACGTTACATTATTGGTACTGTTTGCATAATTGACAAGGTAATTTGATTATTGCTACTGTATGCAAAATTGACAAGGTCCAACTGATACATCCTGTATTGAACATCACAAATAAACAAAGATAATCTTATCACACTTTTTGAACTAAAAATTAATACAGTTGTATACTATTTACAGTAATTTTCATACAATTAAAAATTTGAGTAATTGGATATTGTTAATGATACAAATATTTATTAGTGAAAATTAAAATGGGAATTATGTAAAAAATTAATGAAACTTTAGATATTTTCTAATTTATATTGTATGAAAATTATTGTAAATAGTGCACGACTAACTTGTTTAAAAGAGTGTAATTTAGTAGAGTATGTTTATTTGAGATATTCAGTACATGTAAATTATAAATTGTTATTTAGAAAAGAAAATGTAACATGCAAAAAAATATGAAATCGAAGCCTTGCGCGTAGCTTTTCAAAATATTGATATCAGGAGTAAGTAAGGACACTCAGAAGTATGTGTAGGATTATATTAATATATCTATAAATGATAAATCTGAGATATAATTGATGAATGCCAATTAATTTTTCTTAGTTGTAAATATTGTCCCATCTGCCCAGGAAAACCTAAAGCTGTAATAGAAAAATTCATTTTACGTATTTTATTTATAAATAATTATTTTATCTCTTTTTTTTTTTATTTTATATATTTTAACGATTTATTTCTTCTCAAGAAAGTAATAATTTATCAATGTGTGATGCTGTAATGCAGTTGTTCTTAATCTGGATTTAAGATATCTCTTTGTTACTTCTGATATAACGTAAATGCATCCTCGTGATAGAAAACAAGACAATGAAAAAGTAATCTACAATAATTACCCTTGTTTTGCGATTGATACAGAAATCAAGAGCAATAATAATGAGATGAAGCAGAAAGGACAACTACACTGTTGTTGGAATTTCAAATTTTTTGTTACTTTTTTTAACAATTTAAATTGAAATTGTATGAACTTCGATTCCTTAAAAAAAAAAAAATAAGCACGAATTTTCACGGATTCTTACAGGAAATTAAATTTATAATTCTTTTATTTAACCTTTTATACTTACAATAGATTGTAATTTTAAGTTGCAACATTTCTTAATTAAAGAATTGCAAGAATAAATTTAAGAATCTTTTGTGGCATCAATAAAGATTTCGATCCACTGTCAGTGTAGACCGGAAGTGAAAAGCATTGAGAGAGTAATCTAAAAAAAAGTTACATTTCTGTAATTGTTTTTCCCTTTTTCTTACTATTACAGTATTTCCCCTTTTTCTTTTCTTTCTTATTTGAAATTGAGAGTCGAATAAATGATGTTTTACAAAATAAGAGCAGAGGGAATCCTTTGTTTTCCGAAAGCTTCGAATAGCTTGAGTCAAATTACCACCAAAATGTTACCTATTTGGATGCATCATTTCTACAGAATGCAATTAAATATTTTTAAACATCGCAGAAGGAATAGACCAGAGTGAGGAAAGAAGCCAACAAATTAATCAGTCTCAGATTTCTGTGATCTTTTAGGTAGGAAACAATGATGTCTTTTTGTTAGATCACCGTAAGTGATAATTTTAATTACCACAGTTCATTTTTAATGACCTAAAAGATACAAAACATACGTAAATATTGTTGTTAGCCTCCAAACAATAATCCACAGAAATCGGCAACAGACAATAGAGTTACGAAGCCATTAAAAATTTATTGAAATTTTATCAATAATAGTCCTAGTTTATTAAGAAATGTTGACCGCTTGGTTGATTTTTTGGATTTTTATGTACAGTAGAACCTCATTATAACGGACTAATAGGGGCTGAAGGTTGTCCGTTTTAATGAAAGTGCGGTTTATAACAAATAATTCCTATAGGGGTGTAATGCAGCAGGGAGTATATCAATGAAAGTACAATAGTTAGCTTTAAAAAGTGTTTATTATATATCAAATAAAAAACAGCTTTCAACATAGTAGGTTGAATTCAAAAAGATGTGTACGTACACAGTGCATTAATCTTTAGAACAAGAAGGTCCTGGTTCATGTTAATTGCTTACATGCATTGTTTGAAAAAAATAATTTATTTTCTGCTGAGTTTGTTCGATCGATGTTTAATCGCTTGCTTGGAAATGTAAAACTCGTCAGATAAAAATTAGCATCCTTTATTATTATTATAATTTTTTTAAAACTGTCCGTTATAAGCGTCGTCCGTTATAATAGGGTCCGTTATAATAAGGTTCTACTGTATCTATGAGCTGTGCCCCGCGGTTTCACCCGCGTTAAATTGTGATTATACGTATCTAATTAAATTAACCAAAAAAATTCGCAAAAATTAGTTCGCTGAAGCACAACTGTTGCATAAGAAGCCGACCACATGACTCAGCCGTACGGTATGGAGCCTCGCTCGCTGACCTGGGCTTTCACAGTTCGGACCTTCTCGGTAATGTTCGATTCTAGTCGTGTGCCAAGCCGCCCTCAACCCAGCGCGCCGCCGCTGGTTGACGTTTATGTTTACTGCTCCGCTCCAATTGGTCGTCGCGTGATGTTATATAGCCTCTAACCTTCCTCAATAAACGGGCTATCTAACGCAAAAAGAATTTTTCAAATCGGACTGGTAGTTCCTGAGATTAGCGCGTTCAAACATACAAAATCTTCAGCTTTATAATATTAGTATAGATGTTATACATTTTATTGTTTATATATTTTTTTGTTAATGCAGTAATTTTTTTATTACAACAAATGGTGAAGCAAATTATAAAGAGAATTAATCGTAAAAGATTAAATTACTGGTATTTTTATATGCATTAAAGAGAGAGTGAGTTACTTTACAAATTGCGAATTATTAGTGAATGGATAAAATAATTGAAAAATAAGATTAAAGAGAAATTGTTAAAATGAAGAAGGCCCGACCATCTCATACTATTTTGCTCCAACAGAAGAGAACGATCGTAATCTGTAAAACCAGGGACACCGAAGTTCTCCATAATCTTTGGATACGCTTTATTCCAAGAGTTCCAAATACCCCTTTGGTTAACAGTCTGTGGAGAAAAGAAGCATTGTTGATAGCTCAGTAATTGGCAGACATTTCCAGTGGTGTAGCGAGCATAACTGGCGCCCGGGGCACAATACCTTTCTGGCGCCCCCCACCCCACCCCTCGAAAACCCGAAAAAACATGGCCAATTGCGAGAGGCGCCCGGAGCAGGATAGACCCCTTTTCCCCCCCCCCCCTCGCTACGCCCCTGAACATTTGATTATATTTTTCTCATCAAATTACTTCTGTACAAACGAACTGTAATCTACTTAAAGCTTTTACTTGTTCCGTTATGAATATTTGTAAGGTGAAGGTGCTACTTTTTGCTTACAGGATACTAGCCTTTACTGTGATATGTGGTACATGTCTTATACTAACGTTTTGAACCCGAAAAATTCCGAATTCCGAAACATCTGAACCCAAGAATTTCAGATAAGAGAATATAAACCTGCATTATATTAGAAAGCCTTGTTTGTTTGTTTTTTGGTTTATTTACTAAGTTTAATGTAAAGCCATTAGAGAAGGGATACTAAGAATTTGAGCTAAAAGTAAAATGGTTCAATACTTCAATTTACAAACGTTAATGACAAATTCTGTTGATGAACTTCCAGCTATCGTCCAGCACAAACTCTTCAGTCCATGTTCCTAATTTTTTCATGGAAAAAATTTTCGGTAATATTTTACGAAATCTCACCTGTGGAATTGGGGCTAAATGAATTGTTTTTAGACGAAAACGATTCGTTAACACATCATAGGAATAAAAGTGATGGAAAACCTCTGGTTTTTTTTGGTAAATTTTAAGAAAATTTAAATTTATAGCGGGACTCTTTTGCGGAAGCACACGTATAAGGCAATGAACATGGCCGTTGAAACTTTTGCTAGAATGGCGCTACAAACAATTGGAAACTTTTGCTGAAAGGCGCTACAAGCCTTGAAAATGTGCACATCCGCCGCCTGTGAAAGAGTTCCAAGAAAATCTCGAATTTTCCTAAAAACTACCAAAAAAAAAACCGGGGTTTTCCATCAGGTTTATTCCTAATATGCATCAACGAATTGTTTCCTTTCAAAAAACTTGAAATTAGCTTTAATTCCACAGGTAAGATCTCGTAAAAAACTACCAAATTTTCAAACAACATTTTGTTTGTTCAAATGTCATCCAATATTTTATTTGCTCTATGTTTCGTTCAAATGAAGTTTGCCGAAAAATTTTCGATTATTTCAACTATTTAATTTTTTAGAGTGTACTGTTTGATTACGATTTACTACTGTATATTGTAGTAAGAATGTTATTTCATGAGATGTTGAATAATGCTGTATATTATATTATTATCGTTGTTTGTAAAAAAGACGAATTTGTAACTGGAATCAAACTTGAGAACGATTAGCAACAGGCAGAGACATCAGAACTTCTTCATGAGTGGGTGAGGGAGGGGGGCGAAAAATACTTGAAATAAATAAATTAATTAATAATTATAATTATTATTAATTAATAAATCAATCTTAACTTTAATTGAATGTTAATTTATTAATAATATAATTATTAAATATTATATTAATTATAATATTGCATTAAACAAAAATTAGGGGACTTCTGAACACAGAAGAAGCGAAAACACCAAATTTATATTTTAAACAATTTTATCCAAGTTTAATAAGCGACGAAACTTATCTTCTGCTAGTTTTCCCCCTCTTCTGATTTTCTTACTGCTTTTATAATAAAATAATCATCAGTTTTATTTCTATTTGATCGCAATAAAAACTTAAATAACATTACATTTAACTGTATATAAAATATTTATATATAATGATATGAAGAAAAAGAAATTCAACAAAATATAGTTAATAAATAAACATCATCTTCACAAAAATAAATTATAAAATATATTTATTAAACAAATTTTCGGAAAGTCTTTCTTCTTTCCTTTTTAAGTTCTTCTAAACAATGAAATATTAATATAACAATAAGTAAAAAGGAAATCAGAAAGAAGTATGAACTTAAAAAATATAGTTAATGTGCAAATCAACTTTCGAACATTCTCGAAGTAAGATTGCAAAATCAATTGGTCAGAAATAAAAACTTCACAACTTCACAATACTAAGCAACTTCACAATACTAACAACTTCACAATACTAAGCAGGGCACAGATTCTACCTAAAGCTGCGATAAAATGAAGTTGTTGTTGGTGTTTTTAAGCAAAATAGAATTGAGAAAATTCGATTATATGTTACACATTCACTTCTTTACATTGATGAAGCGGAACTCTCATTTATTTAAATCGTCTAGTATACTATAGTTGAGGGGGGGGGGGGCGCGAAAGATAATTTTTGTCCCCCCTCCCATTCAGAAAAGTAAGGTGCAACTTTTGCCCCCCTCCCCCCTGCGCCCCCCAGTTCCAGCGTCCCTGGCAAGAAGCTAATAGAAATATTATATTTTATTGAAGAAGAAATTATTGATATGCTGATATAATAATATGAAAAGTTAGTGATTTATTAGTTTATCATTAATGTTTCTTATTTATTTATTTATGTTTTAAAACCTTATTAAATAAATGTAATTAATGAAACGTGTAATCGAAACATTATAAAAGGTAAATACTCAGAATACAGAGTATTTTCAATCACGTCTTGAGTTGTCATCAACAGGAATCTGGACATCTGTTTTATCCTTTTAGAACTCATCATTATCCTAAGCATCTCATTCCTGCTCCTCAAAAAAATAAAAACAACAACAGTTGGAAAATCACTGCAGCTATTGCAATATTAAAACATTAGCCAGCCAACTACTTGGCTCGAAAGACATTTCTTCTTGCAGTGCCTCTTCAATAGAAAGGTATGCTCCCAAGGAAAGATCCATGGAAATACAATGTAGGGGCCGTAGGAACCGATTATAGGGTTGGGAGATTTCCTTCTCATCTTGGAATAGATACTGAGGGGGTTTCCTTGCTTTCCTCAGGAAACTAATATGAAATCGCTTCAAACCCAAAGAGAAAGTGAAGAAGAAGTAGACAAACACAGGAAAGGAAGAAAACATCCATACTGACGCTGGGGTTCAAACCCACGTTCAGACACATCAGTCTCGTAGTAGGCCACTGCCTTGATCACAAGGCTGATATTCACTAAATAAGTTTTAATATGCATTAAAAAAGGTAAATATGCGATTTCCCTCTCATGTCTTCCGAGTTGGTCTTCAATGGGTAACTCTAGTTGATGAGTCCCAGCAATGATGAAGCAGCTGTCCCACATTCCTACTGAAGACAACTTAAGACTTGGTTGCAAACACTGTAATTTGAGTATATTTTTTTTTTACTTTTTTAATATTTTGTAATTATTTCACATTTAATTTTCCTCGAGGAATGTGTGTTTTGTGCTTTTTCTAATTTTATATGAAATTGAAATTAAATTAAGCTACAAAGTACTAAGTGAAAAGTAAAGTACAGGTTTGGATTTTACAGATGCTGAGTTCCTGTAATCCTGTGGTTAACTTTTCAAAATTTCCCAGTTCAATTTTAGGAATAATTTTTTTAATTCATTTCTCCTTATTGATTCATTAAAAAAAAAAAAAAAAATGTTTGCTTTATAGAAGTAATTCTAAGAGGAAGTATTTTAACTATAATAAGGCCTTATTTAATTCTCATTTTCCTGAATATAATTATTTTCATTATTATTCTTTTTTTGCTCAGTTGCAAAAATAACAATTTTGTTTATGGACTACAGTTTGAATAATTAATTAACTCTTGAAATAATCAATAAATAAAAAATAAAATAATAAGATCTTAGGAAGACTTCAGTGAAGAACCATATACAGGGTGTTTCAAAAATACACGGCATAATTTCAGGTATGTATTTCCCACATGTAGACAATCAAAATAGTTCAT
>JAFIDM010009631.1:330001159-330083096 GCA_023159025.1 Thereuonema tuberculata | reverse complement strand
AAAAAGAAAAAAAAAATGAGAAAATAGTACTTATTAAAAAAATAAAATCCTTTCCACGGGATTTGAATCGTGATTCTCAAAGTTAAGTTATAAGCTGCCAATGCTATGCACTTGACTACAATAAACACTTTCTATGCACCTCTCATTTTTAAGCTATTAAAGAAGTAAAAAATAATACCAAAACAAAAAGCGGGAAGATGTTTTAATAATGGACCAAAATATAAGTATAAAATATTTTATTGAAGTAAACCATCAGTATTTTTAATTCATAAATATGCATTAAAATTCATTAGATTTTATTCTGTTTTCTATTCTGTTCTTTACGCAGTCTGTTTTTTGCCATGCTACGATGCCGAACCTACTAATGAAATTGATCTATCGATCATGTGTCTTTATATTATATATCATAACTAACTCATGTAGAAGGTTTCCCTTACATCTGCTTCTATTCCAATTTAGGTTTAAGAATCTTTCCGAATTTGGAAATCTTTCATTTTTATCAATGATCTTCGTTAAATAAGGTTTATAAGAACTCAACAGATGGCATTACTTTACTTTCCTATCAAAAGGCCAGCCATGTCTTATATCTCTTGGTTAATTGCAAATCATTACCGCTATCTGGTTTTTGAAAGGTAAAATTATCGATTTTTGAGATTTTGAAGGCCATTTTATATATCTTCCCACTCAATTCCGCATCAAAGATTTATATCATTCAATAAACACAATCTACAGATTCATTCTGAAAAGTTTCATTAAAATCTGAATTTTCAAAGGTTCAAGAGGTCTCCTTCTAAGCTTTATCATTTAGAAATATTGAGGGTTGAGGCAGATAATATTTAACAAGTTTGGGACCTCATGAAGGAGTTAAGCCCTTCTTCCATCAATGATACTGCTAGATGTGACAACTATGGTATTAACAATCGCCTGGTAAAGTAGTTTCCATTGCAAGATACTTCTGAATAGGTATTCCTGGGGGATTGTGTTCCACACATCTCAACATGCTTTCCATAGGCCAGCCAGCATATGAGGTTCTCTTTGTGCAATCCCAGATTTGATAAGCTCAAAATCAAAGAAGTCTTCTGGAGAAGGTGACTTAACGGTTATGCACATAAAGGGAATGAATCCTGGTCTCACCCACCTTTAGTTTATAATACTGGATCAAGGAACATGCAGTATGGCTGGATGCCTTGTCCATACGAATGTTCCCCAATGGAGCCTGTTGCCCTAAAAGCTGTGGGACATAGGTGCCACAGATTGGTTCCATCATAGGCTCTTGAAGTATGCAGCATTACCTTGGCATTAGCAGCCACTCTGGTTCTTGGGAGACGGCTACGAGCACAGTATCCTGTAACAATCATAAGCCTTTGGAAAACTTCTCTTTACATTCATGCATGAAGTCTGCTTGTCCTTTTTCTCCAATCTGCCAGTAACAAATTGCCATGGGCTGGTTGGCATTGTCTAGGCAGACCCATGCTTCATCCAGTGTAACAACATACTGTCAGCAGTCACTAGCAAGGTATCATTCGTACAGTTTTCTTGCATTGGTGAAGCATTCCTGAATATGCTGTTTGGTGAGTTTGTGACCACATACATTGTAGACCCTGTGCACGTCAAGGTTTTTTTGGATGATATATTCCATGGTTCGTTGTGATGTTTTAACCTGTTGGCCATGCAATGTTGGATAGGTGGGTTCTCTTTGTGTGACCATCGCTCTTATTGTCGTATGGTAGTTGGCTGTCAGCTAACTTGTCTGCATCACCAGGTTCTTGTTTTGGCGGTATCTTTGGTGGTTTCGGCGATTATGTGACTAATGGTACCCTTACATCAAACCTTTGTCGTGGCACTGATCTGCAATCACACTAGGACATTTTGATGTTAGAAAGGACACAGATGTATCATTTCCAGAACAGCATTATTCACGAACATTATTCAGTCTATTCAGCAATTGACATATCACTCTTATAGAATATGGCTGCATATGTACTGCATCCATGCATGCGATACATTGTATCATGGACGGTACAGGACAGTTCGAAATTGATCAATTTTATCTGCCTCAACCCTCCATAATGAATGGACCAGTCTTGAAGATGTTTTGAAATCAATATAATACCTCCATTAAATAATTAAAAAAAGTCAAATAAAAAAATGGGAATAATGTATAATAATATATAACATTTAAGTAGTAATAATAATAATAATAATAATAATAATAATAATAATAATAATAACAGTAATAATATATAAAAAATATAAAATTTTTAATTTTTTTAAACAGTAGATGAAATTTACAAAGTTGTGGTTCATTAAAAGCATTTACTGTCTTGTTAAACCAGACTTTGGTTCCTTTTGGATTTCAGTCAGAAAATAAAAATTCTAAAGAAAATAGAGAAAATGGTTAGAATCAAAAATTTAATATTAGTTATATTCTTATGTTTTGTTTATTATACTTGAAATTCTCAGTTCTCACATTGTTTTTCCCAAGCATTTAATTTCAGCAAAACTTTAATTTTTTTTTTGTATATTTTATTTAAAATACTGAATCATAGAACGTATTATTTGCTTTAGGATCATGTACTCATTTTGGCAATACATACAATGATAGAGAATCATGGCAACCATCTAACTGTACTCTCTGTACTTGCCGTAATGCAGAAGTACAATGCTATGTGGCTGATTGTATACCATCGATCTGTAAACAAGTAAGTTCAATAGAAGAAACAGTTCTCTCTATTTTATTAAAATTGTCATTACTTAAGTACATCTATGGTGGTTAAGTTCTGTAATCATCATAGTGGGCTTGAAATATTTTTATTGAAAATAAAAGATTTTTATTTCTTATCATTATGCTGTCTATGAAAACAAAAAGGAAAAAAAAAAGAAAAAGAAAAATGAGAAAATTAAGATAAAACTTACTCAAAATGTGTCTCATGCCAGAATAGAAAGTAGGATTTACAGCTTTTTGATTGAAATGTCTACTACAAGAAAATAAATACTGTACAAAAATAGTAAATTTTTCATAACTTTGTAATTTCTTTGTTGTGTATAACTCTGTAACAGTTTAATTATCTACAAGGTGATCATAATTAAACTAGGACTATTCAGATCACTCTGAAGCTGTAACCAATAAGCAGATTGACACCAAAATTTGTATACAGATTATTCAAAGCACTCAAAAAAGAATTATTGTTCAAAATGTTCAAAAAAGTTCCCCTAGGATTTGCTTTGCAGCAAAATACATGAAAAAAAAAAAACAAAAACAAAAAAACAACAAAATAAGCAATAAAATAAACTAAAGCCCCCACCCCCACCCAAAAATAAAGAAAGAAAAAGAAAAGAAAAAAAAGAGAAGAAAATCTTTATTAAAGCACTGATTTGTCTGTATCTTATTTTGGAAAGTGATCATTGAAACAATTTATTTTTAGATAGGCTTATATCTGAATGGGCTTTTTACAATATCCTTAGCCTCCCTCAAACCTTAATCCTGGTTTCACCACTGATTGATGAAATGTTTGCAAAAAATGCTGTATTGTGAGTCCAATATGTGGGGGTGCACCATCTTGCATAAAAGTTGTAAGCACAAGGCACTGTCACTGTTGAAGTTGGGGTACGATAAAACTCTGGAAAATGTCGTGATATCTCAGGGCCATCACAGAATATGTCATAGGGCCATTAGGAGCATCTTCTTCAAAGAAGAAGTGGAGAAATGTGGAAGTGAATCCAAACCAGACTCTTACTTTAGAAGAGTGCAGGGGAAGTTCCTGGAAAACACGTGGATTTTTCATGGCTCATATGTGACATTTCTGGATATTAACTGTTCCATTAAAATAAAAATGTGAATCATTGCTCAACAGGATGTTCCACTGCCATGACACATCAACTTCCATTCTGGCAAAAGCAGTCAATGGAAAAGTCGATGGTCCTTGTTGGCAGCAAGCAGCTGGTCATGTGGTTGACCTTGTATGGAAAAAAATGCACTATCTGTCGCAATACCTTCCACACTGTGCCATACAATACATCTTAACTACCATGACACTGTATGTGCGCTACTGGTGCCAGACTGTTCGACAACAGCTGTTGAAACAACTTTTCACTGACAGGTTAAACTTCTAACCCTCTGCCAGGTTAAACTTCTAACAAATCCAGTCTTCTCTAATTGAAGTATGTTCCTTAGCTTGTGCAGACATTGGTTTACAATGTAAGTTCTTATGACCGCGAAATTCAAGAAAAGCAACTACAGCATTACCATGGTTTTTCATAAAAAAGCTTCACAATTAAAGCACATTCTGGTAAAGTGAAAGCCATCATAGCTGATAAGAATGGCATTCACTAGTTGTAATCATTTTATACCTAGAACTCTGCTGCAATGTGGGTGCTTATGCAAATGGGATTGCGCTTTTGTTGATTTCAGTGCCAAACATGTTATTGTTTCACTAAGTTTATTCATAATGTTGATAAATGTAAAATTAAAAGTTTAAAATGTCATTTTAGATTGATTTTATTTATTTACCATGCTTTTTTTCGTGTATTTTGCAGTAAAGTGCCCCCTAGGGAAACCTTTTTTTGATTTTTTTTTTTGCAAAATCCTTTTCCACATCCTTTGAACGGTTTGTATGCAAATTTTGGTATCATTCTGTTTGTATTGGTTACAACTACAGAGTGCTCTGAAAAAGCCCAAGTTTAATTACTATCACCTTGTACTATTCAGTCTTTTTGTGTTGAAGATTGAGGAAGTTCAGCATCAACATAGATTAAATTGCTGTATCTTTTTTTTTTTTTTTTTTTTGCATTATATGAGACACATTCGGTAAATAAGTACTGTTCGGTTGTTAAAAAAAAAAAAGCATGAAAGTATTTTTACACAATTTTATTTTTATCTGATTTGCGCAACCTTAAACCACTCTTTCATGTAGTTTTCACCATTATTGAGGCATTTATCATAACAATGCACCAGTTTTTGTACCCCTTCTCATAGAACAGGATTGCCTTTGAAGACAGCCATGAGCTTGTTGGTTGAAATTGTCTGCTTAATTTTCTGCTTTTGAGTGATGAGGTATGCCTCCACTCCATGGACTGCTCTTTCAATTGTGGACTCACATGGGATACCCATGTCTTGTCACCTGTGGCGATATGGCTTAAAAATTCATTACTTTGCTCGCTGTATCGCTTGAGAAAGGACAACATACTGACGGCCTGCATTCTGTGCTCTCTAGGTAGCATCTTAGGCACCCAACATGAGCTGAGTTTTGAAATTTCAAACAATATTACAATTTCATAGAGAATTAGATTAGATTAGAATGGGGTGAATGTGGGCGGCAGGAAGCCAAGCACCGTGACCAGTAGATCTATTGTGTGAACCCACGGAAATGAGGACAGATGGAGAGAAATTTCATAGAGAATAGTTCTTAAAATTGTTCCTGTTCCTCCATTTGAAGAAGTTCCTTGGTGGCCAGTGATTCTCCAATGATGACAACATCAAAGGTGCAGAGCAAGCATGGTTATATTCACTAGTGGCCCAAATCTATAAGGAGGGGATACAAAAACTGGTGCCCCATTAGGATAAATGACTCAATAATGGTGGAAATTGTAGAAAAGTTGCCTAAGGTTTGGTGAATCAGATAAAGATAAAATTGTTTGAAAATACATTCTCGTTGTTTTTTTAATAGCCGAACAACGCGTACTTTCTGAATACGCCTTATATAATTTTACATGCTGCTTTGTTTTCTGTTCATTGTCAGCTTACATTTTAAAATTATTAAAATTTATGTTATTAAAAATTGCTTTAGCATTTTTAGATAAAGAATTATGTGTTATTTTTAAAATCCAGTTTATTTGAGTGCATCCTTTAGGCCAAATTGATGAATGGATTTTAAAAAAAATTAATATAAATAAGGAAATAAAGCTTTTGTAATCTACATAATTAAAACATTTAAGTTGATTATAAAATGCCAAAATACCATAAAAGAGATCCAGGTAATTTTGACATCGTTATTCAGAACTAGCATATACGACCGTCAATAATGACGGGATAACAATGCCACAGCTTTTATTTTAGATAGAGTATTTGCCAGACATATATATGACAGATAGAAAATTAAAATGAATTCATTGCTAGGAACATAAATTAATTTGTTTATTGGAAGACTTGATTATAAATCACATTGCAAGTAAAAATTTGAGCATAATTTAGCAAATGACCTTGACCATCTGTTTTTTTGATGTTGTCTCTGTTTTGTTATGTTGAACAATGCAACACAAAGCTTGCCATATGATAATACAGACTTGCTCAAAGGTTTGTCCTTGCGACTAATTAATAGTCATTGTGAATGCAGGCATTACTGGGAACTGACAGTGCTTCAACTTAAATGGCAAATTGACACCACTCTGTTGAAAATTGATCCTGGGAATAGTCATGATATCACCTCTGTTGCTATCTTACAGTGTTGCTTTTGCCATGGTTAAATTGCAATGACACTCCTTTACGACCAATTGGGTGCCATTACAGAGTCTTTTCTTTGGATTGAGAAAGGAGCATCACAATTGACCTTTTCTTGAGGCTCAGCTGATCAGGTGAGAGTGTTAAGAACTCTGTAGGATAGTTTCGTTCATCATTTGGATCATCCGACCTACTACCTCTGCACTGTAATACATGTGAGACTTGCAGGGCAGCTCTCTTGCATTACGCACAGAGGGATACACAGAACTGGAAAACTATATAAGAGATGATTTGTGTTTCAGCATCATCAGGATATTTTTCAGAGAAGCTGGTGGATGTGGTAAAGCTTTCCACTCAAACTTCTGTAGTTTTTATTTTTTATCTTTTTTATCAAGCTTTTAGTGAGACATTTCATTAAATCATGTTGTATGACTTAAATCCAGTGTGGCAAGTTTTATTGGCAGTTATCTTAATTCAGATAGCAAAGTTGTCAGTAAAAATCGAGATAGATTATTATATGAGATAATTCTTATCACATATAGAATTAATCTTATTTGTGATTTTATGAACAAACAGATCTTGCACAACAAGAAGTTGCAGTTCTTTGTTTGATAAGTTGTGTTCTTTGCTTATAATAGATGATATGGTACTCAGAATCTATAACAGGAGCTATTGTTTGACTTGCATCTCATTCATTTACTTCATTTAGAAGATGTTATTCAGAATGATTTGTGTTTCTGATCTTGTTAATTTCAAGATGTGATCATTCTAAGCACTGTTAACATGAAAATTCCCCTACAAAACTTATCAACCATCTAAAAAAACTTATCATCTCCTGGTATACAGACTATTTACATAAACACTGTTGAAATTGTTGTCTCTTTTATAAAATTTGTAAGGCTAAGTTTCAGTGTTGATTGTCTTTCATTTTTTTTTAATGTTTAATCAAAATGCTTAACGTTTACAGTAATGATAAAGTAAATTATATTTCACATCTTAGAATGAAAATTGCTTATTTTTATACAAGGAAAATTAAGTTATAAGCATTCAAAACTTGAATTTAAAAAAGTAACAAGATTTTACTATAAACCTACTATAGTAAGCAATGACAAGACCTATAAGTAAAAATTAGAAACCCCACTGCAAAATGAGCAATTAAACTTCTTAAAATTAAAAATAATGTTGCAAAAACAATAGTTGATCTATAAAGAACAATTTTTAGATAATAAACTTTCTACAGTAATTTATTCTACTATATCTTTATTAAAGTAATTATATTGTTAAAAAATTGGAGGCTCATGTTATACACTTTAATTTATTTAAGTTTGTTTGTTTATTTTCAGAATGAAACTGCTGTAATACCAGAAGGAGGCTGCTGCCCAGTTTGTGTTGGAATGACATGTACAGAAGGAGATAAAGTTTATCAAGTAAGTATCATAAAAATGTAAAATAAAAATAGGTTTTTATTGGTTGACTATGGAAAATGTGGTTGTAAAATTTCAAGACTATTTAAGCAAACCCTAACTACTGGTTGATAAATAGGCTACTGTGCCATTTACAAAGCCTCAAAATTTTTATGTAGATGGTATTCATTCCAAAAATGCATTTGTAGACCTATAATCTTTCATTTGACTTCAGTGTCTGTCTTCATTAATTTGAGTGATCATTATCAGAGTATTTGAAACGTATATTGATCCTATGTAGAATCTTTAATCCCATTTCAAAATCATCTGTTTATTCTTAATATCAGAATAATCCCTAGCATTACAAGATCCTGAGAAAATATTCTTTGAAGGATCCTTATCTATTTGTCCCTTCTTTAAGAGTAACTTTTAAACTTTTTTTTTTATAGTGCCTATAGTGCCACTGAGGCAAGTACTTACTGTCCTGAGTCTAAGGGCAGTTCTGAAAGAAAAAATGATATGAGCTTTATGGGTAGGAATGGACAAAATTGTGTAGAGTAAATCTTTTTGTTTATAGGAATTTATGATCTGTACTTGGTCATAACATTTTTAAAAATTGTATCATGTCTCAGAATTAATCCATTTAATGTCCTGAAGCCAAGTTTCCTGAAGCTTCTGTTTCCTCACTTTGTCTAAATAAATCCACATAAATTTTTTTTTCCTGTTATTGCAATTTTTAATTATTATTACTAATTGCACTTCTTAAGTCCAGCCCCACTTGTTTTGACTTAGACCTAAATTTAAAGTGGATACATCAGTAAAATTACAATTAACTCTCATTATATAAGCATTGCTGCTTCCCCTTTCACTTTCATCTATTCCGTTTTTATTTCAAGATCACTGACCCTTTCTGCAGTCATCACAGATGCTTCTTCTTATGGTATAAGCTATCCTTCAGTGTATACTTTATTTTAAGAATACCTTCAATTTGAATTAGCACTAATTATTTCTGAGGAAAATAAAAAAATTACTTATTTTGAAAAAGAATTAGAATGTCAAAGTTTATTTTCTTCTAATTATAATTTTCAGATTTAAATGGAATTATTATTTTTTGTTGAATTAATAGAAATTAATAAGTCCTTTATTATCCATTAGTAATTATAGAACATTGTCATATTTTTTTTTTTTTTTGTTACAGAATGGAGAAGAATGGCAAAAAGATATTTGCACCCATTGCATATGTAACTCAGGGAATATACTTTGCCATGAGAAAAAATGTGACTCAGTTGTTTGTTACGAGGTATCATCTTTATTATTATCTTATTTTTATATTTTCTTGTATCTGTCCTTAGTTAAACAAATTTACCTTTGGCAGATTCTTCCAAATTACAATCTTTAATTTTGTACAATAGTAAACTTGTTCAATATTCTATAAATTTATGCTTAGAAATAAATATATCCATGAATACTTCTAGTTTAATATTATTAAAGTTTTAATTATAGTTTAATTTTCAAACCTTATTATATTCATCAGTCATAAAAAAAAAAAAGCTGCTTTTATTCAATAGTTTTACAAATTCAGAGGAAGGAACCGTTGGAAATTCCCAAATTTTAACAAGTAGAAAGAAATGTAGATTCTTTGAATGTTTTTCTATTTTATAGAATTACTAAAAAATCGTGTAGTTAATGCATATTAGCTCATTTCAGCTAATCATCTGAAATGTATTTTTAATGAGATAAAATTGGTCATGTTCTTCTGAAATGTTATTTGGTAAGTTTTGTAAAAGCTGTAAGATTTGTAAAAACTTACCTATTAGTTTCCTATTAGTCTTCAGTTCTGCTGTGGTTGACATCTTGGAAAAATGGCTATTAGTCTTGTTTTCCTGATGGCTGTCTACAAGTAGATAATTATTGCATCCTTTCGTAATTCTTCCTGAGACTTTCATTGTGAATAATATGCGTAGTATATAAAGTTGAACATTTATAGCATATCATAACTATAGCATTACTCTTAAACAAAAAAAGAAAAAGAAATATATGAATCTGATTTTAAAAAGGGAATATCTAATTTGTCTTTTAGAAAGTAATTTTATTTAAATAGAAAATAATTCTAAGATTTTAGTGCTGCAGTTGCTGAAGAGTGATCCAATACAAAACTTAACAAAACTTACAGTATTCAGTTAATATTGATACCAATTCTTCAGGGAAGAAAACTAGGAAGTAATTTTCTACTAGTAGAATATAAGTAATTTTTGCTGGTTTTTCTATCTATTATCTCAGCTTCTTAAAAGTATTCTCTTTACTTATGTTCAAATCCAGGAGTATTACAATTCTATAGCACTTAAACAACGTGGATGGATGTTGACAAGAAACATTCATTCCCTTGCCACTATATTGTATTACTGTTTTCACTACTGAATCTCCTATGTTTATAGAAAAGACTAAAACAGTTTGGAACTGTGTTAAAGCAGACTTGTAGCATATTTCCATTTGGATTTGTAGCCTCAGATAGAATCCCACATTGCATTACCATAAATCATATTCCTGAGAAGTTATTGAAATTTAGTGTGATGAAAAAGAGTTTGACCTGATTAAAATTAAAAGTGTCTGTCTCAAATGAAGTTTCCTGTATTTGATCATCCATTGTTTCATTGTAGTACCACTTCAGTGAAGTTCAGCATTAAAATTCATTCCATACCTTGTCATTGATCTTTGCTATCAAGTAATTTGTCACTGCAAAAAATATTTAAATAGACAGCTATAACCATAATGAAGTGCTGTTTGAAACTTTAGCAAACCTTTCCTGTTTTTTGTAGATGATGAATTTGATTAGAGAAATGATCTTTCATATTAATGCCTCAGCATTCCTTTGGGGATTTCACCTCAATTCTGTTCTTATATTGTCCAGCTCTGAATGATGCACTTCAAATTTAAAGATTCTCTGATTTCCAGAGAGATCAACTTCCTCAGCTCTCATTCTCATTCTACTTTGCCTTTAATTTCTTATCAACAGCAGCATCAGTGAAGATACTACATGCTTTATTCATTAGCCTGCTTTCTTTTTTCAAACTTCAACTTTAGTAACATTATCATTATTTGTCTTTTGACTGATAGTTGCATAAGGAAATGCTTTGCAAAGGATAAAAATCTTCCTTGATACTTTATTATGTCTTCTATACTAGTGTTTCCTCACAAGCAAATAGCTGTTATTTCCTTTTTCCATGTTAAACAGTAAATTCTTCTGAGATTCATTACCTTGCTTTGTCTTTTAAAAAAATGATTAACTTGAGTTTAGTTTATGTTCTCATTGAATGTTTTGCATTTTCCACCAAAACAAATGGTATCAGTTTAGAGTTTGTAAATTCCTGGCTGTTCTCAAGCACTGCATTTATAACTGTATATGTCCATACATCTGTTTCAAATGCCAGCTTTCTTAAGAATGATGAACTTTATCTACATGTAATAGAACTTTCATGATTCTTTAATTAGCTGGTGTATTGATTTGTTTAGATTACATCGATACCCATAATCAATTTTTGTTTGGAATATGCACTGTCTCTTACATAAATGATGATTTGTTTATCAGAGTTAAAATACTTTTATTTAATTGTATATCTATCATCCAAAAATAATTCTTCTTCTTTTCTGTCTTTTTTTTTTTAAACCCTATACCGACTTGAACAGATAATGCCTTTCTTTTGATCAGTGCTTAATCTGTATTATATTATATTTGATCAGTATATCAGTACTGTACACTGATCTTTATCAAACTGTTATCATTACTATTGTCAAATGGGAAAAGGCAGTTCTATATCACGAACCACCAGAGTATTCACTGACTTTCTTAGCATAGCACAGAACATGTGATTTCTTCTGCCACCAATCCTTGATTTTTGTTAATCTTAAAATAGAGGCTGAGTTTGATGTCTTATGTTGAGCATAATGATCACATCTATATATTTATACACTGATCTCTTAGATTGTTATTACCAGTGGCATTTGATCACTTGTTAATCACTTCCAGAGTTCTACAGTAATGTTTACATCAGCTAACATTGTGGCCCTAAAAACCTATTTCTTTTTTGTTGTAATTTCTGTCTTACAATATTTACAATTTTACCATGGGTTTCAGCTCAGAATCATTTGATAGACTCAGTGGCGGATTTCCCAATAGGCGCAGGAGGCGCGCGCCACGGGCCTCATCAATCAAGGGGGCCTCAAAATTTACCTCTCAAAATAAAAAAACAAATTATTTTTTAGTTGTAAAAGCAAGATTTCTTTTTTTTTTTTGGTTGTAAAAGCAAGATTTCCTTTTTTTTTTTTGGTTGTAAAAGCAAGCCTAGGGGCCCCATCCACCCAAGTATTTCCTTTTTTTTTTTTTGGTTGTGGAATAATGGAACTCCCGCCCCGGGCCCCCAAAGGCGTTGGTACGCCACTGGTAATGAAAATATTTAGAGGGGGCCTCAAAATTGAATTGCGCCTAGGGCCTCTCAAGTGCTAAATCCGCCACTGGATAGACTAACTGTCCTAACTTCCATATTTTTTCTTCCACATACATAAGTTTAATTCAGCTGTATTTAGAGCCATGCACTTTTTTTCAAATATTAAATATGTAAGAAATAATATACAATTGGGAAATCTGAATCTTTTTAGCTTAATAGGAGTTTATAAAAGTATTTTGAGATCAATATCTCATTGGTGGAATAGCTAATCTCATTGTTTTCACCTTCGTTTAATGATGGCAAAACTTCACAGTTTCAGATATGCCAGATTCTCCTTCTGTATTTTGTAGTTCTCAATTATATCTCTCCTAAAAGTATAAATCAGTGGATCAAAAAATTATGATTTTTATTTAAATAATTCATTGTAAGTATTTGGAATTTAATTAATGCCTGCTTTTTCTTTTGTTCTGAAGGGAGAAAATGAGATCGTGAAACCTGGAGAATGTTGTCCAACATGTGGATCAAACAGAGGAAGTAAGAAATGAAGTATTTTTATTTTTCATTAAAAATTATCTTTTTTTTTTTTTTTTTTTGATTTACACGTAACTTGATATAAATATATTTACAGCTTAAACTATACATTCAGATAAGATTTTTCTTTTTTTTCCAATTTCAATTCATTTATGTTTAACCACATTGAAAACCTTTAAAAAAAATAGTAATAATAATAAGTTGGCCTTATCTAATAAGAAAAAAAAATACAGCTGATATCTGATATTTGAGCAAAAGACCAGTAGATGATTTGAAATTGAAGTGACACTGGCTATTGTGGTATATGTGAATCACCATTGAAACTTAATATTTTACATCTCAGACAATTTGGTTTATCTACAGTACATCCTAAATGTCTCAGAAGTCCTTTTTGATATATTCAAATATCTTCTCAATATTTTTGATAACTATGAGAAATTTTTTTAAGATTTTCTCACAACTCTGTGAGGTATTTCTCAAAGCATCTTGCAGAACAAGTTAGATGTTCTGAAATGTCACTGAGTAAGAATCATTGAACATAGACATTTCTCTTAATAATACAGTAGATTTTGTAAATGTCCGTACAAATTTTGCAAAAAGTAGCCATTTAAAGCATTTTAAAAAATGGGTATCAGTTATCCAGATTGTTTATAACTATGTTATTCTATGTTTATATATATATGCTATTATATGCTATTACTTTATCATGTAACAAGACAGAAAATGATTTCAAAAATGTTTCATATCAAGTGATGGCAGTAAAAAACCTATTCAACTACAGGAAATGTAGTTTAGTTAAGAAAATTTTCTATCAAAATATAATTTTTTTCCAAAATGAATATTGGACATATTACATGTTTTTTCAGAATATATTATTGAAAAGTTTAGAAATAATGCACATTTCACATAATCTTCTATCCATTTGAAATTTTGGATGTGTGGCAAAAATATATACAATCACTTCCAAAAGTTAAGCATGGAGCGGTAAAATGCGAAAAAATGGACAAGTATTGTTTTGATTGACATGAAATGATGCAACTAAGTAGCTCTATGTTTATTCATGAAACAAAACAAAGAATTACATACAGAGATAAACAAAATATTGAATTTTCATAAATTATAAGATGATGTCCTATTTGCGTCATTAACAAAATGATATTTAAATTCAAAACAAACAATAAAAACCGACATTAATAGGGTATGTGAGCACCCCTCACCTGCATACAAAGTTTACAGCGTGTGATCATGCTTGTTACGAGGTGATCAACCACCGCAGAGTCCAGTAAGCGCCATTCCTCCTGTAGGACAGTTTCTAAAGCTCTGAGAGTGGCTGGAGGTGGGAAACGTCGACGTACAGCATGGCCGAGGGCATCCCAAATATTTTCAATTGGATGAAGGTCCGGCGAGGAAACTGGCCACTCCATACAAGCAATCCCCTCACTCTCCAGAAATTCGTCAATGATGGCAGCTCTATGGCGATGCGCATTATCGTCCATTAAAACAAAAGAAGGACCAACTGCTGCAGTGTACAGTTTCACAATGGAGTCTAGGACTTCATCTTGATAATGTACAGCCATCACAGAACCTCACCTCTAGATGTGCAGGTCGGTGCGATATCCCAATTAAATCCCTGCCCAGACCATGATGCTTCCACCGCGGAATGCGCGATGTTTGGTGATGTTCTGCGGCCGATTGTGTGTGCCTTGTTCCCTCCAGACCCTTACATGCTATCATCGGGTTATAGGGCAAATCTGGACTCATCTGTGAACATAACATTACCCAATCAGAAATAGTCCAATTTACATGTTGGCAGCACTACTGTAATTGTGCCCCTCTGGATTGGACGGATAAAGAAACTCAAACTTGTGGTCTGTACCGGGCGTACAGACCATTCATGTGTAGCCTTCAACGAACAATAGTGGCAGATATCGTCTTACCAATGGCCGCTGCAATCATAGATGTCACACGTGTGGAGGTCGATCTTCGTTTCCGCTTGGCTACAACAACGATATATCGATCTTCGGCGGGGGTCGTAACCCTTGGATGACCAGCTACAGGTCTTCGGACAACTGTTTGGCTGGTTTGGAATTGTTTCCATAATCGTGAAATAACAGAATGATGAACGCCGAAGAAACGAGCAACATCTGTTATAGACTGTCCTGCTTCAATGCGTCCGACAGCCCGCCTGAGCTCAGAATCTTCCATTCGTCTTCTGGAAGCCATAGAAACACGTCTAGCTTGAAAACAAATCGTACGAATGTTCTAAACACCTTTCCTCAGCACTTAAATGCAACTCCTGTAACCCGTCACAATGCCGGCTTCTTATACGACTGCATGTTTTGCATATTTCTCGATGCGAAACTGTGATTGGCTGTTACCTATATAATTTGCATACTTCCTTCTACCTTTGCAGCAAATTTCAGCTTCTTTAATTCAGATCTCTTACGAAAATTAACATTTTTCCTCTCCGTGCTTAACTTTTGGAAATGAGTATATATATGAGTTTTATAAAAAAAAGAAACACTATGACAATTTAATTTGACAGTGAATTCCTGATTAACTATGCAATTGATTTTTATGTTGAAATATTATCATTCATCAGATCAAATATAATGACTGGACAATAATATCCTCTGATACAAAATTTTAAAAATCAATCAAGTTCTTGAATTCCAAGAATGATATATATTGAATGATAATCTTGTTTCTGCAGTTTACTAATAATTACTTATAATTCCGTTGAAGTGTAGAGAAAATTGTGAACCAGCATTTCAGTTCCAGAAAAGCATTGCTAAAATTGAAAATGTATAGAAAAATTTTGTAATGCATTACTTAAATATTTTTCAATTAAAACATTGATTTTTTGTGTGTGTGTGTGAATAATCTTAGTAAAGTGATAATAAAATTGTGGTGACTCTTTCATTTGAACTGGGAAAGCTAGCTGTCTTATTTAGACAAGATATGCTTCAATGACAAAATTTCCATTCATAATATTCATATTTTATATAAAACTATAGGATTTTCAATTGCTAGGTATTGACTTTGATAACCAAGTATCTGAATTTCACATTTTCTAATTATTATGTGAAATGCACATAATATGTTTTAATACATTCACTTCTAACTACACAAGTCCATATGGATGGTGTTAGTAGTAGACATTCCAATTATATGATTCCATGTTTGTGTGGCTAGGCAAATTCAATCGATCAATATGCTGCTGGTGCTTTTAAGGGGTACTTGCATTGTATTCGGCATCTCAATAGACACCTTGAACTGTCATAAACTGTTATTGGCACCAAACTTTTGTGTGTGTGTGTGGGGGGGGGGGGTTCTTCCCCATTATAATGATTGACTATCAGGTGTGATTATTGATTTTATGTTGATTTTTAGAATTCAGAATTTGAAAAAATAGAAGTTCCTTGATTATACGCCTAATTTGATTTTGTATACTTTTTTTCTGAGAATATACTTTTATTTTTATTAAAAATAAAAATTCCTTACTCTATCCTATTTACACTTTATTTTGATTTCCTTACCATATCATTGATGAAACCATAAAAAAAACCTTTTGAAAATCTAGTATCAAGGAGACACTTAATGCAGAAATTTATCCAGGGGTGCTGCCTACATGGAGCAGTGATAGTTGAATTGAGCGGATTGGGGGAAGGTTGAAATATGATATGTGCTGACTTCTTATTTTACCATACATAATAAAAATGCAAAATAATCAAGTGGTACCTGGAGATTGCCAACCCTTACGAAGGTGGCAGTGAACGTGTTAATACAAAATATGTGAAACCTACTGAGAAACTTTTGATTTTGTTGGTCTCTTGTTCAGTAGTCTGACCACCACCCAAAGAATCAAAGGATATGAAGTGAATGGCAGTTTTTAGGAAGTAAGAAAGAAGGAAATTTTTTGTTCCTCATAAAAATTCTTTCTTTCTTTTTCTTTACTGTCAAAACTGCTTTTTGTTGTCAGCATAAAGCTGATCAAAGATTTCACTTTGAGACTGTTACTGATTTTCTTATAAGGACAACTTAAGAGAGGTTATTTCCTATGTCATTAAAATAAAAAAATTTCTTAAGCAGTAATTAATGAGATTTAAGATTGTAGTATGCTAGAACTATTTTGTAAAACGTTATAGTTTCATTTTTG
The DNA here is from genome assembly GCA_023159025.1 of Thereuonema tuberculata. NCBI lineage: Eukaryota > Metazoa > Arthropoda > Chilopoda > Scutigeromorpha > Scutigeridae > Thereuonema > Thereuonema tuberculata. The sequence goes on along the minus strand of JAFIDM010009631.1, from coordinate 330,066,125 downwards.
TTTGATTAACCATAAAAATATTTCTTAAATGTCACATTTATGTATTACTGTATCATTGTTAATTATCAGCTTTTAATAACAGCCAATAAAGATGTGTTGCAATGTATTATGTTACATTAAATTTATATTAGATTTTTGAAATTTACTTTAGAAATATTTATTTTAAAGGTTGTCATCTTCAGAATGGGCTGAAGCTTCATGGTGAGATTTGGCAGGAAAATGATTGTATGTTTTGCAGTTGCAACAATGAAGATATTCAGTGTCATACTGTTGAATGTGATCAAATCATTTGTCCAGAAGTAAGTGTTTCTATATACAAAAACAGATTTATTTAAGAAAAACTATTGGTATACTATTAATCAAATTATTACAGTTTTAAGTAGGTGTTATATATGTGATTCAAATTTTAAAAACCTCAAAGATTGAACATATTTTTTGTTATTTTGGAAGAAGGAGAGATAAGATGTTCCATTTCATTGATGTGGTGAGAGAAGGAAAAAGTAATAATTAGCATTTAATCAAATAAATAAAATATAGAAGTCTTATTTATTTCTGTCTGGTTTCATTTGCAGGATTATGCTACAAATAAGAATGACAATGAGATAAGAAGGCAAAACCTAAGATTCTAAACGATATATACATAGGAGATAAGTAACCATCTCCACATTACATACAGCCTTACAAAGCCATTATTCAGATTAAAAGTTATTAAATCAAGCTTTGACATTTAACTACATTTTTTGATCATTCTGTAAATGAGAAAGGGAGATTGAAGTAAAGTAGTGTCATAGTTTCAATGAAAATTGGTGTCCTGGTGTCATCTTGATTTGAGTAAAGATAATTAAAATGTTTAAGTTAAGTTAAATATACTTTGCTGAAGAGTGATTCAATACAAAAGTTACAGTATTCAGTTAATATTGATACCAATTCTTCAGGGAAGAAAAATAGGAAGTAATTTTCTACTAAATGTAGTTGCATGTAGCATAATTCATGAAGCAGAAGAATGAAAGTAGTAGTATGCTAGATCAATGTAAGATTAGCTACATTAAAAGCAAGAAATGGTTTAATGGAAAACCTTGGACATGGTCTGTCCTCGAATGGTCTCATATTGTATCTAGTGATAAGTCCTGCTTCTGCTTTGCAGCAGATGATCATTGCATTCCTCGTATGCAGGAAGATAGGGCAGCGATCAAATATTGTCAAGAGACACGCAGTCAGTCACTATCATAGTAATTAAGGGAACTTTAAATGCACAGCAATACCTGCAGGAGATCCTGCAACCCATTGATCTTCGTGGGTATCTCCTCCTCATAGAATTGGGCCACCTTTGAAGACAACCATGAGCTTTTGGGTTGAAATCATCTGCTTGAATTTCTGCTTTGTTGGAGTCACGTGAGATACCGATGTCTTGTCAACTGTGATGATATGACTTAAAAATTCATCACCTTGCTTGCTGTATCGCATGAAAAAGGTAGCCCGCTTTTTTTGTGTGTTCCTCTAAGAGCATCTTTTGCACACATGAGCAGTTTCTGAAATTTCAGTTGATCTGTTACAATTTTGTAGAGAACAGTTCTTGAAATTGTTCCTGTTCCTGCATTTGAAGAAGTTCCTTTGTAGAATTTGTTCCTTCATGACAATTAACAGTGATATTTCTTCAGAAAGATAAAATTTCAACATCATGGCTTTTTCTTTTGCTATTAGTAATAAGATTAATATTCATAGATAATCTTGAAATAAGTTTATTCATGATGAAATAGAATATATTTTTCATAACTAGATTTTCAGTGCAAAAAGAGAAAAAATAAAAATAAGAAATTCCTATTTAAAACTGAAAAAAAAAATCACCATCTTAGTCTGTACAAATAAAAGCAGTGCATTTCTATACTAATCTGTCTTTTTTTTATTATTATTATTATAAAGAAAAGGCATATTACAAGATAACTTCATTCTTGCTCATAAACTAAAATTTCTCCTCACATAAACAGTTGAAACTCTGATATAAATTTCAGAGATATGTCATTCCATCAAGGAATGGACAGCCAGATATTAGGTGACATCTACTGAATACAGTTATCTGTACTCTTTGTTAGATGAGCCAGTTGTCAAGATATGATATTTATTTGATTTGTAAAATAAATGAGTCACTGATAAATGAGTAAGGTTGATGAACTAGCTACATCCATCTTGCTGCAATTACTAACTGGTAAATCTGATGTATTCATATTAAATCCTCTGCATTTTACAATTTCAATCCTTTGTTTCATTTTTTTTTCAAAGATGTTGTCTTCTTTCTCTTTTAAAGCCTGAATTAAAATCATTATCCCAAAACACTGTTCAGATAGACGGCAAAAAGCTTTTGTTGAAAGAAATAAGTGAATTCTTTTCCTTTGCAAAAGAAACCCCCAATATATAGTATGTGCTGTGATTTAATGCCAATATGAATGTCTTTTGTAGTGTATTCATAAAGGATTCTAGTAAGTTCTATTCCTCTTTTTCATTCATATACATACGATTCCTTCCTCATATCCTTTCACAGAGAAGAAAGTTATACAAATGTTCAGATTAATTTTTGATATATTTCTAAATAAATTTCACATTTAATTGAAATAATTTTGCATAAGATTTTATTCTTTTCAAAGTTATTTTAGGAATGTTATCAAAGTTTAGATGAAAATACCCGTAGATATAGATTTATTTCTTTATGGTCATCTGAAATTAATAGTTGTATTACAGTTGTTTAAATTTAAACAGATTATGTTGAATCTTTTCAGTACTAGCACTAACTTAGCATGTATGCAGAATCATTAAGAATTGACTTTAACATAGATTTGATTTCAGAAATTTTTAAAACACTACTTCATCTTGTCAAATTGCACAGTCCATCCTGAATCCCATTCTTAAAGAGAAAAGTAGCAAGAAGAGATGGTATACGAATGTAGTTGCATGTAAAAAAGGGAAGAATAATAGGTGGCCATAGCAATTTTTTTTCTTGTATTTATTTTCGGTGTTTTTTTTTTTTTTTTTTTTTTTTTTTAGCCAGAGATTATCCTAAACAGTGTTTAGTTTGACCTACATATTTTCAGTCAGTTGACAGGATAAAACAATGCTTCTCACCTGTGGGATGGTGATTCTTGGGTTTGGATCCAAGAATCTGTGACTGTGTTTCCATTTTGATTTCAGGCAGAAATTTGAATTAACAGCTATTTTAAAGGTTAATTCTGAAACAAATGGGAAAAATACTTAATTTATAAAATGTCTCTAGAAGACTGTAGTCTGAAGTTTTGCAGAATTTTAGGAGTAGTGATTATTTACAGCCTTCTTGTCAACCACTAGCTACCAGAATCTACTAAAGATATCTATATTATTGGAACAAGCAGTGGTTTGAAGAAGTGCTTGATAAATTTATTTGAAGTAACTTCTTTATTTAAAACTGCTGGTTCTTGTATATTAGGATGATATCCACTTACTCACTTACTTTTTAATAGATTTGGTCTCTGTTTGTAATTTTATGTATGAATTATAAAGAAAAAAATATCCAGCCAAGCATATTGCACTAGTCACATTTTCATTGATTTAAGATACTCGATATTTATTAATTTTAATTCAATAATTAACATTGTTGAAATGTTTTAGGGGCACATTAATGTTCATTTGCCTGGAAAGTGTTGTCCGGAATGCATCCCTGATCAAAGTATTTGTTTTGACAAAGAAGGAACACGGAAGGTAAGGAAAGAGCAGAGATCCTATAGATAAAGTTTTTTAAAAGAAAAAATAGAAAGTGTTCAGTACTTAAAACAGAACTCTTTTGTTATTTTTCTTAATATTTCTAATTAGGAATAAAGCAATTTATATAACTTAATTTGCTTAAGATATTAACTTATGCAATTCTCTTGACTTGATTTTCTGTAAAGTTTAAAATTTTCTGTTTTGTTTTGTTTTGTTTTTTTTGTTTTTTTGTTGTTGTTTTTTTTTGGGGTTTTTTTTTCCATTTTAATTTATTATTTTTATAACATTTTTAAATTAGCCATTTCTTTCTTGAGTTTGCCCACATAACTTACAATACTTAGACAGTGGTGTCAAATATAATACAAACTTCATAAAAATGCAGCAATAGCCCATTAATGATTTTCAGACTGAACATTAATGGTACCAAAATAAAACTTTTAAGTTAGAAAAAAGCCCATTTGCATCTGTTTTTATTGGCATATCAATTGTTAAAATGTATCTTTATTGAGACGAACATGTATAACATTAGGTAAAGTAAATATAACATTAAATAAAACAAATTAAACATCACTAGCTTTTTATTATTCTTAAGGAATTTCCTGAAATAGTCAAATTTAACATGCATTAAGGATATATAACAAAAAAAAAGCACACAATTAAAGGGTCACTGAGCTATTTTTGGATTTTTTGTACCTGGAGCCCAAGACAGACTGTTTCGAGATTCCAATCTCTCGTCAGTTGGGTTCGCCCATTACTCAATAGCTCAGTGGAACCAAAAGAAACATAAACAAAGGACACATAAACAAAACAATGACCCCAGTTAAAAAAACATCAAAATATAAATTTAGAATAAAAAGGCCAAAAGTAATTTTCTCAATCTATCAAAAGTTTTCAAAATGAGTAGCTTTTTCCTGAAAATTCATAACCTCTTAATTCTTAAGAATTCACATTTTTTTTTTCTTTTTCTGTGCCAGCTTTGTTTTAAAATGTAGATGTTGCTCAGAAATTTAATTCAATAATGAAAAAAAGTTGTTTCACTCACGTTGTGTATTATACCTACCTTTTAAAAGCATTAAACGCTTTATTAAATCTTTGTCTATAAATACATTATATCCTTCTCAGAATGAATATTAAGCAAAACATTCCTGCCTTTTTTCTAGAAATACTTACTTTTAGGAAAACTTGGGTAAAAATTTAACTAAATAACTTACATTTACCAATATGATAGATGTACTGAGAAAGTGATTCATAGTATATATATTTTATATATAATGTTTTATTCTAACAACCCAATCTTCAAACCTTTTTTTTTTTGTATTCACTGTAAATTTATAGTTACTAATAGATATATAGATTTCTTAACTAATTTCATATCCATATGTTGATCATGCTTGTAGACTGCATAGGTTAACATGTCTCCAAACAAATTTAGATTTCTTGCTATAGAAACAATCTTTTGTAATATTTAATCTTAAAAATTTGCAACATCATCATTAAATATAGTGTATGCAGTTATTGTCTTCACAGTAGAATGCTCAGTGCTATTACAAATAAATGAAATACCAAATTTCTCAGTGGCGACTTACTCTCTCCATATCACGTAAAAACAAGATGTGTAACTTGGGAAACTGATATCATTTAATTGTATCATTGCTTGATAATTCCTAATTTAATTGGCTTCATCCTCCAAAAAATAAACTCAACTCTTCGTAATATTTATAAAAGAAGCTATTATCTACCGAACTTGTCACTTGACATAAAGACTTACAAATCATAACTGGTCTGGTCTGAATTTCTTATACAAACATTTCATTTGGACTTTCTAAATTTTCTCATTCTCTGATATTCTACATTTGTTAAGAAAAACACTGTATTTTCATCAAACCTTATCTGATAATATAAAAAATTATCAGTAATTGAAAAGATTTATTGTGGTATTATTGTCCAAAAGATAATTGAAGGAAAGGAAAATTAATAGAAATTATTATGCAAAGTAATGAACAATTTTTTAATTTACAAATAGTTTCTAAATATTAAAGCATTTCTGATAAAAAAAAAGGAAATAAATGGCTATGGCATTCCTTTAGATTCTGGAACAGTAATATATCAATAATCCTGAAAACATAATATTTTTAATAAGCAGTAACATAAGTGGATGCTTTTCTTTCAATTTTGTTGCTTAAATTTAGTGAGGAAAAATATTAAACATTTTGTAGTGAGTATTTCTCTATTGCATCTTTATATAAACTACTTCAGGTTAAGTTTGCATAGCTACAGTAAATCAAATTAAAGAAAAGATCGAGAAATATCTCATATTGTCACAATAGTTTGATATTGAGATGTATTAATAAGTAAGGTTTTATAGTTTTTTTTTCTGTACTTAACTGCTTTTCATCAAGGTAAAACCTTGAAATTTATCAAGTTTTCATATTAGTGATTTTGATGTAATTTGAATTGATCCATTACTGTTAATCTGTATGGAATGTTGTAATAATTGTTAGTAATATTTATCCGAGAATGAAACATATCTGAAAAAAGTAATCTGGAAAAATTAATTAATTTTTTTTTTTTTATCAAGTTTCTTTGCTTTCTTTTCTAAAAGTGATGAACTAAACAACCACAATATTGATTTTTCAATATAGTTGTTAAAACAGCAACTGTTTAAACAGCATATAATATGATATATATGAATATATAAATACATAATAAAAATAAATTATAATTTTCTTATAGTCAGGTGAAGCATGGCAAGCAGGTCCTTGTCATTTTTGTCGTTGTGTGAATGGAGAAACTATATGCTTCAAAGAAGAATGCAAAAGCTGTGCTCAAGGATTAATGGCTATAGAAATTGATGGCCATTGTTGTCCTCAGTGTGATCGAGGTAAGATTAAAAATACATTTTTTAGGTAAATTTAGCATAAGTAATAAATTTTTAACTTATTAACCATTCTAAATTCAATCCACTCACCTAGAAGACAGTGGTTCATTACTTTTTTGTCTTTTCAACAATTTTGATATAAAACTTTTCTTAACAAAAAAAAAATAATCCTAATTTTTTGGTTGGTTGGTTTGATATATATATAAGCAATTAACTTCCTTTGTTTCATCAATAAAAAAATTAAACAAGACAGAATTATTGGGTAAATGAAATGAAATTTGTCTTCTTTTATCTATACCTTATCAGTAGTTGATTTGTAATGTAATGTAATGTAGAAGATGGGTGGTAAATATATCTAGCACCGCAACCTGAGGTCTATTGTACTTTCTCCATCCTTAATCCCTAAAAAGACCAGTAGCTATGGCAAATGCCAGCAGTTTATTTATAGGGACTGTAAACAAATCCTTTGGTTCTAAGAAAAAAGATCCTAGGATTTTAAGTCTAAGCGTTGTGAAATATTCAGTTATATAGGATGTGTGAAGAAGTCTCATCTTCCGAATGACAACTTCTACAAATAGGGTCGTCTTTTAAGCTTAAAAGCCATAAATGCTTGTTAATACGACAATGTCCAGTAAGTAGACCAACAACAATACCAAGTTCCTTTTTCCGTAACATTAAAAGCTCGGAGGAACGTTTATTGTTTGGTCCTTGTATTAGCACCTTGGCTTGCCTTTGACCCTCAAGCCTGTGCCATAGCTTGAGCTGTAAAGCTCTCATTTTCTTAAGAAAGATCTTCCTAATCATGTTATTGGATAATCCAATAACAGGTTCTGGACCTATAAAGGTCATCTCCGAGCCTTTCTTAATGAAGGAATCGGCTTTCTCATTGCCTTCATGACCACTGTGTCCTGGCACTTAGAAAAGACAAACCTTGTTGAACTTGAACTGTGCCAGGAAAGACAGAGTTTTGAGGCAATCAAAGATGATCTTAGACGTAATTCAGAGCATTCAGTCTGCCTGGCTATCAATAAAAATATAAATATTCTTATTCCTGATGTTTCTGTCCAAACAGATGCCGGTACAAGCAAGAATTGCAAAGATTTCTGATTGAAAGACAGTTGTGAGATTACCCAGGTTATAAGAAAAACCATACCCGCCAGTTAGGTAATACACACATGCGACAATGCAACGTATAATTGTCCATGAGAAAAAACAGGCTCATTCAAAATTATTCCAACATGATCAAATGTTTGACCTTGTGATTTGTTAATTGTCATGGCGAATGCAGGAATTATTGGAAATTGTCTACATTTGAGGATGAAAGGGAAATTTGAATCACTTGGTTTCAAGTCAATTCTTGGAATTGTTACTAATTCATTTTTGTGGGATTCATTGATGATTTTGCACAAATTTGCACAAAAATTAATTAAATTGACATGAAGTTACAATTAGTCTTGTTCCATTACACTAACCCTTCTTCGGATTTAAATTTCTTATCAACATGACTATCAGTCCAACTTTTATGTTAAGAATATGAGGTGGCATTCCAGATGGTGTGAGTGAGTTAAGAAATTCAACTGTTTTTGTTTTGCAATTTGGAAAATTTTAAGAATTTTCATTTTTCCATGCCTTCACAAACTTCTCACAATAGCCAACATGAAATTTTTTACATTTTTGCATGTATCTTGCAAACGCAGAAACGTTTGTGAATGCCTGATATATCATTCGATAGAACTTTCAAATGCCAACATTTTCTCAATATAATATTCTCTTCCAACTTTTATACTTTTCATTTAAATTGAGAAAAAGTCAAAATTTGACCCTTTAAAAGGTGCCATCTTGGAAACCAAAAATTTTTTTCGAAAGATTTTTGTAGCATTTTGTTTGTCTTAAAAACATCAACATTTTCTCCTTTTGTATGATCAATCTATCTCTTATAGTTTGGTCACAAAATCGGAAAAACTTAGTCTTATGACAGACAGAATAACGTTTTTATATATAAAATACTGTGAACCAAAAAAGTTTTGAGCAGCATTGCTTTAGATTATAGGAAATTACATACTATGGTAGAAAATTGAATAGTCTTTAAATGAAAGTGTTTATTTAAATTGTAAAAATTCAGTCGCAAAAGTCAGGATGGCATAGAATTCTTTTATTGTGGGTAGTTTAATTTGCAATGAGTGGAAATTAGTAAAAGATGGAAAACCAAAGAATGCAAGAGATGGACAATATTTCTATATTAGTATTGTCTACCTTGTTCATTCTCTTGTTTTCCTTCTTTTACTAAATTCTTCTGTCTTTTGGTATTGGGAAAGAACTAATCATGAAACACTTTTCAATAACTTGTGAACCGCAACTTCGCCAACCGCGATGAAAACATAACTTAAGTTAAATTTAAATAAATCAATGGAAGGCAAAGTCAACTAGCATCGCTAATCTGGTTCAGCATTTTAAAAAAGAAATAAAAAAACAAAGTTATAGACTGAGATCTTGACTCGAGCAACACTCATGGGCTCATAATTGGAGTAAGAAAATAAGACGAACAAATTCAATAAGGATAACATAAAACACTTTAATATAAAAAAATAACAAAATTATTTACAAAGTTCCAAAAGGAAGAGTACTAAAAAAATAGTTAAAAGAAATTTAGCCTTTTTAAAATTTATATATCAAAACTAGGATTTCAGAGGAATGAACGATAAATTAAATTTTGGTCAAAGAAAATATAAAACAAAAGGTTTTATGGCATTCTAATAAAGTAAAAAAAATGATAAGACTTAATGAACAAAAATTTGAAATACTAAATTTACCCAAAAGGAATCAGTAAGATTACTCTCTAATACTCTCCGAAGTTCCAATTCAGTTTCTCTTATTTCCAGTGAAAAATTTCTACTACTTAAATCTGCATTGTCTAGGATTTCTAACTTGATTCCATCTGAATGAACGGCACTAATGTATTTATTCTATGAATTAAGGCACAAGGATAAATTCACAGTGCTCCCACAATTGGGACACGAAATGCCAACAAAAGAATTCAATAGAATCAAATATATTTAGTCCGTACACTTCAGCATAATTTACCTGAGATATGGTTCCGCCTAAATGAACGACACTAGATGTATTTATTCTAAGAATTAAAGGCAATTGAAGAAGAATACGATGCTCCCACACACTGGGACACGAAATTGCCAACTAAAGAATTCAATAGAATCAAATATATCCAGTCCGTACACTTCAGCACAAATTTCCTGAGATACCACCTATCTCACCATTATATCGAAAATCAACAGTCTTCCTACATGGAGTTGGTTAGGGGTGTTCAATTGTAGCTAGAGAGATGTAGTTGCCAGCCCTTGCCGCTTCTTGAGAGAGAGATACTGACTCTTTCCGAGTTTTTATACCCACAATAAAACAAAAAAACCCACTACGTCATAAAAGATTAAAACTACCCCATTCCCAGAATTAGAATGCCATTACACCTGTGTCAAAATTGGGAAATACCCCGGAAGTGCTAAACTCTTATCGAGTGGCCAATCGTAATCGGATTAGACATCGATACATTCCATAGATAGTTTCGAAAGTAATACAGCTGATTAAAACAAACTAAAAAAAATGTTAAATTAACCATCGTTTAGGATTAATATTACAATTATATTCATAATTAAGATCATTTCTATATTATTAAATTATATAATCCAAAAAAAATTCTTTACATAATATTTACAATTTCCACAAACTGAATAACATGTTTCTGCAACATTATTTATGATGTGAAGATCTATAGAAAGAAGAATGAAAAGAGGGGGGTGGGTTTCTATACTAAAGTAGGTGTCCTCACTGACTCATCAGTTCATAGCCGAAACTGCTAAACATAGAAACTTTAAATTTCACGGTTCCTTTTAGAATTAGGTCAAACAATTTCTCAGGGTTTGACAATTTTTTTCCCTAAGGAGGTGAAGAAGGACAGAAAAGAACAGGAAGTCTTAAATCCTCCAATCTCAATGAAATTTGATATCTATGGTGTTTTCAGGTTTCAAAATATGAATAAAACATTCCTTTGTAACTATCACATGATTTTTTTTTACCAACTGAGAAAGGTTCGAAGTGATCTCACAGATAAATTTCTTCCTTCTCCACATCAGGACAACTATTTTTTTTTAATCCACATGAAGCACAGGTATTTTGCTAGTACACATAATAAAATGCTAAATTTGCATTTGAACATTTTTTTTTTAATATACATTTGGCATTTTTTGCTTGTTTAAATTTCATTTTAGATAAGAGTGATTGTACTACAATTTACTACGAAGAATCACATGCTTTATTTTAACTTATGATCATCTGCTTTTTTTTTCCCTCCAGTACAATGCCATCCTTCCTGTACTGAATGTAATCCTCTTGATCCTAATAAGTGCACTAAATGTGCTGACAGTCGACAGTTCTTACAAGACCATACTTGTGTTAGTCATTGCTCATCAGGATATTTTCTTCATCATGGTGTCTGTTTACGTGAGTAAATTATTTACTAAAAATAAAATAAATATGAATAAAAATAATAAGATTGAAATAAAAGGTCAACATACTAGTAATAAGATTAAAAAATGTATACAATTAAAAATAATTGCACAAGTTTTCAAAATGACTAGCGTTTCGTTGACAAGTAAAGAATATAAATAAATGGTGAATATAAAGTCAAGGAGAGTGGGTGCTACAGCATGTGCCATGGCAAGGGCCATTGCAGAACAGGTATGCGACTGAGATATGGTGTGTTCCTATGCAGTCGGGTCCAATATCAAGAATAGGACTAAAGAAACAACTCAAAAACACAATAGGTTAAATAGAAGTTACATTACATTGCAAAATCAAATAATTCATCCAGAAATAAAAATCAAATATTCAGTATGATTAAAAAAAAATATTAAATAATAAATAAAAAGTAATAAAAAAAACTAAAAAAAAAAACTTATCAATGTTTATGAAAACCATATTGTGAAATAGCCATGGCAGATAAGTTTTCATTGTAACATCTATTATTAATTAAAATAAAAAAAAAAAGACACTGCATTTTCGTCGAAAATCATTGCACTCATGGCAAATAATCTCAGGACTATCCAGTTCCAATATGCGACCGATAATTGTAATTGTAATTCTTACTGGGTATGGCTTCAGAATACTGGGGCATACTCAGTTTTATGGCTTGCTTCATTTCACCGATATATAGGCATATATTGTTGGAACATGGAAGGGCCTTTTGGATTGCTTTGGGAAATGGAAACAGATTTGAAGTCATTAAAAATATTACTTAATGAGTGTCATATTGGAGACGTAAGTGTAATATTAAATTTACATGGTATTTTTTGTAGTATCAGAAATAGTGTGGAATGCAGGGGTACAGATACAAAGATTCTTTGTTTATTAGGAATTTTATCAATAAGAATATAAATCCTATCAATGGCTCGTTCAATATGCTTTTGAATAAAATATACTGGATAATCATTAGACTTAAGAATATTCAGAATAGTCTCAATTTCTTGATTAAAGATGAGTTCAGAACTAGAAAGTTTAAAGGCTCTGTGTACTGCCATATGTATGACATTCCTTTTAAATGCTGTAAGGCAGGCTAAGTTGTAGTTAAGCATCATACTCGATACTAATTAAGCTTTGTATTCACTCTAAATTCACTGTTCCTAATAGTTATGAATTTGATAATAAAATTAAGAAACTTAATTTTGTATCTAATTACATCTTCTTTTCACTTGATGTTGATTCCTTATTTACTATTATTTCTATTGACTTAATTTCCCAAGCCCTTGATCATTTCAGCATTAAACTTTACGCTAATTTTGCAGAAGCAACGCCATTGCCTGATTTACTTTTAATTAATGCAGGCTTTATTCAATATTCAAATTTTCAATTTTAATGACAATATGTATAAGCAAACTAAAGGTCTTTTTATGGGGTTAGCAGCCTCAGCTTTATTAGCTGAGATTTGTATGTTGTTGAGTATATAGCCTTTGCTCAAATTGATTGTAGCCATTTTCATGTTCCTTTGTATGTATGCAACATTGATGACTTGCTTTTTTTATTCTGCTGAGGGCATTCATACCCAGATGGTTAGGATAATGGAAGAAATTCATGACGATATTAACTTCAGAGTTGAAGAGGAAATGAATGCTTCAATTGCCTTTTTGGATGTGTCCATCACTAGATTGGAAGCACAATTTCAAACTGCTGTCTTCCATTAACAAACTAATATTGGTATGATACTTAGCCACAATTCAGCCTGCCCCACAGCATTTAAAAGGAATGTCATAGACATGGCGCTACACAAAGCCTTTAAACTTTCTGAAGAGTTTAGAGGAGTTCTGAATTCCTCTTTAATCAAGAAATATATTGAGACTATTCTGAATATTCTTATGTCTAATGATTATCCAGAATATTTTATTCAAAAGCAGATTGCACGAGCCATTGTTAGGATTTATAATCCTATTGATAAACTTCCTAATAATCAAAGAATCTTTGTAACTGTAACTGCACCTTCCATTCCACACTTATTTCTGGCACTACATAAATTTAATATTACACTTACGTCTCCAATACAACACTTGTTAAGTAATATTATTAATTACTTCAAATCTGTTTCCATTTCCCAAAGCAATCCAAAAGGTGTAAGTATATGCCTTTCTATGTTCCAATAATACATGCCTGTACATTGGCGAAACGAAGCAAGCCATAAAAATAAGTATGGCCCAGCATTCTGCAGCCATACACAGTAAGATTTTGCAATGTAATGTAACTTCTATTTAACCTTTTGTGTTTTTGAGTTTTTTTCTGAAGTCCTATTCTTGATATTGGAACCCCCTGCATAGAACCACTTAATATCTCAGCCACACTTCATGCTCTGCGAATGGATCTTGCCATGTCACATGCTATAGCACCCACTCTCCTTGACTTTATATTCACTATTTATTGTATATTTTTTACTCATCAACGAAATGCTGGTCATTTTGAAAGCTTGTGTAATTATTTTTAATTGTATCATTTTTTAATCTTAATACTAGTGTGTTGGCCTTTTATTTCAATAATATGTTAGACATATTACACGGTAATAATAATAAAAATAATAAGAACTTACAAAAATTATAAAGTAAAATAAAATAAGAACTCTGAATTTCTTAACGCTATAAAATTAAACAGCAAGCACAATGGCTAGTATTAAATTGCTCACAAAGTAATAGAAAACAAATCTTCTTCAAGGAATAGATATTTATTATCCTTGTCTGTCGGGTCTTTTGTGTATATTTTGAAGATATTTTATTTTATATTTGAAAATTTACTTTTCATCATTTTGTAGACAGACAAAAACTAGCATTAATTTATATCTAAAAAAAGGAAATGAAAAAATGATTAAAAGTGATCCAATGCAGTGGTTCTTAACTTTGATATACATTATTTTTTTATTTATTTATTTATTTATTTAGAATTTATATTAGTGAAATCACAAATTAAACAGAAATTTATTACTTGATTTCTTTTATATCTAAATATTTATTTACATTTTACAGTTCATTAACAATTGTGTAAAATGTAAATTAAAAAAAAAAAAAAAAATCATATATTTATTATTTTACAAGGAAATTTAAATTAAATTTGTAATCTCATTATTTCAGTCTATAGTTATGATTCACCTTAACTGAATACAGCTGGTTTGTTTAACTATATTTAATAGAGGTATGTGAACCTTTTGAGAGTTAGAGAGCAGCTGGTAGCAATAAAGGTTTCGAACTACTTCTGCGCTTGATTAGTGACATCCATTTCCTTTTTTATTCCATGCTTTTATGGTATTCATCTAACTTTCAATTTTGGATTATGTGGCTACAAATTTTTTAGATGGTAATTTGATATAATTAAATCTGTTACGTCTATTAATGGTATCCCAATGATTGAGAAATGTGATTTTAACTGTTAATTCCAAACTTGCCTTTGGTTATTATTCCCTTTAACAAATCTCATTTGTTACTCAGATTGTTATTGTCAGTTTTAATTTAATTTTGATGAAATTCTTAAATAGAATGCCACAGCTCCTGTGTTTCATGCAGTGGACCATCAGATGTTCACTGCACTGAGTGCTCACCTGGACTTCTCTTGCAAGATGGGAAATGCCTACTACAGTGTGAGAACGGCTATTTTCAAGAAAGAAAAGAGTGCAGAGGTGAGTTTTACTTTTCTGACTTATTTTCAAAGTAAAGTATGGCGGTTATTCATAAAGGCTGTCCAGTGATGTTCCTGCTTTCATGAAAGAAAGCAAATGAAGCACTGATTCTATTATAATAAGGTTACTTATGTCCTTTTCTTTAATCATTTCAGTAGTGTTTCTTCAATATGTGTGTAGAAGTTCAACGGTGACTAGATAATACAAAGAGGAGACATGTTGTGAATCAAAGCTTCTCTCATATAACAACATCATATGCAGTACAGAGGTGCCAGGCCTATTACAAAATTTAGTTAAAATTATAATTACTCCTAAAAATTCTAATTACTCTTGAATTTCATTCTAAAATGACTAATCTGTAGCCAAATGTATCAAACTGTTGTAATTGATGGTACATTTAGACTTCTCAAATCATAAATTGTATATATAGATTATCTGCAGATGAACGGAATAGCAGAAAGGCTGAACAGATCTATATTGAATACAGCAAGAGCTATCTTAATCGATGTAGAACTACCCATGAAGTTTTGGACTTATGCAGTTGAATATGCAAGCTGTGTACAGAACCGAATTCCTCATAATACTATTGGAACTTAATTCAGCTGAGCAGATGATTCATGAAATACGACCAGACAAATGTTCATCATGTGCAAAAATTCAGAAGCTTAGCCTACATCAAAGTACCTAAAGTCAAGTATGGAAATAAATTCTAAAGTAGATCTACTAAGGAAATATTCCTAGGATATTTAATAAAGACTAGAGGCTACAAAATACTTATTTGTAAAATAAACTGAATAGAAGAAACTTGCGATGCAAGTACGAAAATGTAAAGGGTGCAAATTTAATAAATGTTCGAAAGAATTCCCCCAACCAGTACCTGAGAAATTTAAGTATCCCAGTAAGTGAAATTCATAACAGTTCTTCAGAAAAAGATGAAGAAAAGAAGAGTTGTAAAGATGATGAAGAAACAGATAAATCATCGTTAACTAACAAAGGCAAGAGTTCAGATTCTGATGAAGAAAGTGACCAATCAGATTCTGATCGAGATTCAGATAAGATGTGACATGCAAGTAAGAAGCAGAAGAATTGAAAGGTCCAGAAATCCTAATAGTTACAAGTGCGAACTCTGAATTCCTAAAAATTACAAAGAAGCTATTGAGATTGAAGAATGTACACAATGGAAAGAGGTGATGGACCAGGAACTGAAAAGTAAAAGTGAACATAAAGCATGAACTCCTGTGACTATTCATAGACATGCAGTACCATTATCTATTCAATGGATTTTTAGGAAGAAACACCAAACAACCAAATACAAAGCAAGGCTAGTCATCAGTGGCGTATATAGGATATAATTTCGGGGGGGGGGGGCCCAAGATTAATATAATTAAATTGAGACGCAGGGAAACCAAAATTTTATTCAACAAAAAAAAAAACAATGAAAACCTATCTGTTCAACCAAAAAAAACGTTGGGAGGACATATCTTTATTATTTCGGAGGGGGCCCGGGCCCCCTCGCCCCCCCCCCATTATATACGCCCCTGCTAGTTGTAAACGGGTATATTGTTACCTGTGGATTTGTCCGACCCCCCCTAGAGAATGGAGTCAACTAACTTCATTCCACCTCTGTGAGGAGTAGTTTAGTCCGACCCGAGCTCCCTTTCGGTAGTGGACTCTGTCGGAGTGAAAGGGAGGCAGCCAGCGCAGCGGGCATATAAGGCAGCGCAGAGAGCTGCAAAGGCAGTTAGCCAGTGGCGATCGGCCACGAAGGGTTCTCCACTCGGAGACAGAGAAAAGCAGAGAGGTATGATGGGCAACTGCCCAGAGAGTGAGAGAGTGCTCCACTAGGAGAGAGAGTAGGAAAGTACATTGGTGGCTGCCAAGCCACGGGAAGATCTCCAGACCGGAGATAGTGAAGAAGCAAAGCAGAGCTAGACGCACTTCTTACCGAAGAGAATCTGAGAAGCTCGCTGACAGTTGGAAGAGTACGAGGAAGATAGAACTGAGCCGCACAGATCTATCCAATTTCCGAGAGAAGACACCAAGGACCGTCCTGTTATAGAAGAGTAGGAGGAAGACCGAACTGAGCCACACAGATCAATCCTATTACTGAGGGAAGACACTAAGGACCGTCCCATTAAAGAAGAGTACGAGGAAGACAGAATTGGACCGCACAACTTAGTCCAATTACGGAGAGAAGATACCAAGGACCGTCCCGTTAAAGAAGGTCACTAGAAAGACAACTCTGGGCCGCACAACTCAGTCCATCAGTTGGAGAAGACAACCAGGACCGTCCCGAGACAAGAAGGCTCTGAGGAAGACAACTCTGGGCCTCACAACTCGATCCAAGTACCGGGAGAGTTTGAAGAGGACCGTCCAGTTACAGAAGGCTACGAAAGAGAAACTACTAGTTAGCCAGAACCAGAGGGAGCCATCAAATCATTAATTTGAGATCTGTAGTTATCGAATTTTCTTTTATTGAATAAATTCTCTGATTTTTATTTATTCTTGCTCCCCAGCGCCACCGAACCTATGCAAAAGTTCAGTAGCAATATTCAAAAGCCAAATTTTGATTACAGAAAGGTGTATGTACCCACCTTTCCGTATGTACCTGCAGCAAGCCTGTCATCCATAAGACTACTCTTAGCAATTGCCGTGGAAAAGAATTGGTATGTCCATCAGTGCAATGTCAACTCGACATACTTGAATGGCAACATGGATGAAGATCTGTATTTACAAGTTCCTGACGGTGTTAGGATTGGTGACGAGCATAATGGCCTTAAGCTAAACAAAACCCTATATGGACAGAAACAGGTGGGTCGCCAATGGTATAATACTAATAAGGAAAAATTAACTAACAACAAGTTCAAGAATCTGTTGTCTGAAGCATGCATCTATCAATTGTGGGACAAGAAAGAAAATGTTGATCATATATGTGGATGATATATTGATCATGTCACCCGAATTGGATACTGAAAAGAATTAAGAAAATGCTAGATAGACCGTCCAAATTAAAGATTTAGGATCCATGAACAAATTCCTTTGGATGAAGATGTCATGTGATAAGAAGCATCTGGAAGACTATAAAACCTTATCTACACCAATAGAAATTATTGGAAAAGAAGAAGAATAAAGTTTACCTCTGAATGAGAAGAACATTTATTCTTCCGTAGCATAATTGGAAGATTGAATTATTTGTGTGCATCAACTCGAGTTGACCTACAGTATGCAATGAACAGTTTTCACAAAGACGCCAGGATCCAACTAAGAGCGATCTGGTGAAACTAAAAAGAATAATCAGCTATTTAAAAGGAATTTAAAAGAATTGGAAACTTACATATAGACAATCTGATGAAAAGATAAAGGCTTACAGCAATGCATCTTGGGCTAATGACCAGAAAGATGGAAAGTCCACATCGGGAAACGTAATAATCATGGCCAACGGAGCAATAAGGTGGAACTCTAAGAAGCAGATGATTGTAGCACAATAATCACAGGAATTCGAGTGTGCCGGATTAGCCAAATCTTGCCATAATCTTGCCACAATCAAGAATATAATTGGTAAATTACAAGAATGTAAATCATTGAAAATCAAACGCTGATATTCTGTGATAACCAGGCAGTGATTGCTGTATCAAGTGATGTGTTAAAATCACAGGAGAAGCAAGCACATCAATCTGCACTTACATACAGTGAAGAAATATGTAAACAGTGGTGGAGTGATAATCAAATATGTCAACACTGAAGAAAACATAGCAGAGATGTTTACCAAACCAGTGAGTAAATGTGAGATATAAAGGTTTATTGAACAGTGAGGTTTACAAGTGTGATATCTAAAAAAAAAAAAAAAAAAAATAAAAAAGTGCTCATTTCAGTGTGTGCTAAAGTGTTTAAAAAAACTGTTTGCGTTCCTCATATCAAATTATTGTGAGGGGATATTGTGGTATACGATGTATGTAAGCTTCAATAATAATTGGCTAATGTTGTTACTCCTCTTATCAGAAGGAAATTACATAAATTTTATTAAAATTGAAAATTCCAGGGGGAGAGGCTTCCCCTTATTCCTGCTCCTATGTAGACTATAGTGGGACATCTGAAGATACATTTTGTGAGATTCTACCAAACTTAAACTAAACAAGATAAATTAAGGCTTTTAGACAGTGTCAAAAGCAAAGCATCCCCATAATATGCACAATTTTATAAACAAAATGTGATCAGAAGGGTCAATATTGGGGGGATGTCTATCGCCGTTTTCCTCTTTATCGGAAGGGATCACTTTTGACCCCCAACATCTGGTCAGGGAGTGGTCCTAGAGGTCTGATTTTTTTGGACGTGGTCACCTACTTTTTGATGCTGAACACAATGGTGAAGGTTTTATTCTAATATCTCTAACCATTTGGCCACTGCAGAGTGCGACATCCAGCAAGCATAAAAGCAAGAGCGGTCCCCTATGTTTTACAGGCAAGCTGTAACCTAGGGGCCACTAATGACTGAAAAGATCACAAACCTTTGATTTCTTTAGCTAATGTAGCAATGATTGTTGCCTAACTTTTTTTCACAGCCTATATTTAAAATTATAAAAGAGATACATTTTATATATATATAGTCTTTTATTTTTTATTTTTTTCCTTTGAAGAGAGTAAGTAATGTTGAAAGGAAAAGAATCACACTTTAGCTTTCAGCAAAAGTGTCATTTAATAAATAAATAAATAAATAAATATATAAAATAAATACTACTACAGTAAAACCTCTCAAATCTGGCCCTCGGCAATCCGGCCCGGCCCCCACAGTAATCTGGCCTGGTCCTAAGTAAATTTCTTTTTTTAACAACTAAATTCATTAAAAGAGACATTATAAACTAAATTTTTTTGTTTGTTTGTTTGTTTTACAGCAGGTATATTGTTAAAATGTAGTTTAATGTATTTGCATCATTGTACTATATACAATAAATAAGACTAATTATAAAATACATTTTTTATTTGTATTGTTTTTAATAAACATTTGAGTGCAAAATTATGAAAATGAGGTTAAATTAATTAAACCTGGCATTATGTCTTCCCAAAAATTGAGCTATTGAGTTATTTTAAGAACACTCTAGGTAGTCCAACTTTTCTGAAATCTGGCCTACTGGGTGCCATATTAGGCAGGATTTGGGAGGGTTTACTATACTTCAAAATTGGCTTAAGTAATTTGTGAGGTGAAAATTCTCAGTTTCTTTGAAAAGACTCTCACCATGGTAAAAAGTTAATGTTCAGTATTAATGTTCAATTAAACATTTCCTGTTGTAGGTTAATTCCTGTTACTGTTGTTATAAAACAAGCTATCTTAGTGAAGGATAATTTGACAGCAACTTACTGATAATCATTGCCACTCAGTATTTTATTTTTTTTAGTAAATGGTTTAGTTTTTATTAATTATATTATAATAATTGTGTTCATCCTGGAATATAACAAACATATTCATATACATAAGATGTGAAAAAATAAGCATTTAAGTGTGTATTGTTTTTTTCCTTTGAAACAGCTTGTCACTCTAGTTGCTTGGAGTGTTTCGGTCCTGATCCAGAACATTGTCTTCAATGTGCTGATAAATTCCTAGTATTGCAAGGAGGACATTGTTTGAATCATTGCAGTCCAAAGCATTACTTGACCAATGAAAGACAGTGTAAAGGTAAGGACTTCAAATTTTTATTAAATTATAAATTTGATGCATCACAATCCTTTAATTATAAATCTCTTTTCATCAATTTGGTTATCTCAAGCTTTATTTTCAAATTTCTGAGTCCACAATGATGATAGTCTAATGCAGAATCTAGGTGAAGTAAAAAGATGCCATATTTCATTCTCCAACAATAATACTGTAATTTCTCAAATACTTTTCTACAAAAATTATGGTGTTCAACATACTATAAGAAGTTAACAGTAAATCATCATCTTGACAGTAGGACCCTCCTATGATTTTATTGTGGATTTTTGTGCTTGCATATCATGATGTAAACAGAGCTCCAGTTTAGATGTTGGAAAAACTCTTTAAAGAGGTACAAAAGTAAATACAAAGCATCTATGCTTATGAACAAATATTGAAAATTTGAATCTGTCCTTAAATAGAGAGGGAAGGGGGCTAGACAGTTTCTTGTGAATTAACAATAATGACACAATGATATCATCCAACTTCTCATAATGATGAACGCTATAAGAGTAATATGAAAAAGGGATAAAGAAACTGCACGTTTCATTTATGCCTTGAGTTATCGTCAAATGGGAATCTGGGACAGCTGTTTCGTCCTTATTAGGACTCATCAGCACTCCCCTATAACAGTAAAAAAATAAAAAAGATTGGCTTTAATTAGAATTTTTTTTTTGCGAAGAACAATTCAGATAAATACAGTGAATCATAAAAATTTGCTATATTAACACAAACTACTTTGTCCTTGAACTAGTTACATCTCAGCAAAGCCATTATTGATTGGTTTCTTAATGTAAATTAATGATATGTGTATAACGATTATATCTTTTCTTTATTTTAAGGAGGTCTTAATATTCATATGCAAATATGTATAATGTGTATATATACAATAGCATCGGCTGACCATCCAATGTCACTAGTCACATTGGTTGAGAATCGTTGAGAGCCTAAACCTCTCGCTCACTCCAGGACCTGCATTGTTTGCAGTACAGTTTAACTTTTAATATATACAGTATATTACCATGATATATATGCATTCATACACAACATAAAAACAAATAAGTATTGAAAGTCATGTCTCTGTCATGTATATGTGTGAGAGAGAACTGATTATTGACTTGACTCTGCTCTGAAGTCATCTAACAAAAATGTGGTTCTCATGCCATTTTGTGACTTATATCTTGCACCAGTGGAGTTTTTTCCTCTCTCATAAATTCTTGTTCTAATATCTAAAGTATAACTTCAAGTTGAAGCTTGAGTTTAATATGATAAAAAACAGTCCATATAGAAACTGATAAACCTCCATTGAATTTTTCTTTTCTAACATCGTTAGCATTCCTTTGTATCTCTTTTTAAAGATCTAAGATGCAGAAGTGGGAGAGAAGAAAAATTTGCAGGCAACTGATTTGGTCAATTCACTGAAATCTTAGTTCTTTTTTTTTTTTAGTTTCTTAATAAGAAACAGAATTCGTTTCTTTCTATTAGTGAAACTCATTCTTCTCATGCTTCAGTATCTTTACTGTAATGATTCAGGAAACTACAAGACCAAACATTGTAATAAAAATTTCCTTTAAGTTTTAACAAACTTTTACATAGTTTAACATAGAATTTTAGAGCTTCTATTCATAATTTTATTTTTAAAAAAGTTTTGATACTAATAAAGTATCTGTTGATACTAATAAAGTAATTCCATATTTTTCATTCCAATTTCATAGCTTGTGATCCATCTTGCCTGGCATGTCTTCAAGATGGTCCACTGTGTCTCAGCTGTTATAAAGGAGAATATCTTCAAGATGGAAAATGCATTGAATATTGCAAGTCTGGTTTTTATCACACGAGTTCTGGAGTTTGTTTAGGTAACTATTCAGTTCAGATATCAAAAGCTCTTTAACTTTTCATTTTTATTTATTTTGTATAAAAATTAGAATAGAACAACATTATTTTATGTATTTAAGTCAGAATTGGAATTGAAATGTTGATGCATTGTCCAATTAATTTTGACTGCCTGGGGTACCATATCTTGAAGAAAAACCTTCATATGATGTTTCATCCCTTGATGTCAGAGACATCTTCAGAGCTTGAAATTTTCTTCTCAGTTGGCTTCCATCTTATTGAGCAGAGATTATATACACCTTCTTCTTCTACAGGATTTCTTGGTAATTTTCTAGGACTTGTTGGAACTTGCTGCATAATGGGAGACTCCTGGTAATATCCCAGAAACCTCTCTTACTCTTGTTGATTCTTGTTCCAGCATGGATGGTCTATTAAGGCTTCTGGGTAATTGAAGAACCACCTGGACAATCAAGAAGTTTTATTCAGAATTGGAAGCTCAAAAAAAATCTCTTTAATTTTACATAATTTCAATATTGGTCATTTTAACAAGGATAATAGATTTACTGAAATAATAAAATGGGCATTATCCAGATTCCAATGGACATCTTACAATAAAGAATACACAGTATTTGCAGTTTTATTGTTTCAAATTAATATACCAATATTAATTGCTTTTATATTGATCTTTCAGACTCTTTGGGATTTCTGAAAACTAGCTGAATTTTATTAACAAACAGACACATAATCTTACAATTACATTTTATAATCTTTTACAGATTTCATATTGATGACAAATAAAAAATGGTTATGACTTCATTTGGAGGTACATAAATACATATAAAAAGTACAAGATTCAGTATTATAAACTATTTTGAGACTGTGCTATCACAAAGTAATGTAATAGAAAATTTGAAATAAATTTAACTATAGGTAAAATTAATAAAATTACAGAAAGAATAAGAAATTATAAATTAAAACATAAACATTGACAACTTCTCTTTGCAAATTCAGATCCTGATATTGTTTTATCTCAGAAATTTCAAACTCAGTTCAGCTCAGAAGATAGCTCTGATTATCATATTCTGGTGATTAATAAAAATCTACAGCTCCAAGTTGAACTGTTAACAAGAAACGATGACCATGGCATAGTTGAAAGCCTATTAATATCTGTAAATAAGGGAAAACTTTTTATCGTATACTAACCTGATGAATATTCAATATTTTACTAATCTTTATACTGTTATTCTACACTACATGCAATCATATCAGGCTGGAATTTCTTGGCTTGTAAACACCATGTGACCAAGTATCTAGAAACCCTAAAACCTTGGATATTCTTATGGTGTGGGTTATATAGGTTGAAATATTTAATGTTCTAAATCTCTATCTTTCCTGAAGTTTCTGCACTGCAAACATTGTGGTAGTAGGAAGGGACGATGTGATAATGCATTCATTATGAAAGCTTGGTCTTTACAGAAATTATATGATCAGTTGGATGCTCAAGAACTTAACTGATAATCCTAGAGCTCTATCACATTCGTTTTGATGAATTGGAAAAACAATGACAAACAAATCAAATTGCACAATTTCAGCAAATTCTTGCAGCAGGTTTGATTGGAATCTTCCTGGGAGAGCTAGGACTGTTGTAGCAGCAAATCCTATACTTACATTTATTAATGATGTCATACAGCTGTGAATTTCAAATATAAGAGATATATGGATACCTTTTGCTGTAAAATTCACATATATGAAGAATTTAAGAGAAAATTAAGAGATTAAAGTTTCATGAAAAGCAATTTTCATTTTTTCCCAATGATGCAGGACTAACTGTGTACTGTCTGTGTGCATAAAAAGTTCACTTCAGCACAAAGTTAAACTACTTACTTTTAATTGAACATTACTTTTTAGTTATATAGCAGTATTTGTTTATTATTATTTAATTTTAGTGAATTCTATTTTTATTATTCTTAATCTGAAATGTTTTTTTTGTTTTTTTAACAGCGTAAGAAAATTAATGCAAAAACATATAGTAATCTGATATTACAATTTTCTCCCATTAATATATTAAGTACCATTTGATGATGCAGCAGTCCTTTCAAATGCATTATAATATCTCATAAAAGCATTCCTCAAATTTTGATATTAATCATAATTTTTCTCAGAAAAACCTCATAATATCATATTTTTTTTATTCTTTATAGCTTGCCATTCCACCTGTGCAAAGTGCAATGGACCATCAGCCTTCCATTGCAAATCCTGTAGGAAAGGATGGTTTTTATTGGATGGACGTTGTTTAGAAGGTGGATGCTTTGAAGGCTACTACAGTCATGAAAATATCTGTTACAGTGAGCTCTGCATTCTTTTTACTTTTTTTTAAATCCTTTATTTTGAAAGAAATGTTGCTTATTGACGTCTATATTTGTCTGTTTTTCACATGATAAAATTGGGGATGACTCTGAAGTTAATATTTAATCTTTCCAAATATGCTATGAAGATGCTATCATTCAGTAACTTTCTAAGTGACTTTTTAAAGCCATTATTTTAATAATAATAAGTTGATGGTTATTTGAAAATTTGATAGTCTTCATTTTTCTTTAACAAATCTTACCTTCATAACAGAGTGCAGTTATGAGTATAAAATTTACCTATCAAATTTTTAGCAAATAACTTACAGTTGCTCCTTAAGATTAGCTGCTTCCTATAAGTATCCCTACTACTAATATTTTTCAGATTTTTTTTTCCTTTATTTACTACTGTATATTCAATTTTCTGTTCCACAGAAAGAATTGTCATTATGAATCATCTCTCTTCTAATAAAAAAGCTGAAAAACATTCTAATTAATTAAATATAATTCCTAAATAAATAATATAAATTCAATTGATTCGAGCATTGTTTTATACACACATTAATGGTGTTTCTTATATTTTGTTTAAAGAAATTCAGGAATACATCTTCATCTTTTAGTAAAAATCAATTAATTTTCAAAGTGGAGGTTAATACAAACAAATACCAAAACAAACAATGTTGAAATATTTGTGTACAAAACAGGTTTATGTGACATACAGAATATAAACAGTAGAGAAAGCTTGCTCTACATGGAAGTCAATGTTCACATTTTCAGAGATATAGCATGTGTTTGATATGCTGTCCGTTGTGTTGCAGGCAGTACTTGTAATGCTCACAGAGATTCTCAAGCATGTCCCTGAAGAGAGGTTGCTTCATTCCTCTGAGGCGTATCACAATCTTGTGACTCAAGTCACCAATGTTTGCTGGTAGGTTCTCTTGGAAAATGGCTTCCTTTGGCATACCCCAAATGTAAGTATCCAGTGGTGTAAGATCAGATGAATGACATGGATATGGGAAGGCTGTTCCTCGGGAAATGACATGATTACCAAACTTAGCATGAAGCAACTGAAGTGTGTCCCTCACTGTGTGGCAAGTGCCCCAATCCTGCTGGAACCATTGCTTATGAAGTGGCAGATTATGTGCACGGTAGAATCTGATAAGATCCCTCAGAAATGGTGTGAGAATGTTTTCTCTGTACCACACCTGGTTCACAGTCACAGGATTGCCATGATCATCCTCAACAAAATAAGGGCACACGATGCTATTTGTAGACACCCCACACCATATTGTTACTCGCTCGCTATGGAAGGGTTTCTACACAATGATGTCTGACTGTTCAAATCCTATCCTGACAATTGACGAATTCATTCAAATGATATGGCTTTTATCAGAAAACCAGACATTTGACAGGAATGCTTCATCATCGTACTCCATCGCTACATCGTTGCACAGTAAGTGATTCTCTCATCCTTGTCGGCACTGCTCAGACATTGTCTGGTTTGTATCTTATAGGCAAAACCACCAATTTCCTTGAACATTCATCTCATAGATGTTTGACTAAGATTCATTTTTAAGGATGTTTGCCAGAGACTTCTTTTAGGTGACTGTAACACCTGCTCGAGGAGCCTTCCTCTATTCACATTTGTTTGTTGTAATTGTAATTGGACATCCAATGCAGCCTTTGTGTATGTCAGAACACATTTCTAAAGTATAGCAAAGTTGATCCATTTCAACGTCCAACTCTGTATGAGCGAAAATAATGATCCACAATAAAAAAATTTTCCTCCAATGTTAACACCATTTCAACATCAACTAAGCTTCAACCAACATAAGCATACTATTACGTTTCCATGATGATGTTCAATGAGGTGATCACATTGTGTGCATGAGCAACAAAGGCTTGTGACTTTCAGTATCGTTTGTTTTGGCGCATACTGTATAATGAAATATAATATTGAAATCTTGTAAATTCCTTGATCCTTGCATAACATGCACTGTAGTTTCTTCCATTGAAACTGACAATTTATTAAAGAACTAAACATGATTTTTTTTTAATCTTTTAAATCAAATTTTAATCCTCTCTTTCATTAGCTTGTCACCCATCTTGTCGAACATGTGTTGGACCATCTGCAGATCAGTGCTTATCCTGTGTTGGTGCAGATGATTCATTGCTCTTAGAAAGTGACAAACACTATGGTCAATGTTTGGAAGTTTGTCCTGATGGATATTATAGGACATCAGTTGGCATATGTGAAGGTGAAATAAATTTCAAGTTTTCTCTGTAATTCCATTACAATAATATAGGAACATGGAATACACAATATGTTACTACTCAGATTAATATTCAGTGTTTTGGTATACTTTAATTTAGTATACTTTAATTTAATTTCATTTAGTAGTAGTGATAAATGATCTAAATTTTATCAAATGAAAAATTGCTCTGAAGTCCCAACAGCTTTCTGCATTTATCTTGTTGCTGTCGGTTCATAGTCATTGAAAAATCCAAATCATAGTTTCAGAAACAAACAGATGAAGTCACCCACTGTACGTGGCAAAAAAGAAAAAGAAAACAAAATTCAGTGGTGAGAGGATTGGAATGGTTGTAAACATAAACGCTGTGTGAAATATTGAAATTATTAATTAAAGTTAACAGATACATTTATAGGGATTTGCAATACTATAGCAAGTCATATGTTTGTGAAGGGAGTTGGGATGAAATGAAATAAAAGAAAGATATGTAATTGCCAGTATGGGAGGAAATAGAATCTTGACTTTGCTCCATATTCTTACTTTCCATATCATGACCTGCTCTGGCTACAACTCCAGGAAGAATGGGCTGCCATTCCTCCAGACACGTTCATGCACCTGATGGAATGTCTCCCAGGCAGAGTCACAGCTGTGATAATGGCGAAAGGTGAACCCACCCTATTCTAATGTCCACTACTGGAGTGTGTGTCAATTTTGAAATACATAAAGCAAAAAGATAGGCATATAATAAAAATGTCTGTGGTAAAGTCTGATGTAGAAGCAGTTTTTAAAATTATCACATTGATGAAGAACATTATTAGGAGACTAGCTTATATGCCCTGTTAACAATGACGGGATAACAATGTGATGGCTTTTAGTTTAGATAGAGTATTTGCCCAGCATATATATGACTGATAGAAAATTAAAATGCATGCATTGCTAGGACCATAAATGAATTTGTTTATTGGATGGCTTGATTGTAAGTCACATTGCGAGTGAAAATTCAAACATCATTTAGCAAATGACCTTGACCGTCTTTTTTTTTATGAATACTTTGATGTTGTCTCTGTTTCATGAACATGACAATGCAACATAAAGCTGGCCATGTGAAAATACCGCCTTACTCAAAAAACCTCCCACGATTGCGAATGAGGGCACACACAGATAGATTTGCCCTGTCATATATGTGATATAAATGTACAGCTCTTCATTTAATATGGGGAAGGTATTACATTACACACAGAGACAAATCTGGAAAACTATATAAGAGATGTTAATCATAGTGAAGAAAATCCAAAACTGCACATAAGTAAACAAAAGGTTCTTGCATCCTGAGCTCAGGGTGCAAGAACCTTTTGTTTACTTATGTGCAGTTTTGCATTTTCTTCACTATATCATATGCCTGAATGTTAAAGTTATTTATTTATATAGATGTTAATCATGTTAGCTAGGAATTACTTGAGGAAATTACAAATAAGCTAATGTCATGAGATTGATCAGAAAGAAGTGTAAGAACATAGTTTTTGAATATGAAAGAGCAAAGGTTCTTTTTAGCAATAGTCTTACTATCAAAGTAATAGAGATAAAAAAAAAACAGAAATGAACAATTGTATTAAACTATTTCGATATAAATAACTTTTAGCCTATTTCGCATACTTTTGTTGTGTTACATTTGAGTTGGTTAGCAATTTCATCTATTGATGTAATCTCATGGATAAAAGAAAAAAAAGGAGCCAGTGTACAACAAATCATTATATGTCAAGAATTGATGAAGAAGCAAACCAATAAAAATCACAGTCCTTTTTTTGTTTGAGGAACAATCTAGATGAAAGAAGAAAAGATACAGAAGACAAAAGCACTTTTGATCATATTTCAGTGGAGCATCACTGGCTGCCTGATACATTGAGAAATGAACATATGATATTGATATTTCAGAGAAATTTCTTCACTTGAGAAATTTTAAGATACTTTATTAGCCCAAAAGAATATTAAAATAATAATAAATATCTATAAATAAAAGTCTTTAATATTTGGATTATTAGTCAGTCAATTATTAAATTTTTCTGATTTTTTGAGCTTAATATGAAATTTTCTGAACTCACTTTTATTTTTAATGTTCACTTTTTTATTTAATTTACTAATTATATAATGTTTTATAATGTAATTGACTTTTTTATTGTTTTTTCACTTCAGTTTGTGATCCCTCTTGCTTGACCTGTCATTCTTCTGGTCCACAGAGTTGCACAAGCTGCCATCCTAACTTTCTTTTGAAAGATGAAAACTGTGTAACTCAGTGTGAAGCTGGTTATTTTGCTGAAAATGAACTCTGCCATGGTAAACATTGTTTATAATTAAATTTCATTTCTCCAATTTAATATTGTAACGAGTAATTTTTATTTTATTTTTAAGTCTTTATTTTATTAAATAGTTCTCATCTTTTAATTTTTATAAATCTTCAAAGTTTTAATGTTTGTTCAATCTCTAACCATTGAGTTGATAATTGTATTATTTATTAATTGCTTTATTTTTAATTCTCAACTGATTTCTGGAGTTTAAATTATAAATGATTGTTTACTTTAATTCTCATAGCCAATCAAATGTCCCCTTGTATTATTGTCTCAGCCAATCAAATGTCCCTTTATATTATTGTATCAGCCAATCGTCCTTTGTCCGTTGTATCTATTTAAACAGCTGATTTCAGTGTTCTTGCTTAAGTTAGATCTATGGTCAGTTTGATTAGATCTACTGCCTCTGCCTAATTTCTTCACGACTGCAAACCATTATAATATTATACAATACTTGGGATCCTAAATTGAACAACTTCTAAACATACAGAAAATGGATGGATGAAATACAAGTTTATTTGACTAAGAGTAAATCATGCTATAATAAGTAGATTCATTTTATTGAAGATTTTCTTGAATATAAAATCTGCTATAATTCCAAGGAGAAATAATTTTTCAATAATGACAAGAATGAAATTTCTGTTAACTACTTCTTTGTTAACTCTCAATCTTAAATTTTTCAATCTTGGGAACAGGAATTGTTTAAACTGAATTTTCCATCCAATTATTAAAAATACATTCTGATATTATTACACAAATCCTATCTCTCATCCCCTATTTTCTGAACACTTCCCAAGATGTTAGAAAATACATAAAATCAATAAAAACTGGATTCATAATATCACTAATCAACTCAGTTATTCTCTGAGCATTTGCCAGCATTTTTCATATAGTAAGATTTCTTCATAAAACTGTTTTTATGCTTAAAACCTTCATATTCTAATCTAGATCTGAGAATTATTTTCAAAATTATTATTAATTGAAAATTAGTATTTTTAAATTTAACATATGAAAATCTAATAGGTTAAAATATTAATTATGAATAAAAATTCATGCATTCACACATCATTGAATTTTTTTCATTAAAAAATGGCAAAAGTTAAAAAAGGACAGTTTCGACCTGTTAGCTCAGCTGAAGATACATGGAGCTAGCAGGTCGAAACTGTCCTTTTTTAACTTTTGCCATTTATCAATAAAAAAAAAATGCAAAGATATGTCAATATATGATTTTCAATTCATTATTATAATTATTATTATTATACAAATGTTCCTAAACTTCGGTTTCCCTAGGATCAACATGGTGGGTCAAGGATCAAAGCACATGTGCCAAGTGTAAAAAGTCTGCAAGAATGGTTAGGGATGTGTGGTTGTGTCCATAAATTTCCTAACTGGGCATGTTTGTTGAGTACCACAGCCTTCTGGAGTTCTGGTTTTGTGAAGTCCTAGTGTGCTGAGGCTGTGGTGCAGTGTGTGGTGCAATGTGAGGCACAGTCCAGTAGCTGACTGTGCTTCACACAGTCAATGGAAGCAACAATTACTCAGTCCCACCTCCACTGCTTCTGGAGGTCGTGTATTAAATCAGTGTATTACTGATCTTGTCTGTGTGAGTTTTCTGTATATTCTTGTTCATAGGCACTGCAATGTCAATGAGATAGGTCTTTTGTTGGCCTTATTAACAAGTGTGATCAGGTCTGTTGTGTTGTAGGGTTTTGTCTGTGTGGATGGGGCAGTCCTAATATAGCTTTTGTGTGGGTGACTAGTATAGCTTTTGTGTGGGTGTAGTATGTGTGGGTGTAGTATGGGACCATGTTCTCAATAAGCCAGTGTTTGTATGCTAGCTGTTTATGACGCTACCTGATTGGGTCAGTAGAGACATATAGTCTGTTTGGAAGAGCAGGAGGCAGCCTGATATTATGTGGTCGTCGTCTCATGTTTTGTGTGGCACTTCTGGCATGTATCGTCATGTATGTTTGTGTCATGTAGATGTGTGTGGTTTGACTTAGTTTGATTTGCGATCATGAACCCTTCGGTCATCCCAACAGCTCACCACTCATCAGCCATCTGCTCAATGTGTACATGTCGAAGTCAGGCTGGCTGAGTTCGTGGCAATGTCCACCGTGGAGTTCCTTACAAGCCCTTACAAGACAAATGATTGGACGGTATGCAGGGTATGCTGTTTCAGTGTTCTTGCTCTATAGGTACATGACTCCCTGCATGAGGAAAAGAGATATATGTTCTGAGTGTTGGATTGTGTCAGTGACTGTAACAGCTAGCTTCCCATGCAGGGCTGTGAACCTCTTGATCCAGAAGCTCTGGACGCTGTTCTAGTTGTGTGCATATTTTTATGCTATCTGTATATTTGCAAGAGTAATATCATGGAAGGGCATGTAAGGAAAAAGTTCAGTGAATTGTTGTTTCTCTGTGATCCAAGGTGCTGTGAGCTCATTCTGGGGGATGGGGTTAGACCACAGAGATGACCAGCATTCGTGTAATGCCTCGCTGGTGGGAGTGTTTGTGTTCAGTGTAATAGAGGGAGATGTAAGAGTTTTGTAGAATTTGTTCTCATTGTATTGAAAAGTGTTGTTCTGTTGTTTGTGCAGAGTGCATTGTTTGTATTTTTTTAATCTTTTTGCAAGTGCACTCAGTTTTGTTTCAGTGTGTTGAGATGCTTCTGAATCTGGATATGATGATTTGAGTGTGAGGGGTGAGTATTATGCAATTGAGTATCTTTCTAACATGGGAAAATAGTTTCTTTATTTTGTTGCCTGTACAGTATTGTAGGAGCTTGGATATATCTCCTCTAAAGTCACAGCTGCGGCCCTCAAGGCGAAGTCTCCAAGGGGGGATGTATTCTTGTGATTGTGCAGTGACAGGTATATGGTGTTGTTTGATTCCAAATGCTCGAATAGTTCCCTGTGCCGCACAGTGCAGTGTTGTGTGTATGTCTTCTATTGTCAAGGTGAAGTGGAATAGGGTGTAAGTCAAGATGCTGTATGATTCTGGCGAGTTGTTTTGATGTGTGTACTTTGGGAAGTGGCAGTCTGACTGTCTGGTCTGTGCCAGTGCATTGTAGAAATGATCATGTGCAGCTTGTAATACATCAGTAGTTGTACTGTTGGGGCATGTGTTCTGTGGGCTATAGATTGTTTTTGTGTTTGCCATACAGATAGTGTCTTCCAGTGGGGTGTATTGTGATGTCCTGTGAATGAATTCAGCGACTTCCTCCCTAATTTGTGCAAGTGTGGATGGGAGAATAAGATATTTAACTTTTATTATTATTATGTAAAAGTTTCAAACCTTAGGTTTTCCCAGCAAAGACAACATGGCAGGTCAAGGACCAAAGCCCATATTGCCAAGTGTAAAGAAGTGTGCAAGGAGGGTTAGGGATGTGTGGTTGTGTCCATAAATTTCCTAACTATGTGTGTTGTATTGAGTACAACAGCCTTCTGAAGTTGTGCAAAAGTGATTTTGTGAAGTCCTAGTATGGTGCAATGTGTGAGGCACCAGACCAGTGGTGGACAGGACGATGGGTACAACATGTACTTGGTCCTGTCTCCACTGCTTCTGGAGCTCATGCTATATATCTGTGTATTTACTGATCTTGTCTGCATGAGTTTTCTGCTTGTTCTTGCTGCTAGGCACTGCAATATCAATTATTATCCATAATAATAATAATTATTATTATCATTATCTTCCAAATATTTTAATTTATTAATTGAAGTGAGACATCACCATCATAAATTTTTATTCAGACTAAAGAAATTGAAAAAATTGACATGGATAAATAAAAAAAGTTAGTACTTTCTATTATACAAGTTCACATGCCAATATATGATTTAAAAAACAAAAAGAATTTATTTTTAATAATTATTTATTTTAAGTTCATTTATAATTATAATTGAATGGCATCATATCTAATTATAACCTGTTAGTAGGTTATAACAAATTTGTGATAATTACTTCCGTTTTTTATCCTGTAATACTTGAACAAAAATCAGAAAACACTTTTCTAGAACCTTTATTCATTGTTTCACATCAATTAAGTTGATGAGGATTTTGTGTTATTTTTAAAGAAAAAGCATGTGTGATTTTTTTTAAATTTGATGGTACAGATAAGCCCCAAAATTGAAATAAATAAGCTTTATAGATCACATAAAAAATTTAAAAAAAAAAAGAACATTTCTCCATATGTTGTAGCAAGATTGGGTCTATACAAATCTCTTGTATGAGCCTAAGTCTAGATTCCTTAGAGAAAACTCAGCTTTAAAAAGCAAAGAACAAAATTTTGATGATATCTTTGATAAATTTTTCCTTTTTAAAAGACCATCTCAAATTGAAATTTGACCAATAATGTGTTGTATAATAAACCTATCTGTAAAAATTAAAAACTAAGAAAAAAAAATAAAAATAATAGTAATTAAATGAAATCACTTATTGAGCTCTATTAAATCTTTACTTTAAGACCCTCTAGAAATCAAATGTTTGTTAGTGACTCACTTATTATTTATTTAGATTTAGGCAATATATAATTAAATTCCATTGATCTAAATAATAACATTTTTTATTAAATATCTTTATTTTTTTTAACTTATAAATTCTATATATTTTTCCTTACTGATAGAATGCAATCCTGCCTGTCTGACATGTTATGGCTGGGGCTCAGATGAATGCTTATCATGTCATAATACGTCAGTCCTACAAGGAAGTCAGTGCATAAGCAACTGTGCAACAGGAATGTACATGGGAAAAGATGGGATATGCAAACGTGAGTGAAAATATTTATCAATCTTAGGATATATAGCAATGCTATCTAACTTGGTTAAAGTAACTGAAGAAGAAGAATTTAAGATATTGATCTGGATTAGTTACAAGAAATATCCTTATACTGGGAAATGTTATTAATATGTTATTATCATTAGAGTTCAGATTTTGATTTTTTTTTTCTTTCTTCGCTTATTTTCTTACTGATACAGAATTACAGGCTGATACCCATTTCAGGCCCATGAAAGATAGATCAGCATATATTTTTTAATACCAGAAATACATATTTCAGTGGTCCAAGTTTCTTTTTTGATAACAGGGAGCCTATAAATCATGCATTTCAGGATTTCCTTTCTTTTTTTTTTTTTTGTGCTCATAAGATGGAAAAAGCTCATCTAATTTTTTTAGCCAAAAAACCTAATACATTTTTGATTTTGATAGAGCTTTACAGTATGAATCTCATAAAAACTGCAATATTATGCTCCAAACCCTTAAAATTATGTAGGGATGGAGAGAATTTTGTATTTGTGTTTCCCATTGAATATTTTGCTTCAAACTTCTTTCAGGAACTGAATCTTCAGATAATTCACACTAACATTATCTCTTATTAAAATTAAAAAATACTGTATCCTTCTTTTATTTTCCTATATGATTCTTCCAAAAGGGAAAATCTTTTAAGTGAATTAATTTTCAATTACAAAAGTGGCGATTTTATGAAAAATAGTTAAGGAATTTTCAAAATTTTAACATAATTAATTCAAAATTTCAATTATTTTTGGTTCCTTTATTTCAAGATAACAAGGCTTTCACTAAAATTGAAAGATATTATAATCTTCTCTTTTTTTTTTTTTTTACAATAATGATATTTATTTTAATTATTTTTTTTTTTTGCAGCTTGTTATCGTACATGCAAGGAATGCCAGTTAACAACCTCTGGCACCGGAAGCATCTGCATTTCTTGCAAAAATCAGCGACACTATCCTGTCAAGAACAAATGTGTTTCAGAATGTGGAAATGGATATTTTCACAGTGATTTTGGACAGTGTAAGAGTAAGTCAAGTAGCATTTCCTAATAATATGTTTTACATTAAAAGGGGTCTTTTTTCATTTATGAGTGTTTTATCCAGTATTATTCATGCTCTGCATAAGGGAATGCCTTGCAAAATAAGATTAAACATAGGTAAATTTTGAGACATAGGTAATTTTGAGATGGTCTCATTTATATAAATAAAGTAGTTAGTGAATCACACTTGCAAAGGATAATCCAACAATAACTATTGCTTTATTTATTAATATTTTTTCTTTTTTTTTTTGTGATACCATGCATAACCAGAAAGCTATGGATATTGCTTTGTCTCTTGCCTGTGATATTATTACTACAACCTCCTCCCAGCAATTGCAGAGCTTCAGCTTAGTCTCATGTTCACAGTTACCTAATCATCTCATGAAACTTGCAGTATTCAACAATTATAATGACTTCTGTCTATCTTCATTTAGCATTTCATTGGTTATTGATTTGTCTGACCATCCCTAAATTCATCCATTTTTTTTTATTATTATTATCTCTGTAGATTATTACAATCTGATAATAATCAGCTTCGGTCATTAACATCAATATTCTCTTCTTTCAAATAAAATTATGACCAAAGCACAAGTTTGTGCCAAAGCACAATGTGCTGAAACACATTAATTTCTCAGAATAAATGCTATCCTTAGAAATTTCCCCAACAATTGCATTCATTAATATGAGATTAGTCAAATGCTATTTTTTTTTACAATCGTATTCATAAACTAAGTTGCTGATCTTGTGCCCTTATTATATAAAAATAGCATAAAGAATTGTAAGCGTAACAACTTCTTCCACTTCCAAGATCATACAGAATCTCTAAATAGAAATAATAATTTTGAATAATAAAGTGCATTTTTGTTACTTAAGTGGATCTACTTGATAATATTGTTCAATCTCACCATCTCAGTGAACTTAAATCTTTCTTCTTTTTATGATAATACAAAGAAACAGAGCAGGAGACAAACTTCTGTAACAAGATAAGACTAATACATTTTCTGTAATGGATGTAATAAATTATTCTTGGACTGTGTTGACAATATCCAAAAACCAAGTTAAAAGTTGATATGTTTATTCAGAGATTTTTACCTTGTGTTTCTCCAGATTTCAATGAAGTGATTCTACAATATTTCAGGATCACTATATGTCTACTCTGTTATTGATGAAAATAATGCATCGGTGTTTTGAACAATTTATACATATTATTTTTCCATATTATTATATTTAAAATTTTTATGGATTAACAAAATGTAGGATAACAATATTCATCTTCAGATATTTCCCCCTCACTTTTATTAGTTTAGAATAAGGGATTTTTCATTTCTTTGTATATTTGCCGACTGTTGGAAAAAAGCATCATCTAAAATATTTGCAATTCTTCAGTGTTTTGTTTTTCATGAGATTTTTATTCTATGTTGAAATCTTGTCATAGCCTCATTTAGTTCTTGTTTCTTGAGTCCAAGAAGCAATTTTGTTTGGCTTACTGTTCCTCTTCCCAGAGTCAAAGCACATTCCCTCCCAGAGTTGAGTTTCTTTGCATTAGTAGACCCTTCAGTTTAATAATACAATTTAAGCCTCCTTCATTCCAGATTCACATTCTTTCCATACCACTGACACCTTGTTTTCTGTTCAGTGGATCCACTATTCATGGAATTTAGCCTTCAATACATCCCCAACTGTCCTTATCAAAATGAGATGAAAATGAGATTTCTCAAATTAGGAAAAGTCTGTGGCAATGCTGCAGCAGTGCTGTTGTGAAAAATGGAACACAATGTACTACAACTATATTAATTAAACATACATATTTCTATTTTACAGGAATCAATCATGTAGAACTAGAATACCTATGTCGATATACTTCTGATAGAAATTAGGAATCTGTTCTGTTAATATAAGTAAACTTTTTAATCTGAGATTTGAACTTATTGCTTAAGAAATCCAGTAATCTTTTTAATGTGAGTTCACTCATAGTGTATCCTTTCAATAATTTTAAAGCTGCTAATGGATTAAATTTCATTGTTTCTATATTTTTTATGCTTACAGAATGCCATAAAACCTGTAACACCTGTGATAAAGGTGGAGTATATGGCTGTACTAGTTGTCCCCCTGGCTTTGTTTTAACCCATCTGAATACCTGCAGCCAATTTTGTTTTGCCGGTTATTATGAAATAAGTGGAGTCTGCCAAGGTTTGTTTACTGTTTTAGTTCTTCATTAATATTGATTGTCATTCCTTTGACAATCTATTGTCATGATCTGTAGTTGCTTCACAGAACGTATTTTCTTGCCATCAGTTTTTGCCCCCCCCCCCCCTCTTTTGTTAAATTATTTTTACAAAAATTCACATTTATTTTGTGCTTTATATTTAGATTTTATCTTTTTCAGTTTTTATAATAAATATCTATTTATTTCTTTTTCTTGTTTTATTTAATTATTAAAATAAAAACCTCTTATTTATGTTAGTAAAGCATTCGTTATACTTATTATTAAAACTTATTACACTGATATACCAGAAAAATTGTCTAGAAATGTGTAGATCCTCCTTTCAATCATATTACTGCATCAATACAATGGGGTATCGACTCCATGACCTCTGTGAATTACTATATAGATAGTGTACACCATTATTTTCTCAAAAGAGGTCCAAAATTTCTTTAATATTCAACAATGGGTTCTTTTGGGTTCAAAACTGGTGATGTCAAACTCAGAGGAATGCTCCATAATTTGGTGACTGTGGACCTGTGTGGGGATACATTGTTCTGCTGAAAGAGAACATTCCCATCTGAGGGAATTTATGATATAAACTGATGCAAATGATCTGCAAGGATGGTTGTGTAGCATCTGCCAATTAATGATATCTCCAACATTGTAATTTCACACATACCATAATAGAGCCATAATGGATCCATTGCTCATTGGGTTATCTCCATATGCTTAATCTCATCTGCCCGAAACAGGTTTATTTACTATTTAATTAATTTAATTTAATTTCAACCACGACTCATTGGACCAGGCTACAAGTTTCCAGTCATCTTGTGTCCAGTAGTAGCAGAATTCATGGGCTCAGTTGAGATGCAAAGACTATGCTTTCAAGTCAGCAATGGAACCCAATTGGCCATCAGGTCGTATACCCATAGAAGAAAGAGAATGTTGTACTATCTGAATGCTGATGTTACATGTGGCCCCAGCATTGAATTGTTCTGTTATCTGCTGCAATGTCACATACCAGTAGGATGTCACAATGGTGTCAGACGATATTTTCCACAATTGTGAGTTTTGAGTCAGCCACAACTGTATCACACACTGGGTGTCTTCCTTGATGTTATGTAGTCATAGTACACTCTTAAAATTGTTGTACTTGAAAAATCCAAATTTCTTGTTGATTTTGGATATGGAATGGCCCCTTCTCTCTGACACCTACTATCACCCATTGTTGCTTAAATCACAATACGCTATCATCATTACTGTGAATTATATGATAATGGATTGCAGAGATATCTGCCTTTACATGTCCTCAGTTGCGGAAAACACCATTTAATGGAGGGGCATATGGTGGAATGTACTGGAATGGAAATAACTTCAGTGTATAAAACATACTACATATCTCCTTAATTCTGATAAACATTCGGAAATTTTTGCCTAACCTTCATCAACCAGACTGACAGTTCAGATTTTTCAGATGATAACAGTATTACAATATTAATGGCTTTTTTTTTTTTAATCTAACAAGTCTAGAACATTTAACGACAAGTTTAACATGCAGAAAGGATATGCATTACAATAAAAAACATACACGCCCATGAAAAAGGAATCACTGATTTGTTTTTTGGATTCAAAATCCAAAAAACAGATCAGTGATTCCTTTTTCATGTGCGTGTAAGTTTTTTATTGTAAAGTCTAGAACATATTTAATAAATTCACAAAGGCAATAAAATACACGGACTTTTTTAATAATACAATTTTCTAAGTTAAAATGAGAAACTGTATTAAAAGAACATAGTACTTACTAAACGATATTAAAAACTATAAAAAAAATCACAAAATCTTGACATCTCTATATAAAACAGCATTGGGTTGCGCCATGTTGCTTTCCTCCAACAGATTTGACATCTCGTCACACATCACAAGATAATTTCTTGAATTCTAGATAATGTTAGTCTGATTTAGATGCAGCTAAAGTTTTTAGATACCCTTAAAATCTAAGTGAAGTCTTTAGTCATTCAAAATAACAGCAGCTGTATAAAATTGGTTCATCTGTATCACATGGGCATTCATGAAAATTGCAGCTGCCTATTTAAAGGTTCAGCATTGAATGTGAACACTGTAACAGATGCTTGTAAAGAGTAAAGCAGTCCCAGATCAGTTATTGGATAGTATGTGCACATCAATTCTACTTTAGCAATATGAAGAGTGCCTTGTAATGTTTGAACATTTACTAGAATGAATTAAAGAATGCAGCAATAACATAATATAATGCTGCTGTTTATGGAGGGTTTACTCCTTTACAACCTGGCAAATTTGACATGATTGCACTTGCCCCTGTTCAAAATGAGACATGGGTAGCATCTTAGCCGTTTGCCTCTATATCAAATGTATTATTTTATGCTGGTAATAATTCAGCTTAACAGGTCAAGCAATACAAATATTTGGGAAGCATAATACAGGAAGACGGCAGATGTAACTTAGATATTAGAGATCGAATTCGTAAGGGTAAATTTGCATTCTATAACAGAAAAAACTTGTTTACAAATCAGATGGATATTGATTTAAGAAAAAGACTTATAAAATGTTACATTTGGAGTATATCCTTGTATGGTTCAGAAACTTGGACTCTGAGAAAGAGAGATGCTGGGATGCTAGAAGCATTTGAAATGTGGCTATGGAGGAGGACGGAGAAAATTAAATGGACAGACAAGGTGACTAATGACAAAGTTCTCGAAAAAATTGGGGAAGAGAGAAGTTTATTAAAGAACATTAGAAGAAGAAAAAAGAACTGGATTGGTCATGTGCTGAGAGGTGAAAATCTCATGAAGGAAGTATTGGAGGGGAAGATTGAGGGAAAGAGACCAAGAGGAAGAAAGAGAAAAATGATCCTGGATGACCTATTGGTTACAAGTGGATATCAAGGTCTGAAAGAGGAGGCAAGAAATAGAACAACTTGGAGGAAGAGACATTGCTGACCTTATTTGCTGCTTGCCATTGGACCTGTCTACGACAGAACACTGATGATGATGAATAATTCAGTCTTTTTTGATATGGCTCCAAAATAAATCTTAATTGTTGCACTTTTACATGCTAAGTTTTCATATTCAGTGAAACAATCTAAAGAGCATGGAATTTCAGTCAGCAAGGATACAGTGTAAGCAGTCATTCATAGGAACATATCGGCTTCCTGAACGAAATTCCCCAATCAAGATGACCAGAAACGAAAATTTCTGAAGACTGTTCCTACTGTTCTGGCCAAACTGTGATGTTTGGCACAAACTCCCAGCCAATGTGCAATTGCCAGAAAAGTCAACATCACTCAGTCCACTGTCTGTAAAACTCTGAAGAACTGTCTTAGACTGAAAAAGTTTCATAAGGTCCAGATGCATGCACTGAATGACTTCCATTGAGCTGAAAGACATACCAACTGCAGGAAGCTCTATGAATGACACCTAGCCGGCAATAAGTATAGATTTGTGGTCACTCTGGCTGGTATCCATCTTACCAACTATGGAAAGGTCAGAGCAATTTCATATCATCCTATCATAGATGAAAAAGACAGATCTAATTTTGTGTGGCAGTGCAAGGAAAGTTTTCCCCAATGTTTCATGGTGGTTGCAGGATACTGTCACCGGGACAAATTGGCTATCCATAGAATTACCAATAATGCCAAAGTGAATGTCCATTATTATCAACAACATGTTCTGACACCAATCTACACTCAGGAGTTACCTGCTGTGTATGGTCCTGACATCACAGAAGTCGTCATTGATCAGGATAAGGCCTCCAGCCATACGATCGAATTGTCCTGGAGATTCTATCAAGTAATGGAAGCCAGAACAGCAACATATGCAATTCCCTTCAGTGATACTCCAGTAAAGTCTCCTGATGCCAGCCCTATGGATTTTTGTGGCTTCGGATTATTAAAATAGGAAACAGACATGCTATAACAGTTGATGGACTATGGAAAGTATGTAGAGAGGAGTTGACAAAATATAGCATGTATTCTATAACGTTCACTTCTGCAGTGGAAGTTACATTTCAGGGCCATAATCCAGAATGCTGATGGTCACACTGAGCGAAATAGGTGGAACAAGGGATTTTCGTGAAGCTAGGACACTTTAATTTGCCAGTTGTAAAGGTATGAGTCTTCTGTATTGTAAAGTTGAGTTCTATTTGAATTAAGTTTGGTCAAGCCAACATAGGGACAAAATGCAACTTGGGAGAGAGAGAGAGAGAGAGATAGATTGATAATTCAAGAAATGAATGAATGAATGAATGAATGGTACTGGGATAAAATTACTAGTTGTCTGATCTAGTAATATGGCAAGTAACAGAAGATGTGGGCTGACAACATGGTTGATAAGTATAGTAAAAGAAATCAGCAAAAAAGATAAAACCAGGTTAGTAAATGGAATGCAAAAAAAAAA
The DNA here is from genome assembly GCA_023159025.1 of Thereuonema tuberculata. NCBI lineage: Eukaryota > Metazoa > Arthropoda > Chilopoda > Scutigeromorpha > Scutigeridae > Thereuonema > Thereuonema tuberculata. Next base: position 330,024,395 of record JAFIDM010009631.1, on the reverse strand, counting down.
ACCCTATTTCATTTGTAATTTAAGTCAGGTGTCAAATAGTATTAAATTATGAAAAGAGTTCAATAAAATGCATCTTTAAAATACATACATAGAAATGTGCACTGCTTTCTTCTTAAATCATTAATTTTAATTGAAAATCTTGGAAAACATTTTTTTTTCAAAATATGTCACTAAAATATAATTTTTTATCAGGTTGTGGTACAAACTGCCTTGAATGCAATGCTGAAGGCCAATGTGAAAAATGTCGAAATCCTAATATGGTTCTCTCTTTTGGAGAATGTGTATCAAATTGTCCTGATCAACACTATCGTGCTATCAATGGAACATGTCAAGGTTTGTAATGGCATAAATATTATTTACTTTTAATTTCAATTTTACTCCTATTTCTTGATAAATTAGTATTTCAGTGCAATTGCTTAGTAATTTTTAATGAACTTTTTTTGAAACCTTTTTGAATTGTGTTTATATGTGTGTATACATTACTATTTGTGATAATTGCAACTCCATGAAGGACTGATGGTATTAGCTTGAAACTTACAGGATATTAGGTTAAGAAGGATCACATAAGGTTAGTGAAAATGTACATGTGGTTTTGGTGCAGTACCCTCTGAACTTTCCAGTTTTTCTTATAAATAGGTAGCTCAAACAAGATGTTGCAATCAGTGAAGATCTGACATTGGGTCAAAAGGGTGTTCTTGTATCTTTGGTGTTTCTTATGTTCCTGGAGAAAGTCACATTATGAACATTTGACAAACTTTGAAAAAGGAAGGATTGTTGGGATGAGACTTTAATAAGCTGGATTTTCTTACCTTGAAATTGCCACTTGTACAGGATGGAATACCAATATAGTGATGCAAGTGTGACATCAATTGACAGATGAGGCTAGGGTGCACAGAAATCTGCATAAAAAGACTGCAAAATCACATGACTGCACGGTATGACAGACACCTCAAATGCTTAGCAGTGATTGATCACCCAGCAGAGGAGCACTGTTACAGGTCAGGCCTCCAGAACAGTTCAACGTTATCTGCTTAATAGATGACTGGGTGCTTGCAGCTCATTGCCACGGATTCCTTTGACTTTCAACACATAACGCCTCAGGCTGCAATGGGCTCAAACACAAACATTGGCGTGCTGATTGGCAATACGGGTTTTCTAATGAGTCGCAATTCAACTTGATGCAGCATGATGGTCACCTACATGTTTGAAGGCATCGTGATGAATGCTAGCTTGCAGTATGCATTTCGGAGCATCTTACCATCTCAACACCAAGTGTCATGGTTTGGGTACCATTGGATTCAATTTGTAATCTTGCCTGATACGAATTCAGGGAACCCTCAACAGCCAATGATATGCCAAGGATGTTTTAGAGGCAGTGTTGATACCATTCCCCCCCATTGGTATCCTTACCTTGTCGTGGTGGTGGGGCTTGCGTGATCACATGATCCTGAGAGCTACGGCAGCGGTAGCTTAGCTACTGGTAGGGCCTCCCTTGCCGGACAGGTCAAAGGTGATGATCCAGGCGAAATGGGATATCCTGGTCCTCCAGGTTGGGGGTTTGTCATGGAGCTAACAACTCCACAAAGTAAAATAAACTTGTTACGAAACAAGGACAACTGCCTCGGAATGATGAATTTACTGGAGTACGACATTGGTATAGATCCCAGAAAAATGATTTGAATATGGCGACCTGGAATGTCAGAACAATGCTAAGCCCAGCAAAGATGAATGAAGTTGGAAATGAAATCATCAGATTTAAACTAGATATAGTAGCTTTGCAAGAGATTAGATGGAAAGGGCAGGGTAGAATTGATAAAAGAGAATATTCACTGATGTATAGTGTAACACGACACATAATTCTCATATAAAGGGATTGTGAATAGTTTTAAGATTTAAAGTAAAGAAAGAAAAAAAAAATAATAAAAATTTTATTGTTTTGTCATATCTTAAATGTAGCCTTAAGATAAATTAAGCATATTTAAAAGTTGTAAAATGCGAAAGCTTTAGCATTTAAAAGTAAGAAATAGAATTTAGCTAAGATTTAATTAATTTTTAAGTTAATGGAAAATTACAGCGGACATGACTCATTTGCACCTGCAGATACAATTCCAGGAATTCTGAAAGGTCAATGCTTCCATAAAAGGAGATGTCCGAAACCTGTGATCTTATTGACTGATTGGTAATTACGTCATGTCAATGGGCACGTGATTGACAGTCCATTTGACATTATGTCATTTTTCATAAATGGAAAAGTTGTTTTTCCGTGAATGTGATTCGATGAAAAAAAATTCATTGTTATTACGTCACATTGGCTATAAAATGCCGTGCCGAGGGATAATCTCTCTCTTATATCTTAGCTCTTAGATCTTAGCGCTTAGCACTTACCCCCTGGGAAGTGCCTTCATGCGCTCTCCCTCTCTCTTACCTCTTTATTTTTACCCTGACCATGGACGATAGCTTAGGCAGTGTTAAAGCAAAAGTTATTATAGCTTAGGTTGGCAACTGTTTGGATAGCCCTACCTTAACCGTCGCCTGCAACCCAAGTCCCGTCAGATAGGTAAACCCTTACAAGTGAATTTCCGAAGCGGTAAATTCAAACCTTAGTTATCTACTAGCCACGAGACTTAGCTAGATAAGTTCGAGTGTTAATTATTAGTAACAATAATTCAAAAGTGTTACGAATAGTGTTAGCGCCTAGGAACAGGAATTTAGAATTTACTTCGCCGTAAAACGCGAGTGCCACTTTGTGTTTAACAGTTAAATTACCACGAAAGAAATAAGTGCGACCATAGCATTCAAATGCCAGCATAGCGATAGTGCATAGAATTATTAAGTGATAAATTCTTTGTGACAACAACATTGTAAAGCAAATTAAAAGAGCATCAGCAGCGTAGCTTAGAATAAATTAAATCGAAGCTTTCGTATTATTAGTGAGCGTCTATCAACTAAACGTGACTTTACTGTAATTCCTTCAGTACGAAATCAATGAAAGTGAGCGACTAGGAGTCCCACAGTTGTGTTTGTAGCTTAGTAAATAAACTTTATGTTATTGTTGAATGCCGACCGCATGTGATTTGTGTTATCGAACTTACTGGGATGTGCAGACACCACGACCGAGGGAATAACTGAGCTAGATACCAGGTATTGTGAGGGCAGTGGAGCGTCGGGTTGCAACAGGAATAGAAACTTTATTGACAAGTCGATTGGCGCCCAACACGAAAAGAAAAGAAAAGTTAATAAATAGAAATCTAGAAGTTTCTCTTCGACCGTTACAATTTCCAGTGCTCGACAGGGGAGTCGAGCTACCAACCCTGTTCCGTCACAATAGTGAACCTAATACGAGAACAGGTCAGTGCGGAACAGGATTTGTGATATCTAAGAGAGTATGAAACAGTGTTCTAGAATTTGAAGCTATTAATGAAAGAATCTGTAAATTACATTTGAAAGGAAGATTTAGAAATGTGTCAATCATATCCACATATGCACCAACTGAAGAGAACGATGAAGAGAATGAAGAATTCTATGAACACCCTGAGCAGATTTGCAGAGGAATACGGAAGTAAGATACCCTGATTATCATGGGCGATTTTAATGCAAAAATAGGAAAAGAAGAATTCCTGAAAAGAATTGCAGGTAAACATATACTGCATGACATGAGCAATGAAAATGGAATGATGCTTGGACAGTTTGCTACTAGAAATAACTTGGTAATTAAAAGCACATGTTTTCTACACAAACGAATACATATAGGTTCATGGAAATCACCAGATTTTTTTACTATAAACCAGATAAATCATGTACTCATTAATGCCAGATATTCCTCCTCAGTCATTGATATGAGAAGTTGTAGAGGACCGAACTGTGACTCAGATCATTATTTAGTGAAAGCAGTATTCAAGGAAAGGTTGGCTAAAGCACAAGTAACATCCACTGTGAAGAAAAACATCATAAATTTAGAAAGACTAAAGAATGATGATATTAGACAAGAATATCAAAAGGAAGTGGAAAAGAAGGTAGAAGAAGGAAGAGAAAGAAGTAATATTACTGATGAGTGGCAGCGAATAGAAGAAGCAGTAAAACAGGGAGCAGAAGAAAAAATTGGAAAGAAAGAAAGATTACGAAATGAATGGTTTGATCAAGAATGTAAAGATGTAGTAAAAGAAAAAATGTGGCAAGAGAAAAAATGATACAAAGAGAAACAAGAAGTAATTGTGAAAAATACAAACAGTTGAGATTAAGAGCTGTTAGATTATGCAGAAAAAAGAAAAAAAGAAATGTTAAGGAAACAGTTTATAGAAATAGAAGAATTGAACCAAATAAGTGAAGTTCAGAAATTGTATACAGCAATGGAAAGAATGAAAGAAAGAAAGTTCAATCTTGCACTGTACAAAGCTATCAGTAAAGTGGATCAGAAAGGTACAATCTTTTTCAAATCTAGTTAGATATGTGCCTATGCAGATGATGTTGTTATTGTATCAAGAGATATTTCAACACTTAAGAAAGTATTTCTTGAGATGAAAAAAAGAAATTGGGCTATTAGTAAATGAGAGTAAGACAAAGTACATGGTAATGTCTACCTCAAATGTTAGAAGAGCCTCTCCAAATATAAATATAGGCAGTAAGATATTTGAAAGTGTGAACCAATTCAGGTATCTAGGAGTCCTAATTAATAATTAGTGCGAAATGAGCAGTTGTATCAAAGATAGAATACAAGCTGGAAACAGAGCATATTATGCTAATATACAGATGTTTACGAATCAACTCATATCACGAGCTACTAAGATGAAGATATGTAGGACAATGATTCACCCAGTGGTTATGTATGGCTCAGAAACCTGGACAATAACACAGTGTGATGAAAATGTTCTGAGATGCTTTCAACGAAAAATATTACGACACATATATGGGCCTGTCAAAAAAGAAACTGGATGGAGGATACATTACAATCATGAACTGAATGACCTGATCGAAGGATGAGATCTGGTAAAGTTCATAAAAGCACAAAAAATAAATTAGTTGGGACACCTAGAGAGAATGGCAGAGACTCGGATGCCCAAGAGAATGCTGAAAGGAAGATTGTATTCTAGAAGGAAGAAAGGACGATCCAAAACAAGATGGTTGGACAACGTGACCACAGACCTTGTTGTGATGGGAATACAAGGATGGAAAAGTAAAGCGATGGACAGATTGAAGTGGAGAGGTGTCGTTCGAGAGGCCAAAACCCACCCAGAGTTGTAGCACCAGGAAAGAAGAAGTTGATACCCTTCTTTCATAGTTGTCCTGGCACTATATTCCAGCAGGACAATCCTTGCCCACATATGGCTCAGAATGTCCAAGACATTCACAGCAGATACTGCTTTTTCCCTGACCTGCATGGTTGCCCATTATGTCCCCAATCTTATAGAAGGTATTTCTCAGGTATTTCTCTGGTAGGTTATTTCTCAGAACGATATCAAGAACCTCTTCCATTCAGTGCCATGCCATGCAGAATCTGTTACTGCTGCTTGAGATGGCTTCACACAATACTGAATTTTGAAGTGACAGAAACTTATATAGTTCTGCAAATGTAATCATTTATCTACTGTAACATGAGTAATCTGTGACATAAATTTCATTTGAATAGCATGATTCTTTCTTGATGTTGCAATTTCCTAAAATAGTACTGTATATTGTTATTTTAAATATAATTTATTTATATTTGATTAAATAGGCTTTAACTTTCAATTAATTAATTATTATTTATTTATTATGCCAGTTTAATGTTGCTTATAACTTTTGAAATTTGTAAAAATTAAACTTTTGTGTTATACTTAAATTTTTGTTTGTTCTTGTCTTTTCATCTGAAAATTCATTTAAATGCATTTGTAATTTTATTTCTCTAGAATGTGCTTGGTCATGTAATACATGTCATGGCCCCTTAGCTAGTGACTGTATGAGTTGCATGCCTGAAATGTTAATACAGAAGGGATCTTGCTTGAGTGAATGCTCTGAAGGCTTCTACCAAGACAGACATTCTTGTGTGGGTAAGTTTAAAGCTATACACCTCTGACAAATGATTTTATAATAATGGCTTTTAGAATTTTGTCACTGTTTAAACATTTTTTTGTTAGTCTGTATTCTATATTTTTATATGTTCATTATTAAAAACCTTTTCATATTTGTTAAAGGAAAAGTAACATAAGAATAATGGAAATAATTTAGGAAAATAATAAAATAAGATTAAATCTTGAAATCAACAAATGGTTTGTTATTATTTTTTTTTATCTCACAATTTGCAATTGACTTCTTGAAGCTTTTTGAAGCATTGGCACATAATTGCATATTGGTTGCTAATAAAATACTCATGGGTTAAGCTGATTTTCCAGAATTGTTAAAAGATTTTGTTCAAATAAAAAATAAAATAACAGGAGTTATTCTTCAGTTATTACTTCAATTATTTACTTTAAACTATCTCATCTTTTTTATTCATTATAGCTATATTTCATCCAGAGAACTTTTGGACTTCCTCAGGCTTCTTTTTGAAAATTGATAATACAAAGATTCAAATTTTTAATAATTGCAAAAATTCCCATGCAACTTTGTCTTAAAACAATTTACAGACATTTTCATGCGGTCTTTGTTTTTAATTATTTCTAACAATTTCATGTAAATTTGACTTTAAAACAAACTTTTTTCTTTTGACTTTAACAATTATAACAATTTCATGTGAATTTCGCTTTATTTTTTAATACTTTTTTAAAACTTTCTATTGAATATTTATTCACTTGCAAACCTTTTGCCTTATTTATGCAATTAAAACTGTTTATAACAAGTGTCTCTACAAGCAGTCTTGTTTCTCTATCTTTTAACTGATAAAGGACTTTGGTTATTGGCTCCGAGTTGTGTTTTCCAAGAGGCAATGATTTGCCCAGTCTGAAATGTGTCGTTTATTGTTCTTGAATGCCTTTACGTGTTCCCTCAACCTCTCTTTGAGTGTCCTACCTGTGCTTCCAAATTATATAGCGTTGCAGTCTCTGCATTTTAACTTATATATTACTGCTATTTTTTTTAGCTTGTCACAATCTGGATCTTTTAGGATCATAGAAAGAATATTATTATTGTTTTTGTATATTATAGAGACTTCATTTTGTTTGCATATATCTTTAACATCCTTATTAATATAGGTACTTTGTGGTATTCAATACTTTATTAAATTTCCTGGACACATTATCTCTATGCTGTTCCTTGTGTCGAAAGAACTTTTTGATTTGTTTTGAAACTAATCCACTATTATACAAGACCAAAGAAAATCAGCTGCAGGGAGACAATCCTGAAAACTGTCTGTCATTTGCTCTAACGTTTTTGGTTAGAATGGAAGTGGATGATGTCTGGCCATGGAACATTCTGCCGGAAGAAGAGGCCTATTTTTTTCTTGATAGGACTGTCAGCACTCAAAACTGCAGTATATTCACTTCAGGAGCACCACATGTTATTTAGCAAATCCTACTGCACACATTAAACTCACCATCTAGTGTGATGTTACTTCAAAGTTCATCCTAGCACCATTCTTTATCAAGGAATTGCACTCATCAGAGAAGTCAAGCTGTTTCGTTACAGGCTTGAAGACAGCATCATATACTGTGCAGTTTCATTATTCCTCAACTGCAGCAAAGGGGATGTCTGGAAGAGATAATTTTTAAGGAAGATAGGGCCCTTCTCATATTGCACGACCAGTACAGCAGCTGTTACAACATCACTTTACTGATGAAAGAGTCAGTAGTCACTTCTTTCCCATTGCATGGTCACCATGCTCACCTGACCACACACTGTGGTCTGCGGGGTTACCTCAAGGCTAATATTGATTGAGGAAAGATCCCCCTAACATGGCTATCTTAAACGATACAGCGAGTGCAGAAAATTACTCCCCAGATGTTGCATTCTGCAGTCGAGCACACTCTGTATCAAATGGAATTTCTGGTCTACAACAGTGGAAATCACATTGAAAATCAATTTCATCATCAGTGACTGTGAGTGAATTTAGAGATTTGATAGCATTTCCTCTAGCACATGTCTGAATGTCGTTATGCTACAATTGAAGAATTGCACAATGCAGTTGAGGACACATTTCGAACCATCACACCGGACATGCTCCAAAAAATATCAAGTAGGACTTGCAGCGTATGAACTTGTGTGTACAGCATGATGGCAAACATACAGACTCATTGGACACTTAATATGTAAATATTTTATTAAAATATGACTACGAATTAAGGGGTATAGGAACTTTCCGGCCACACTAGATCTTTCTGCTATTTCAGGTTTCTGATTATCAGTTTTCTGAATAACTTAATGTTTTTATAGCGCTTAAATAAACTTTCATGAAAGTTGATATTTTTTATTCATATTTTGGTGATGGATTGCTTGCATTTGATTGATAATAAAAATATGAATATTTAACAGGAGCTTAATAAAAATTCATTCTTACAAAATTTACAGAAATTGAAATTTTACAATTAATATTCATGATAAAAGGAAAGATATTGATTACAAAACTATTTTCTTTGAATTTTGTAAACAGGAATAAAGTATGTTGCTTCCTGACAAAATATTTTTATAATAAGCAACATACACAAAACTGTGGAATAGGGACAAAGTCTTTGAATGAGTTCCAACTAGGAACTCATTTTGATGTATAAAATAGCAGAAACACATTTTAAGATCTCATTCTTATTGTTTTTCAAGAATGCCACAATAACTGTCAAACTTGTGATGGTCCAGGATCAGAATGTACTTCATGTTTTCCTCCAAAGTTACTGCAAGATGGGCAGTGTGTCCCTAACTGTGGCCCAGGAAAGTTCACAGATCTTCATGAATACATATGCCGAGGTGAGTTTATTTGTATCTTCTTTCCAGTAATTCCCAATCATTAGCTTAAAATAATCTTCAAAAATAATTTGGAGTTATTTATCTTCTATTCCATTATTTGATATAAAAGTTAATATAGTTTTTAGTTTGTTTTTTTTAAAAGAATTTATTTTCCAGATTTAATCCATAACACTGCCACAGTATTTTTAATTGATAACACCATTTCTTATTGCATGTATTGTCTAATTTAAATAATACAAATAAATTACTTTTGCTGCAAAGGGGAATTTTCATCTATGCTGTTTAATAATGTAATGGTTGCACCTAAATTTACTTTCTCAATCACCATGAACCTAATGTGTTGATGTTGTGAATACAAAATGATTCCAAAACCGCAGCAGTAGAACAATTACACTTGTGCTACTTTTTAGAGCCTTGGTAGGATGAAAATTCCCCTCTTATTAGGCTGTGTAAGAACTATACAACACAACAGAGATGTACATATTGTAAAGTGATTAACCATTTTACAATTGCTTCTACTTATCATCTGTGGTCTGAATGGAATGACTAATAAAGTATAATTTTTGAATGTCCCTGACAGTTTGATTGGAGACAGATCTGTGGAAACGTAACTGACCAATGAAAGGTACTAACATTTAGACATTACAGTGAAGTTGGTAGGGTATGTATGGTAGGGATTTTCCTTTAAAAATGGCACCAGGACAAAGATAGTGTAATGAATGATTGTACTGTTGGGCTTTCAAACTTCTTGTAAACATCTGTTCTTGATGTTCCATGTATAAATGTAGTCTTGTGTTTGAGATATGTTTCTTACATATCTCATCATCAAAGGTATGCCCTTGCCATTCTGTGGATCTTCCAGTTTGCCTAGGCATGCTACCAATCAATAAAATTATAGAGATGCAACTTCTTATTTTGACCTGCCATCTCTTCAGGTTATTTATTTTTATAGGAAAAAAAAAAACCCCCCAAAAAAAAAAAAAAAAAAAAAAATGATGAGCTCAGGTGTAATGTTAAACATACAGTGTTACACAAATGAAATGTGTAAGCAGAAGTGGAAACGAAATAGCATAGATTATGAAAAATGAAAGTGTATTGTCCAGCTTAATACACATATAAATTTAACTATTGCATGTTAAGTATTAGTGGGCCCGGTAGCCGAGTGGGTTAGGGCGCTTGGCTGCGGGTTGGAGGTGGCGGGTTCGGTTCCCGGCCTCGGTGGAGCACGGGAATTTTTCCACGCTCTTTCTCCTCCAAACGGGTCCTAGGGTCTACCCAGCCCTCTGTAGAATGGGTACCGGGTTTCTTTCCCGGGAGTTAAAGGCGGGCGGGCGTCGGGCTGACCCCCCGACCTCAACTTCGTCCCGTTAGGTCGTGAATGCTGGAGCCTACCCTCCAGCTACCCCATAGGCCTTTGTAGGCCTGTAAGTGGGATACTTTAACTTTTTATGTTAAGTATTAATGAATCCATTAACGTAAAGTAATAAAATAAATAGAAAATTATATAAAATATGCTGGCTTTCATTACTCAAATTAAAAACAGGAAAATCATGAATTACATGGTAAAAATGAGTTAGAGATACCTGAAACTTGGATATATTACTTGGAAAGCAATGTGGACTTGAGGGTGTCGTATGCCAATGGGTAGCACTGTCATCAGCAATGAGGCACATCATTAAAGGGGCTGTTTGCAAGGTATTCAATTTGTGTTTGAATTATGAAGAAATGAATTTGAAATAGTAGATGTGTTATAATGGTTTGAGTGAATATCATTTAATAGTTAAACTTAGATGGGAAACTATTGGAGGACTAGAGGCAAGTCATGAGGAAGTAGCAGTATGGAAGGAATGTGAGTCCTTCTGTGGTCAACAGAATATGGAACAAATTTCAAAATATACATTCAGCTTCTTGAAAGTGCAGTGAATGAAAGTCACTATCTTCAATTATGTGCCAGGAGGAATAACTTAGCATCCCAACACAACTACAATCTGCCCTTGATGTGGCTACTAGTAAGCTGATATCTGATTTCACTGTGCACAGAAGGATTTATGAAGGAAGTCTTTATGCAACCAGCAATGCTCCTTATCCCCCCCCCCCCATGTCAGAGGAGAGAATGTTTGAAATAGATAAAATTTCATGTCATTTGGACTGAAAACTTCAGTACTATTCACAATTGAGTCCAGATTGCTCAGCAGTGTGATTCCAGGCATGCTCTATCTTAATAGAATAAGGGACATGCTATTATCTTCTAAAATCTAAAAAATTCTAAAAATCTGCTAAAGCTTCACTTCTGATGGGATTGGTGGGATGGATTGGAGTGGTATCTAATTAGAGATCTGAAGAAATGTGATTGCTAGATGATTTAGGGGTGATAAATCAAGACTCCTATGCTCACTCTTACACAGATGCAAGAGGCAGAGCATTTCTCATACAAAACAATAATGTATGTCCACAATAAACTATGTTGGTAGAACAGTGTCTTCAAGAGGAGACCATTGTGTATATTGATTGACCAACCAGGTCTCCTTATCTTATTCTCACCAACTATGGCTGGGATATTCTTGCAAGATATGCTGCTGCCATTGTTGTCACTCCACATTACCTGTAAGGTCTTAGAAGAGCTTTAAATGAACAATGGTGATTGCTACCCACTGAGCTCCTAGACCCTATTATTTACAGCCTGAAAACACGACTGAGGAAACCTGCATTGTTGTTAAGGATGACCACATCTCATACTGAGGTAATTTGACTATACAATTTCGGCACCTGCATCTCTGGTACTATGTCAACTGCCTCTCAATTTCTATTTAGACATTGCAAGAAACAATGCATAAAAATTGTTCTTATAGGTATCAATGACACTGAAACATTGGGCAACTCAATTCAATTTTTTTTGCCAACAAGATTTACAAAACACACACATTGTATATATATGCATGAGATTTTGAAATCCAGTTGTCTTAAGGGAGATCCCATCAAGAAGATAAGAGGGTATCATGTGTCTAGGCAATTAACAAAGGGGATATATAGCAAAAACAATACAGGAAAAAATATTCAAAAGAGAAAAGTTGGTAGTGTCAGCAAATCTTTATATTGTTATTTTGGTCAAGGAATTCACATTTTATGTATTCTGAAGAAGGTAAAAGGAACAAGAAATAAGTAAGAATAGAGTCAGATACTAAATGAAAAAGGATAGAATAGGGGAGATGAAAGAGGAAGGTAAGAGATGGTAAAGGAATTCGATGGTAATTTCAGCCTGGCTACAATAGAATGCGAAATGTTAATGTATCTTTAGATAAACTGAAGCATAAACATGATTTTTATTTATTTATTTTTTTAATTGCTTAAGAAGATCAAGGACATCAGTCGGAATTTCATTCCAAAATTAAGATAATGTGTAACCAACAACTGCTCTTTGATAGTTAGACTTAATCTTTAGAATTGATAGTGATAGGCTGATAATTGATCAACCATTCTTATCATAGGAATGAATGTGTGGCTTAATGGTTAGTGGAATACAGGGATAGAGTTTTTTTTATTAATTACTGAATACGTGAAGACCATCAATTGTAATTTATATCAATTCTGTCCTTTTCCATAAAGGGTCAGAGGTTTTTTATTTAATTTTTTTTTTAATTGGTTTTTGTTCTATAATTCTAGATTGCCCTCCTTTTTGCTCCAAGTGTTCTTCCCTTATGATGTGTGAGCAGTGCATGGCAGGACATTTCTTGCTATTTGGTCATTGTGTGAAAACTTGTGGAAAAGGATTGATTGAAGACAGAAGAAATTTTTTATGCAGAGGTTGGTATTTTGTTAAGTATTAAGTAAGAATTACATATTTTTTTTGAAGGGATGGAAGAAATATGGATGGATAAGGAAGAATGGGTTTGTTCCAAACAAAAGAACATCAATATAAAACATATTTAAGTTTTATAGCTTAAAATATGTTTCTTGCTAACATATCCAAACTGATCTATATAGTCTTCATTGAATTTATTTCTTGGTATTAACAACTCTATTTTACACTCCTGAAGTATAATATGAGAACCTATAATATTGGGTTGTTTAATAAGTTCCCACTTTTTTTTTATGTAGTTTTTTCCTGCCATTTTGTGCTTTGTTAGGTAAAATTTATATATGCATTCGCAAGTATTTTTCTTCCTCTACAAACCTATATGCTTCAATTTTTCAAATTAATTAATTTAATCAATTTTCAGGCTTTTGAAATGGAAGTTCCAGAGGTAAAAAAATGCATTTTCGACATCTGCTCTATTTCGCCTTTCGTCGTGGTCAAAAAGCTATGGAAGCAGCTTGCGCATTTGTGACATGTATGGAGTAGATGCTATAGCTCCGAGGACTGCTCAAGATTAGTTTTCCAAGTTCAAAAAGGACAATTTCGACCTAGGTGACACACCTCGCACCGGCCGACCTTCCGACTTCGGCGAAGATCGTCTAAAGATGTTTCTGAAGGAAGATAGTCGTCAAACAACACGAGAGTTGGCCGAAAAGATGGGCTGTACTTTCAAGACGAGAGTTGGCCAAAAAGATGGGCCATACCTTCAAGACCATCACTAACCATCTTTACTCCATGGGCTTTACTCAAAAACTTTGAGCTTGAGTGATGACAACAAGGAGAATCGTTGCGAAAAAGCAGCTCAAAATCTCGCCTGACATCGTGCAACACACAGTCACAAGCAACGATTTTTATACAGAATTGTCACCGGGGATGAGAAGTGGTGTCTTTACGTTAATATGAAGCAAAGAAAAGAGTGGACGATACCAGGAGACACACTACAGCCGAGAGTCAAGCAAGATCTCCATCCCAAGAAGACAATGATCTGCGTCTGATGGGACTGTGAAGATGTGATCTACTGGGAAATGCTGGAGAAGAACAAGACTGTCGATAAGGAATGCTGTCTCACCCAACTTCATCGCATGAACGAAGCAATTCAGCAGAAAAGAGCCGATTGACACGGCCAAGTCGTCCTTCTTCATGACATTGCGCACCCACATACTGCAAACATCGTCAAGGAGGCTCTGAATCACCTCGAATGAGAGGTTCTACTGCATCTGCCATACTCTCCGGACCTTGCGCCAACAGATTATCACCTTTTCCACTCTATGTCGAACCAAATGAGGGGCGTAACCTTCACCAACGAAGAAGACCCCAAAAACTGGCTCACCCACTTCTTCAACATACAATCATAAGATTTTGGCGGGACGGCATCGATAAGTTGGTCGATAGGTGGGAACAGGTCGTAAAAATTGATGGAGAATATATTATTGATTAATTTGTGGTTATAATTATTGTTTTCTTCAATAAATCTTATAAGCAAAAAAACGCAGGAACTTATTTCACAACCCAATAGATATCTTCTCAATCAACTGCATCTTGATTTTCATAAAGAGAGTGTCTGAAAAAGAGCTATGGAGTTTACCTCAAGTATTTTCTATTTGAACCACCATACAATGGTGTTTTGAGCATATTTGGGAAGCGACAATATTGATGTTGTAGTACAAATATTGTCCACCAGATAGTGTCGTGTTGCACTAATGGTGTTACCACAAGGAAAAGCAGAGTGCATGTTATGGTTTGCAAAAATGAAGTCGTTGACAACTGTCCAAATTAATTTCAGGCAGGCATATGGTAGGAATGCTCCAAGTGATAAAAACATCCCTAAGTGGCTTCAACAGTTCTTGGAAACAGGAAGTGTTTTAAAAGGATACTCACCAGGCCTATAACAAGTGCAGAAACCATAGAATGAATTCGACTGGCTTTCCAGCATAGTCCGAAACATTTGGTTCAAAGTGAGGTATCAATTAAACATTCCTAGAAGCACTATGAATGATGTTGTGTACAATAGATTGAAAGTTTGTGCTTATTAACTGCAGCTTGTTCATCATATCCAGCTTACCGATAGGCCACAAAGAGTTCAGTTTGTGGCAAAGTTTCATGTGCATGGAGTTGTGAATCATCATAATTGTCGGGTAAGGGAGATCAGAAAATCCTCTTGAACTAGTGGAGTTCGTCAGTAACAGTCCGAAAGTCAATGCCATGAGCAGACAATTACAAGTGTGGCATACCTGGAAATTGTCAAGGAACTTTGTGTTTCCCCAGATTGAGAATGTGGAAGCCCTCATTTTCCAACAGGATGGAGCCCTACAACATTATGCAGCGATTGTGTGGATTGTGCTAAACATTCGATTATCAGGAAAATGGAAAAGGCAGAGGAGAATTCTTTGCCAGCACTCAGTCCTCATTTGACCCCATCGGATTTTTTCTTCTGGGGATATGTAAAAGATATTGTTTATTATGAAAACATCCAGTCCCTTGTCTATCTGTGCCATAGAATAACAGCATCATAGAAGCAAATCCTGTGGATATGCTTACCTCAGTGGAATTCTGTTTTGATCTCTGAAGGGCTGTAAATGGTGCACACAATGAATTACACTAACAGAAAGTCAAACTTGTCATACGGTACTTGTCGTACTTGTCGTACTTTGATAATACAGTATATGCTACATATATTTCTGCTTCAAAATGTCATAAAATAAATTTCATTGAAAACTACGAAGTTCTTTTTCAGAGACCCTAAATATGTTTTTAAGAGAATGCTAAATGAAGAAAGAAACTTAAAGGATATATCAGTATGTCTTTTTTCCTTCTGGCTCTTGTTTCAATCTTCAAAGTAGCATTCAGCCTGCATCATGAAGCAATCCACTACTTGAAATTGAGACTAATGTACAAAAGACATTCAGTTGCAAAGTCACAAAATATTGAAAATTCAGTATCTTGGCTTAGTCAAGTCAAGAAAATTCATTGCACTGCTGTATAAAATACATGAAACTCTACTAAATACTTCTATTTCAATAACAGTAAATTTTTCAATCTGATTGTATAATCATTTTCAAGTATTAAAATATCACACAAATAATGAGCCAATAAGATATAAAGGACAAAAGCTTTTTTTTTCATATATCTTTACATTTAATTCTAAGATACCTTAACCATGATAGAAAATATTGATTGTTTTATATTCTACGCTACATTCCTTCATGGGTAAATCAATTTAAGCTACTAATAAATTAATGTGTAATAACACATTAAATAATTGTAAATCTCAAAGCTTACTTCAAGAATGGCTTTTGCACTCATGAATGTAAAAGCTATAAAAATTAAAAAAAAAAATAATAATTTAAATATACTAACTTTTCAGATTTACGAAGTATTCTAGTTATGAAGCTGATGGAATCTAATTAATAATGTAATTTCATTTTAGATATTTGAAGGAATTGTTTTTTTTTTTCCCTAATTATATTTTATAATTTTTAAAATATTCCCTAGATTATTCCATTTCTCCAAAAATCCATATCAACAATTCATTAGTTGCTGAATTTGATAGCTGGACATCTTTGAGTAAATCCTTTGTAACAGTGGAGGAAGATGCCAATTCTGATGTTGAAATACTTCAGCTGAAAGTTACATCTTTACCAACAAATGGTAAACTCTTGAGGACTGTATTAGGCGTGGATACAGAAGTTTCAGAGGGAGCTTTGTTGAAACTGAGTGACTTTCAGCAAAGAAAAATTTGGTTTAAACATGACCCACAACAGTCAAGTGAAGGTAAAGTCAGTTTGTTGTAATTAGGATAATTATGTATTTGCCATAAAGAAAAAAAAAAAATCACCAAGCAGAACATTCTTTTTTTTTTTTTTAATTTTGACTTAAAAAAAGAAAAATCTTGTTTTTTAAATTGATAATTTTGCCTAAAACAAGCCTTTTAAGCAATGTAATATGCCAATTGTGTGTAATCTTTGTATAAATTTTGGAGTCTTTTACTTTAAAATACCTGTAACTATTTAATACAGTTGTGATTTTTTTCCCCCTTCTCTAGGTAGAATGATATTTCAAGTTATCAGTGGATTTCATGAAAGAAGGAAACAACTTGTCAACATTTTAGTATTGAGCAAGCATCCTCCAGAAGTTACAAAAAATGAACCTTTGTTTGTGAATCGAGGTCAACAAAAAGCAATTACCATAGAACTGCTTAATGTGGTTGACCATGATAAAGGAAGTAGTGCACTAATTTCTGTGTTAGAAGGTTAATATTCATTTTTATTACTGTTGTTGAATCTTTCTTAATCATAAGGCATTGGAATTCCCTAATTGCTTTAACAGAAAAGGAATGTATTATGAATGGTACTCCTATCATTAGTTCTTGTCGGTGTTAGCTTTGTTTATTGGGTAATTATATAAAAAAAAATGTCAACTATCCTTAAAATTATCAGGAATGCATTCTTGAATATTTTGATGAATTTCAAAATAATGAAATAAGGGAATCAGTATTTATAAGAAATAATTCAAGATGCCTCTAAATGCTATCCAACCTCCCAAGGTCTAAAGAATTTTTTATTTATTCAAATCTATTTCAAATATCACAAATCATTCTTCTTAATTATAATAAAAATTTATATAAAAATATATTTCAATAACAATTACTGTATGACCTCAAGAATCAGTGAACAAATGTTTTTTTAAAATGAAAAGAAATTTAACGTGCCCAATGATTAAAATAATTAAGTAAGCAAACGAAGGCACAATGCTATAAGAAAGGATTCTATAAGAAAATTCTACAAATGTAATCGGCTGATATAAAAAAACAATGTTTTTTTTACAAATAAGAAAAAAAAATCACAATCGTAAAATTAATAGAGAATATGGTATATCTTTTATACTGTATATTGTGTTCCTTTGTATGTACAATACCTGATGTGGTACTCCTACAGAATTGTGAAGTCATACGAAAATCAACAGAACACTTGAGCTCACTTGTAGTGCATTCTGAAACAAAAATGCTACAACAATTCTTTAAGGACAAAATCCTATATTCATAATGACAACTCTACTAAAAAGCAAATAGTCAACAACTTTTAAAACAACCTGTATGCCTTTTTAATTTAAAAAGACAAAAACAAACAACAAACAAACTATTATTATCATCAGTTATAACAGAGCTATATGTTCTCAAGCATTAAATGAAGTAAAGAATGAATACATTGACAGGTATGCAAAATAATCTTAAATAGATAAGGTTTTAACACTTTATTGGATATATAGGTATCCTTATTTTCAGGACGACAGACACAGGAAATCATATAGAACACTATAGGTAAGAGGATCAGGAATAAAGATGGGATTTTTTTTTTTTTTTTTTTTTTTGAGGAATTATGTTACTTAAGGAGATTATCATGCACAATTTAAGCTAAAAGTCAGCGTATATACATAAGACTGAAATTAGAGGTCTTTGCATAAATTAGAAGTCTTTACATGAAGTAAAGGATCCCATCTGATCATAAATAATGTATGATCATATGGGATCCATTACTTCATGTTCAGCTTGATATACAAGAAAACATTTGCTTATCTGGCCATTCTGCATATGGTTTACTGATATATAATCGCATCAAGGACATCATTCTCCATTGCAGCTTACAATGGAGAGCAAACAAAACTTTGTGAGATATTTTACGACTAACTGTGAGGTATTCTATGACTAAAGCATATACTCTGAAGATGTCAGGAAAAGTAATCCAACTTTTGTTAATTGAATCTTTAAACTTTAATTTTGAAAAAATTATGGATGGATATTTCTCTGGTAGTTTGTCTGCCACATAGTGTTATGATAGTGGATAGACTTAATCCATGGACTGTATAGAATATATGATTGATATTGCAGTAATTTTAATGTAAATTTCAATACAACAGAAAAATAATGTTGCCATTCACTATAAAGCTTTAAAAACTGACAACTAGACAAAAAGTATTTCTAAAATTAAGTTAGTGTTGTAATTCATATTTCTGACTGCAAATTTTGGATTTTAGATGCAACATTAAGTTAGTGTTGTAATTCATATTTCTGACTGCAAATTTTGGATTTTAGATGCAACATTAAGTTAACATAGCAACAGCCTCCACAAGAATGACTACTGATGAAATCAATGCCAATTTGCCACAGAGTTGGTTCATCCTGTTTGAGCTTGTAACAAACAACATCTATCACTGTTGATAGTTTTTCAATATCAGATGTTTCCTTGTCTTTTCAAGTAGTTTCATGTGACATTCATTACTACTTTCACAAATGAAAACTCAACATGTGAACTTGATTCAGGCTTATCATACTTGAATTTCTCTTAAATTGCTAATTTATTCTGCTTACTCCCCCCTGAAAAAAATTAAATAATTATAATTATTACAGCTGATTACATTTGTAGAATTTTTGAAAAATGTCTGTTATTTGGGCTTGTTTCTTAGTTTTTCTAATAAAAATAAATAGGTGTCTTTCATCAAAAATCTGTAGCAAATTCCATTGTTATAATCACCGAGTACACTGTCCCAGTTCTGTTTCTGGCCACCAAAATTTTTCAGTTGACTAACTTAAAAATAAAGGATTCTTCAATATATTTTTGATCTGTGATACTATTCTAGTTATTCTAAAAAAGAAAAAAAAATATCTTGCTCTCTAGGAGATTTTATAACCAATTTATGTACTAATTATGTTGTGTTTAAAAAAAAATAAGGATTAACTATTATTTTTTTTTATCCCCATTGTTTAATGAAGTACTTTTTACATATGCATTTTAATATCATGGATTGATTCATTGCTGCCCTGAGATAGTTTTTCTACACAGTTAAATTTCTTATGGTCACTTCATACACTATGTGATCAAAAATATCTGGACCCCCTCTACAGTAGTGAACTGAAGCCTAGATGGGATGACGAGATCACGAACCGGTTTAAAGGGAGGCAAGAAATAGTGTGTTATTCATTAACACGAAGTAACAGACAAATGGGTCAATCAGTAGATCTCAGTGACTTTGGATGTGAACTGGTCATTGGCTGCCACTTGAGTAATAAGTCTGCCAGGAATATTTCAACACTTCTAAAGTTGCCAAAATTGACTGTTGGTGATATGATTGTGAAGTGAAAATGGTAAGGTGCAACTAAACAAAATCCATGACAAGGTAGGCCACTTATATTGACAGACCAGGATCATAGTGTTGAAGAAGGTGATTCATGCAAATAGCCTGACATTCATTGAAGCAATCACCCATGAGTTTTACAGTGATCTAACACTAGCCAGTCCATGACTTCGTTGAGAAGTTAGGGGAATGAGGTTTCATGATCGAGCAGTTCAAACCAAACATTTCCCTTGTGAATGCTAAGCGCTGCCTGAAGTGGTGTAAAGAGCAGTGCCACTGAACAGTGGAAATGTGTAATGTGGAGTGATGAATCCACTATACCATGTGGTTTTTTGATGGAAGGGTTTGGAACTTCATCTGCCATCATGTGTAGTGCCAGCAGTGAAGTTTGCAGTGGAGATGGTATTCAGTGTGGGAGTGTTTCCATGGAATGGACTCGGCCCTCTCTTGTACCACTGCACGGCAATGTAAATACAGAAAGGTACAAGGACACTTTGGCTAGTTATGAACTGTCTAAAGTAGAGAACTATTTCATTGGTGTCACTGCCTCTATCAGCATGACCACACTCCATTAAACAATTAAGGTCTGTGAGGTAATAGTTTGTGAACAATAAAGTTCTACAAATGGACTGGCCTACCCAGAGTCCCAACATAAACCCAATTGAAAATCTATGGAAGTAAGTAGAACTTAGTCTGCTTTTCTCGAGATCCCAACTTCCCACATCATGACCTGCTCTGGTACAGCTCTTCAGAAGAATGGGCTGCCATTACTCCAGAGATGTTAGGCACCTAGTGTAAGTCCCTAGCAGAGTAACGGTTTTTCTAAACATGAAAGTCTGACTACAGTTTCGCATAGATGTTCAGATATTTTTGATCTCATAATGTATGAGTTTGCAAGTTCGAAAGATATTCTCATAAGACATCTTAATAAAAATATAAGAATTATTTCACTATATCTTTCATGTTTTATATTTGATTTTGATTTTGTTATAAGAGTTGCAATAAATTTCTTGAAATATTAGCTTCTTTGATCTACTCCAGAGCTGCTCTACTTCCTCTGAGGTGAAGTAAAACTAAAGTGAATTCACAATTTTAGCAAAAATGTTACTTCAGAAATATAATAAATTTCTATTTTTTTAGACATAATTTTTCTTAACTTAGTTCCAAATGATATCACTTGCTGCTCAAAGATACAATATATGGCCAGAACCCTTCCGACATAGTGGATTGGGCAGGTTCAGGAAGTTTGATGCGTCATCGGATGCTATAAAAACATTGGTGGGGGCTTGGACTGTCATAATTCTGCGTTCCCGATAAAATGTGACGTGATAATCGGATACCACCGTTACAGGAAATTGGTTCGTGAAATTGCAGACATGCTGCAAGTGCCAAAATCAACTATGAGTGATGTAATTGTAAAATTACGAAGTCGAGGCAGTGAAACGACAGCTGCACGAAATGGTAGTCCAAGAAAACTGACTGACCATAGCCGTCGAACCCTGAAGAGAGTAGGGAAGCAAAATGGCACGTCTCCATTGATAGTGATGACAACAGAGTTCCAACATGCGTCAGGCATTGTCCCTAGCAGCAGGACTGTTCGCTGAGAGCTAAACTACTTGGATTTCCATGGCCGTGTGGCCGCTCAGAAGCTGAATATCTCCGCTGTCAATGTGAAGCATCGGTTGCAATGGTACAGAGCTCACTGCCATTAAACTGTGGAGGAGTGGAAAAACATTCTTTGGAGTGATGAATCTCGTTTCACGATCTGGCAGTCTGATGGACACATGTGGGTTTGGCGGATGCCTGGCGAACGCTTCTTATCAGACTTCATTGTGCCAACTGTTAAGTTCGGTGACAGCAGCAGAATGGTGTAAGGGTGTTTTTCGTGGTTCGGCCTGGATCCCTTAGTTCCTGTGAAGGGCAACATGAACTCTGCAATGTATCGGGCCATTCTGGACAAAGCTGCCCTCCCAACTCTGTGGCAACAGTTTGGGGAAGGCCCGTTTCTCTTCCAGCAGGATAATTGTCTCATACACACGTCGAAGCTTGTGCAGCCTTGGTTTGATGACGTGGGTGTTCCACAACTTGACTGGCCGTCTCAGAGCCCCAATCTCAATCCCATTGAACATCTGTGGGATGAAATAAAAAGCAGATTTTGAGCCCACCCACATTGCCCATCTTCCTTGGCCAGGCTCACTTCAGCTGTCATGGCGGCCTGGAAGTCAGTTCCTGTGACCATCTATCAAAACCTAATGAAAAGTCTTCCCAGATGTGTACAGGTTGTCATCGATGCAAAAGGGGGACCGACATCATATTAATATGTGCCTCAGGAACCTTAGTGTCCTGACCACAGGGTGTCCGAATACTTTTGGCCATATAGTGTATATTTGTATTGTGTACATAAGTTGTTATAATGAAAGGATAACTATTATAACATACCATTTCTAATATATTTCACAGTAAAGAAATATACTTTTTTTATATGGAATAAAATTAAAAATTATAGGAACTATCTTTATTTGTTATTCAATTAGAATAGAAAAAAAAATCAGTAGAGAATACTTACAATACTTCAGCATTCTTTTATAAATAATGAATTGTACTTTGTCACTAATACTAATACAGTTAAGCTTTATTTCAGTCATTCATGCTCAACTAAGTTTTAGAGTAAGCATTTCATTTTTTACTTTATGGAGGAACTGCTTTTTAAATATATTATACATTTAATTATTTATGATTTCTAGGTCCATTGCATGGAAAGTTGGTTTTCCTAAATCATACTGAAGTGAAAAAATTCTCAAATGACGATATCAAAGAGAAATCCATCTATTATATTCATGATGGTTCTTTTTCTCCAAACGACATCATAGTAATGCAGGCCTCAGATGGGTTTAATATAAAAAATTTTGTCTTTCATATTCTGATCATTGCAAAGGTAAAGTACTTACATTTGTTTATGAGATTGTTAAATAACTTACATGGCTTTTTTATGTTAAATTATCATTATTTCAATGTTAATAATAGCTTGAATTACTGGCTTTTAAGATACTGCTAGAATAGGAAGATGTTAATTATTTTAATAACTGTTTTGTGTTCACTTACAAATAAAACGTTTTATCAAAGTAAGTTATAGACTTTATGTTTTAATAATTGAAAATTTCTATATTATAAAGCTTTAATTACAAAAACTTAAAAAAAAAAAATAGACTACATCACAATATATTGTATAATGGCAAACTTTAATTCAAATCATTAATCTTTCTTTAACGTGCGGAGTGAACTAACTAAGAACACAATTGACACGCACAATTTACGCAAAGGATTCGCACCCCGAGCTGTCATCGTGAAGAGACTGGGACGGACCGTTTCGCACTTATTAGTGCTCATCAG
>JAFIDM010009631.1:329941779-330000759 GCA_023159025.1 Thereuonema tuberculata | reverse complement strand
CTGATGAGCACTAATAAGTGCGAAACGGTCCGTCCCAGTCTCTTCACAATGACAGCTCGGGGTGCGAATCCTTTGCGTAAATTGTGCGTGTCAATTGTGTTCTTAGTTAATTTAATTCAAATCATTACCATTCAATCACTTTATTGAAATGAATTGAAAGATAGTAGAATTTCCTTTGATTAGGATCAAATTACCATTAAAAACAACTAAGTATTTCAACTAAGTATTCACAACTGTAGTATTTCATTAATGTTAAAATATTAATCCATTTAGTTAGTTATAAATTATTTATACTTATCTTCAAAAGTATAACGAAAATTTGAATAATTGTGCTTCTAATTGAAAACCAATTTTATGCTTTTTGCTCAGCCTTGAACTAATAATAATAATAATTCATTCATGAATTCATTTTAGTTCAATTAGATTCTAACAATGTCCTGTTAGAAAGCATAGTTTCCTATCAACATTTGTTACAGTTAAGTTCATAAATATTGATACAATTAAGTTATTATTTATATTTGATAAATTAAATTTGATTAAAAAAATATAACAAAATGACAAATATTTTAGGTTAGATATTAATTATTAATTATTATATTAATTATTTACATTTTCATTGAGTTTTCAAAAAGTTATTCATTGGTAAATATCTATAATTAATGTTTACATAAATTTGTGGGTATGAAGACAAGTTTTAACACAAATATGATAGCTAAATTACATAATATATATATATATATATATGGGTAAAAATTAGATAAGTGGCTAAATCTAATTCCTGACATTTATAACCCGGAAAAATTGTTTATTTTTGAAATTAAATGTTTAAAACATTTATAATACCTCCTTATTAATCATATCAAGTATGTTTAAGATAAAAAAAAATAAAAATTAGGCATTAAAATTTCAAGGCAGTATATGAAAAGTCATTTTTCTGCCGGGTGACAATTCCATGTTCGCACCTTCAGTTCACTGTAATTTAAAATATTGTTATTTCCAAACATGAAATCTGGGTTTAAAATAATTATTATATGTTATAGAACATAACATGAAGACTAAAATGTAAGCTAATATGTAATTTGATAATATTTCAGAGGTTTTGTAGCGGGGACTATACTACTCATCATTTTCCTGCTCCAAATTAAAATCACATTCATTGTTCCATTTCTTTAAGGATTATGATTATCAGAGGCTTTGTTATGTTGATTTTCCTTCATATTGTTCTTTTATAGTAAGACATTACAGTTTAATTATGTTAGTAGTTGATTGAACTTCATTTTCCAATTAATAAGAATTGGAGTGATCATTATCCTGTATCTTTTCATTCGGTTGTCAGGGGATGTCATTTTCCTGTCAGACTCTTCATTTCTTGGCATACCACTTATAAAAATTCTATATTAAAGCTATAATATCTACTTAAGTATATGAAAAGTGATTTTGTTATCAATAATAAGTTAACAGTAAGTGAATTAAAAATTAATAAATGCATATTTCTTAAATTTTTTTCAATATTTTTCTGTGTTTCATTTTAGCCACTTATCTAATTTTTACCCATATATATATACAAGTAACTTCCATAAAGAAAAGATATGTATTATGTATAAAGCTTAAATTATATAAGGTCATAGATAAATTCTCTCTAAAAAGAGAATGACAACATTTAGAAATTTTATGTTTACTTATGATCAATCTTTGTAACATGCCATTTCTTTACTATTTTTCTTTTTAGAAACGAATTATAATCTGGAATAGGCCTATTATTATTCATTTCTTCTATTCGATATTCAGCATTTCTTTTTCCAAAACTATTAAAAATATGTGGATAATCTAATTTGATTTTACTTTGGTTTATGAGGTTATAATTTTTTTTTCAAAAGAACTAAATGTAGTTTCAATTTTAAAGTAATTTTTTATTATTAAATTAGATAAACAGTTTTGTTTTGGATATAAGATTCCACATTTCAACATTAGTTCTTGTGTAGTTTCTTTATGTTTGTTATTTTTTTTTTTTTTTTTTTTTTATAGAAAGCACTAATTTTATTATTTTATTTTGTAGTTTGTGTATATTTTTTAATTCAATATCAGCTAGTAATATTAGTCCAGATTTGAGGAGCAAAACTAATTAGTGAGTCAAATGCTTAGTAAATCATCATTTTAATTTTTGTGGGCAAAGTATCTTTAACATGGAAGAAAATGTAAGAGAGAATATTATTTTTGTTTGTTTTTGATATGATAATTTTTACCATGTATAAGTTTTATTTAATAGTTGGACTATATTAAAGAACAATAAAGTATTTAAGCATATTGTTCTACAATTCAGATTTAAAGTTCTTGATTGGAATTTTTAGTACATTAGTCTTACTGTACTAGTCTTCCATGCTAAAACACATAAGTCGTTGCACCCCATTTTGAATAGGCCTTCCAGCAGTTATTTTAACACATTAAAACAATTTTGCAAACAAAAATTTAAAAAATTTGTTGCTTCACCTTTTCTGTTTTTCTTTTTTTCTCCACGAAGTCTAAATCACATTTTTTGTAGATGCAAGTTCTTGTTCTATGTCACATTTCATGTTTCAACCCTATATTATCACTTTGTATCTATCTGTCTCTCATCCAGCTGAGATTCTACTCTATCCTTCTATTTTTTTCATTGAGAAGCTTACATTCTTGCTTTCACTTTGACTTCTAATCTTAGGATTGTAGTTTTATACAACTCAGACTTTGAAAAGACTATTTGATGTGTCTATACTAAACAATGGTAGAATAGTTATTTATCTGCTTTAATTAATATGTTTCAGCATTTGGCTCAGTTATCGTATTCGTTAGTTCTTTTGAGTTCAAATCTTTTATTCAGTTTGATTAGGATGGCCAATAAGCTATTAATGTTAATTATTATTAAAAAGTAAATAAAATAAAAATAGTATCTTAATAATTTATGTATTCTATTTAGTTAATGATATTTTTTAGCATTTTATCTATTTATGATTAAAGTAGCTAATTTACAAATTTCTTATTTTAATCAGGGAACCACAACTCCTACTGTTCTCAGGAATACTGGGTTAAAGTTCAAGAAAGGTGAAATGGTTCCAATCACAACTGAACATCTACAAGTGACCTCCACTCAATCACGTGACGATGATTTAATTTTTATTCTTAAACCACCAACTAACAATCCAAAGTATGGTAAGTAAATCAAATTATAGTTTGATTATAGAAAGCCATTTTCAAATTAAAAAACCCTGATGAACGCATTACTTGGTCATATACTAACATAACGTAACATTACATTAAAATCATATTATATTTCAGCAATTAATGTGAAGTGTACTGCGGAATGTAAGATGTATTATGCATTGAAATTGAAAAATTTCTTTGCAAAAGATACTATAGATTTTTGAACTGCAAATCTATGTATCTTTTGCAAGGAAATTTTTCAATCCTTTGATGCAGTAAAGGAATGTATAGTACACCTACAGGCTAGTACACTTTTGTTAATACTGCAGTTAAAAAAAAACAAAAAAAACAACCCTATAGTTTCTTCTGTAAGGGAATTTTTCAATCCTTTGATGCAGAAAATTTCCAAATAAGAGCTTACATTCTCAGAGTATAAGTTGTGCTGATTCCATCACTTAGCATGATCTTTATTCATATTTCATTTATAAATTAAATTTAATTTGTTTTCAAAGATGAAGCTGCTCTGTAAAGGAAAATCAGTTAAATTACTTTTTTTCAGGTTTAATTTTGGTCAAATTTATATAGATAATAAAACTTTGAAGAAATCTGAAAGCAGTGCTGAAATTCATAAGAAATAAAATTTACCAAACAATTGGGAATTACTTTTACCAAGAATAATAAAAATAAATGACTTGTGGCAAAAAGTTTATTTTGAAACTTGAAGATTAACTTATTGCATAATTATTATTGTAAACTTAAATTTAATTCTTGATCACAAATTTGCAATTTTTCAATTTTTCTAAGATGTTAGTATAACAATATTCAGCTCAATTATTAAGTTTAAATAATTTGTATTCTTGGCAGGTATTTTGATGATGGTGGTTCCCAGGCCAACAGGAGTGTTGGAAGATGGTTGGGCAGATCTTGGAAATGGATACATAGCAAGACCAACTCTCAAGTTCAAGCAACTAGATCTCAGCGAGGGTCGACTACATTATAAACACTTGGCTGAAGAACATAAAGATGACTTCTTTACATTTGAGGTTCTTTTTATTATTATATGCAGTTTTAAAAATGTTACTTTTATTTACAGTTTATATCATACAGGGAAATGAAAATATAATGAAATATCACATCTATTTTAATAGGTAAATTGAATAAAATAAATGTATCTTGTAAAATTGCAATTGTTTTCAAGGTTTATTTATCATACCTTATTAAAGGCAGTTTCATAATATTCCTAAGGAATCTTTTGTAAAACATGGACAGTACTAAAAACTTTTGCACATATAATAAAAGTTCAAAAGTAATAATTCACATCTGAAAATCAAAAAAAGATAATACTTAAACAAGGACTGTTTCAACCCGCTACAACTGCAGGTTATCTTTAGTGTCTAAAGCTGAAGATAACCTGCAGTCAGAGCAAGTTAAAACAATCCTTGTTTAAGTATTTTTTTTTTTTTTTTTTTTTTTAATTTTTAGATGTGAATTAATACTTTTGAATTTTAATTATGTGTGGAAAAGTTTTTAGTGTTGTCCATGTTATTCAAATATTTGTAAGAGTTCTTGATCTTACCTTCCCACTTTATTTTTTATAAATGTAAAGATAAACTCATCTCGTTACTTGATATAATGAGAGCAGGAAGTGCATAATTTGCCAACTGGATAAAACTTTGTGAAAATGAGCAGAAACATCTGAAGCATGTGAACATTTGATAGAATATTTTTTTTTTGATAAAAAAAAATGGTTTATTAACTAAAATCAATAATTTCCCACTTATTTGAAATTGCACATTAAATTAAAAGTAATATTTTTATTTCATTATTAAATGGGACAAATTATTTTATGATGTTGATATTTCTGTGGCCATTCTGCAGTGAATCTAATTGCTGTCTGGATGGCACCACATCTTGAAGGAAAATTTCCTTGCTGATGTTTCTAATATCTAGGGACAAGATATCAGCAAGGAAGTTTCCTCAAGATGTGGCACCATCCAGACAGCCAAGAAAATTCAAATTATTTTTTACTCTAAAGAAATTTCACTGGTGTATGGGAAAACTTCGAGATTTTTAAATTTTTATATTGCTAATCATTGGAACCTGGAGAAGGTCAAGCAGAACTGATGGGACTACAAGAGTATAGAGAAACTCCCCATTTTAAAAAACTTTCTAGAAATATTTTCGGATTTATAAAACTTTGCATGTCATGACTGGCATTTGCAAACATAGAATTTTCTTAATACGAACAAATACTGTATTTGTTCATAAATAAGTATAACAAATAGACATGAGCAACAAGACTTATAATAACAACCTTACATGCCAAATGCTAACATCTATTAATAATGGAACTGAGACATCTGTATATTAGTATTATTGGCTCATGTAGATATGGAAAAGAATAATGCTTTATCAGTGAAAGAAGAGTAAATGAGATGATTTAATCATGTTGGGAATCCTGCAATGTAATGATGAGGAACAATGAAACATAATGCTAATCAAGCCGAAATTACCAAGCAATTAAAGTGAATACTGTACTGAATATCTTTGAAGTTGGATATGATAGAAGTTCAGTTGGATGTATTGTGAAAGGATTGCAAGGTCTGCTGATACAGCATCAAGTGGCCCTCACATGATATCCTGGAAAATAGCAGTAATCCTTTGCCATGCACAACAAAGAAAGCAGTTTTCCAAGCAGAGTATGGTTTTCAGATGAATCCCATTCCATCTGTCTGAACACAAAAGGAATTAAATGAATCAGTGCCTTTATTTTTAGTGTTTAAAAAAAGGCCACATAAATAACTATCTTTCATTCATTGAGGGTCACTGTATAGATATACTGTTTCAGGAAAGGGACTAATTAAGTCACCCTTTCAGGAGGAGACATTGTGACATGGTGACTTGTTGCCATTAACATGAACATTATGAAAGGCAGATAATTTTTGTTTTGGAACATTCATCTTAACATTCAATAGTTCCAAAAGGCTATCCCATGGCTCTGACAAGGGAAGTGCGTGACCTCGAATGCTGAGAACCACATGTAAATGTGCTTAGAATATAAATCACTCATCCCAAAAGCAGTGGTATGAGTCATTCCCATGCAAAACTCCACGTCTTACCATGAGAGACATTTGAATGATCACCTATTGAAGGTCCAAGAGAGGAACTTTGGTAACGCGAAGAAACAAAATATTGATATAATAGGACCAAAAACACACACATTTCAATGTCATGACTATATTGCTATATTTCGCTCTGCTTAAAATAATTGTGCTATCTGAACAACAAACTTTTCCTACTGACCTGATAGTGTTGCACAGCTATTCAGTCTTCAAAGTGCAGGTGTGGGATTTCAATGAAGTGGTCAAAGCAAAGTGGAACAGAACAATATGCACATCTGACTAAAGCCACTTTTTCACATTCAACATCACTTTGCATTCAAGCAGTCCAATATCAAAAGCCACACTAATTACATTTACAAACGATGATATTGGTATGCCAATGTCATAACCTGCCTTTTGCCAAGCATATTGTAACATAGGCTTGCACTTCGGTGTAGAAAGTTGTTTGTATAGCACAGAGTGAAGTCTGATGATGAAATGACGATCGTGTAACTTGTGGTTTTTCACATTGTAGTCATACAAAATCAACAATCCTTGTCATGTAGAGCTTATATTGCCTAAAGAAGTACACATCAAGAGGTTGGCAATTTTTTTGTTGTTTTCGATAGCAATATCTTGAGATTAAGTATTTGTTAGTGCAGGTACAACATGCCACCGTTGGATGGCACAAGCAGACAACAGATGAGTTTTGCATGGGAATGACTCATACCACTGTTTTTGGGATGAGCGATTTATATTCTAAGCACATTTTCGTGTGGTTCTCAGCGTCAGAGGTTACGCACTTCCCTTGTGAGCAAGAGGAAGATGTTACAGATAATGTTAGAAAAGCTGGTCACTTCCTATCACAAGAAGTTATCCTTCCGTCCTGTTCCATTTTCCTGATCTGACACCACAGGAAACTTCATAAGGAAAATGTTGAAGAAAAGCCTCTCTATGATAACTAATTCCAAACATGCAAGTACAACCATACAACCTCTATGCTTCTAAAGGCATAGCTTTAAGTTTTTCAGCAAATTATACATGATAAACTTATTACATAACTTGCTAGAACATGTAGAGCTATACCTTCAGAAGAGTGGGGATTGTATGAAATATTTGCTTATTTGAGAATGAGTTGCATTATTCTTACAAAGCACATCATTGTATTAGTAGTAGTAGCAGTAGTAGTAGTCATAACAATAACTTGGAACCATTGATTCAATTTCTTTGTGGTGTAGTTATTTTCATGTGTATTACTTTTTTAATCAATATGTAGTATCAATATCATTATTTAAAACCAGGACATTTACACCAGATCTATTCTTTCTTTATTAATATTTTTTTTTTTTGCTGGAGATTTTTATTCTTTTTTTTTTTAAATCAGCTTTGTTTTGATCTCCAAAGGGAAAGGTTAATGTAGACCTTTTAATCAAATCATATTTAAGGGTTTGCGAAGTTGAGAAAAAATTAGTCTTTATTTATTATTTTACATTTTAGATCAGTGATGGAAAGCAGCCACCCCATATGTTGCGTGACCAATCTTTTAATTTAATTATAGAAAAGGAAAAGGATGATGAACTATTATCCACAGACAGTTCCTTAGAACTCACAGTAAGTAACAATTTAATTTTTGATTTATTCATTCTTTGATGTTTGTTTGGTATGTGAGTAAGAAAACCAACAGTAATTTATACTGTTCTTTACCAGGGTAATGGTATAAATTAATTATAAGGAAAAGAGTATTGTCTTGGCATGCTTGTTGATCCACATGTCTTCTTTATTATGAGAAACTTTTAACTTTAACATTATAAACCTGAAAATTGATGTAACTTGCAGAAAAAAACAAAAACAAAAACAAAAATCATTGCTTACAAACAAAATAAGAAGATTATTTATTACCATTTTTCTAAATTGAAGAACAAAGAAGAAAGATGATTAGGAGAAGTATTCAGTAATAGTCAAACCTATTTAATTTGGTTTCAACAAATATATTACAACGTGTCTATTAAACTTAAAAGAGTAGGCTTCTTCTACATTTTCATTGATGTGCAGGTAGTTATTATTAGTGCAATTCTGTTTTAGCATTTGCTTGCAGTCGTTCAGAAAGTAAAAGCAAAAATGCTTTCAATGTCACTAACATTAATACAGGACCAGACAAAGATATTTCTGTGCCCCAAGCAGAGGGTACTGGTTGCACCCTTTATTATGATAACACTAGAAATAAATTCAACTTTACATTATTTCAAAAAACAAATTGACAAATTGAAGAAAATAATGTAATAAAAATATACCTAATAACAAAGTAACAAATAAACATTGCACAGACTTCATCAAATATTAAAATCACATTTTCTTTAGTGATCACATTATCATCATCATAATATAGGACACTACAAAACAATGTGTATCACAGCTGCCAGTTCTTTAGCTGGTGTTGGCCTTCAAACGCATCGAATTCTTCCCAAGAATCTAGGATGTCGTAATGTATCGGCACAAAATATGTGCTGATCCAAGCAGTGCGGCTTTTTGGAGTTGACCGATGGAGATTTTGTCAATATTTAGATCTTGTAAGTGCTTACCAAGGTTTTTTGGTATAGCACCCAGTGTGCCGATAACCACTGGAACCACCACTGCCGGCTTGTGCCATAATCGTTGAACCTCAATTTTTAGGTCTTGATACCGTGTGATTTTTTCCAGTTCTTTTTCTTCCACTCTACTATCACCAGGTATGGCTATATCAATTAGCCATATCTGTTTCTTTTCTATCACTGTCAAATCTGGCATATTGTGTGCTAAGATCTTATCCGTTTGAATTCTGAAATCCCACAGTATTTTCACGATATCATTTTCAGTCACATTGTTTACTGTATGTTCCCACCAGTTGTTTGTTGTTGCAATGTGATAATTTTTGCAGATGTTCCAGTGAATCATCTTTGCAACTGCATTATGCCGCGTCTTATAGTCCGTCTGTGCAATTTTTCTACATGAGCTGAGAATATGATCCACTGTTTCATCAGATTCTTTGCACAAACTGCACTTTGAGTCCGTTGACGATTTTTCAACTTTTGCTTTAATTGCATTTGTTCGTAAAGCTTGTTCTTGAGCAGCTAGAATTAAGCCCTCTGTTTCTTTTTTTAATGTTCCATTCGTAAGCCAATACCAGGTCTTATCCATATCTACTTTTCCTTTGATGTTTTTAAGAAATTGGCCATGTAATTTTTTATCTTGCCAGCTTTCTATCCTTGTTTTAATTGCATTTTGTCGATAATCTTGTTTTGTTTTATTTACTTTTAGTAAATTTTGTTTTGTAACTGCAATAAGCATTTGTTCTTGACTGCTTTGTACATAATCTGCCAGTGCATGTTTTTCTTCTTCTACTGTTTGTTTAACTTGCAGTAATCCTCTACCTCCAGTTTGACGGGGTAGGTATAATCTATCAATATCACTGATTATTATTATTATTATTATTATTATTATTATATCGAAAAAGCTTCAAACCATGGGGTTCCCCAGCTAAGACAACATGTTGGGTCAAGGACCAAAGCACATATTGCCAAGTGTAAAGACGTGGGGAAGAATAGTTGGGGATGTGTGGTTGTGTCCATAAATTTCCTAACTATGCGTGTTGTGTTGAGTATCACAGCCTTCTGGAGTTGTGCGTAAGTGTTTTTATGAAGTCCTAGTGTGCTGAGGCTGTGGTGCAATGTGTGAGGCAGCAGACCAATGGCGGATAGGATGATGGGTACAACACGTACTCAGTCCTGCCTCCACTGCTTCTGGAGCTCGTGTGCTAGGTCTGTATATTTACTTATCTTGTCTGCGTGAGTTTTCTGCATGTTCTTGCTGATAGGCACTGCAATATCAATGAGATAGGTCTGTTTGTTGACCTTATCAACAAGTGTGATGTCAGGTCTGTTGTGATGTATAGTTTTGTCTGTGTGAATGGGGCGGTCCCAGTACAGCTTATGTGAGGATGACTCTAGTATGCTTTGTGGTGTGTATTTGTAGTATGGGACCGTGCTCTCAATAAATGAGTGTTTGTGTGCTAGCTGTTGATGAACGATCGACGCTGATTGTGTCGGTGGAGGTAGTCTGTTTGGAACAGAAGGGGACAGCCTGATATTATGTGGTTGATGTGGTTATGTGGTATTATTATTATTATTATTATTATTATTATTATTATTATTATTATTATTGAGCAAAAATAAACATATATAAATGATCTATCTCTGATGACAGTTGAAACATACAAAAAAGACTATTATCTTTGTTAAAAATATATATTTAAATACAAAAATGTATAATTGTGCAGGGTGAGCCAAGAAAAAAAAACCAATCAATTTTGGAAAGCCATAACTCATGAACAAGAGAAGCTGAGAAGTTGGAATAAAAGTCAAATTAAACTTCAATTTATTCTCTTTAAAACAATATTTAACAACACACGGCCATTTAATAACACTCAATAGGCCAAGTTATCCCTTTAAAATATATGGTATAAAATCCATTGTCAAGCATGATAATTTGTTTTTCTTCATTTCTCATGAAAATATCATTTTTTTTAATGATTTTTATTACGGAATATTCAAATACAAGACATAAGATAGAAGATCATTATTCAAGCATTATAGCAAGAAAATAACATCAGTTTATACAGGATTCTAGTAGAATACCCAAACTGTAATTGGAAAAATGCACAGTGGCTGATTTTCTAACAAAGCTCAGAAAGACTGGTGGTAACATTCAATGTTGTTAAGGAAGCAAATGTCTGAAAAGTATCAGGGCAGCAGAAAATATTGAATCTGTACATGAATTAGTTTTAAGTCAAGATGGTCAACCAGAAATAAGAAAGGTAAATATGAAATTGCAAGATAACATGGCATTTCTTGTATATCTGGTAACTTCCAATGCTGGCAGTCTCTGAACTTTTTTTTTAGAAAATCAACCACTGCCTGTATTTGCAATTATGGTTTGGATGTTCTGTTAGAATTCTGTTTAAATTAAAGTTTTTTCCTTGCTATAATGCTTGAAAACTATTTTGTTGTCTTCTGTTATTCTCATATTTAAAGATTGTGTAATAATAATAAAAAAAAAAGATATTTTGATAAAAAATGAAGAAAAAAAATTACATGTAAATGAAATTATCATGCTTGATAATAAACTTTTATACCACATCTTTTAAAGAATAACATTAAATGATCTTATGTTACATATATCTTTTTTAAGAGGATAAAGTGAAGTTTAATGTGACTTTTATTCCAATTGCTGTGCTTCCCTTATTCATGAGTTACACCTTTTCAAAATTGGAATGGTTTTATTTGATCCATCCTGTATAAGTAACTACATATTTAGAAACTCTTATAAAAGACACTGTGGGAGGTGTAGAAATCCAAAATTAGGAATTTTTTTTTTTAATATGTGCAGATGATATTGTATTAGTAATGAAAGTAGAACTAAGAAATATGAAATCACTTACAAAATTTAGTAAGGAATATCAGTTAGATTTAATCTTAGATAAGACAAGCATTGTTATATTTAGAAATGGGCAAAATTAGGTAAACAAAAAAATTGGTACTGGGATAAGTTGGAGATTTGTAAAGGAAATAACTATCAGTATTTAGAAAGATAGTTTCTTCAGGTAATTCACATAAGGAAATTTTAAAAATTAAGTAAAATAAATGAATTAATTAAACTCTGTGATAAATTGCATATAAAACTGGAAAGAGGTAAAATTTCTTATGATTTATGATTTAAGGATATAGTAGATAGTGCAGTTATGTATGGAATGGAATTACTATAGATGAATGGATGTTAGGAAAGGAATTGGATTCTTTGTGGTATCTATTTGTTAAGATATATTTTTTAAATTAGATAAATCAAGGCTAGATCATATCATTCAAAATGAATTTGGATTTTTGGAAATTTTGGTAATTTAGAAATTGAAGTTATTGAAAGAGCATTTGGTTTATATAGAGACACTTTTAAATTGTAGTGCTAATAAATATCCACTAATATATTTCAGAGAATTAATTTGTAGAGGAAAAAAAACAAACAACAACAACAAATGATTACATAGCATAATTAAAACAAAAAAGTAGGGTTAAGTTTTGATTTTAGATAAAGCCATATTGTTATCATAATGGAAAAATAATAAAATTCAAATTGTGAAGAAAATTGTTGAAAGTAATAGACACATTATGTATAATAAGATTTTAATTCTAGATATAATGAATACTAGAGGTTTTTATTTTCACATATCTTTGAGTCTTATCATATCACAATACCCAATCATCTTATTATTAAGAATTATATCTCCAATTAAGAACGAGAAATTTATGGAGCTTAAATGACAGTTCAGACTTGTGTATATTAAGAGGGTAATCTGTGTAGATTAAAATGTCAGGAAATATGGTTCCATGTATTTTTTTGAGTGTAAACAGTTAGAACAAGAAAGACAAATGTTAAATTTAGGAAAAAAAATTAAGAAGACAGAAAAATGGACAATTAATATATTAAATCTTAATGAGATGACCATAAGATTTACTTGGTTGTTTGTTAAAAAAGGAAGAGAAGTTGTAATAATAAAGTATATTGTAAGGATAAAGAAAAATGATGGATTAATATATTAAATTCAAATTGAGATAAATATATATGTTAATTATTTATGGTGCTATTTATGTGATGTAGGATTGGAATTTTTAAAGCAATAATATAAATTATTAATAAATTTAATAGGATAATTAAAAGATGCTGTTTTTTGAAAAAAAAAAATCATTTTTTCTTGCTTTTAAGCCTGTCAAATTTGAATCATTTCTTTAAGATCTACTTTTTTTTCTTTTTTTTTTTACTATATTGTTTCAATTGCTAAGATAATGAGACAGATTGTTAGGAAATACTAATAATTCATATGTATCCTAGGCCCCCCCCCCACACCCCGTCTACTATTAGATTATGTATTTTTTACTTCTTCATTTTAGGCTTCTTTACAGAACGTAGCTCATAGCAGGAGAAGCCTTATCAAAGAGATAGAAAGAGGCCTTATATCCCCGTTCTGTCTGTCCGCTGTTGCAAGAAATTCATGATTGGTCTGTGGACCATTTCAGTGGTGTTGTCGTAACCTATGTCATGGTTCGAAGAGCCCGTTGCTCAGGTTTAGCCTTACGAACTGTTAGTCAAGCTGGTGTTTATCATGGTTTTTATTTAAGAAATAGAACCAAAAAATAATAAAAAATTATCAGAATGCATTTTTAAACCTTAGGGAGTTTTTTCCTCTTATTTTAAAGAATTTTTCATCGAGATGAAAAAAGTTGTATTTTTGCTTGGAGGTTCAATCTACCTTAGGCGACACTGCACCCGATGTTGAGACCTTCTGATTGATTCACTTAAAAGCCACTCGCCAATAACAAATTACTGATCTGACGTACTGAAACTTATTTCAGAAGTAGGATTGTAGAAGAATAAATAACTTTATATTTATAAACAGTAATAAAATTATTTATTCTTCTGTATTTTTATTATAATGGGATCTCCAAATCTATGGAGAGCTTCTATTTTTTTCTGTGGGGTTTCCGAGATTATAACAGTTGTGTCAAATAAATTCTCACCCTTTGTTTCTTCAACTTCAGGAATTTCTATATTATTTTTCTTTGTTAAATACATTTCCACATTCTGCTACAATTGACTTATTTTCTCATTTTGGGCAGTATTGTTTTTTTTTTTTTTTCCCATAGTGGCTAGTTTTTCTATTATTGACTTTTGATTATCAGTGAGAATTGATAACTTCTTCATAATATCCACATTTGTTTATTTATAAATTCTTTACTGAGCTTACTTTTGAGAGGGTACCTTTTTGTTTCCTTTTATGTGACCCATACATTCACTGTATATAGAAGCCATGGGACATTATGCGATCACTACTGAAATTGCTGCTCCTACCTTGTTTTAATTTATGTAATTAAAAAAAAAAAGGTAGTGACAGCGATTAGTAAACTAATCACAATGCTTCGCAACGGCTTCTGATACGTATAAGACAATTTAATTGATATTGCTTTAATTTCCTTATTATTATAAATGTGATTGTTGTGAATGTAAAAGGCGCAATTGTTGCGATTGTTGTGATTGTTTTAGAGCTGTATTATACAGTAGAACCTCGATTAACCGAAATGGTTGGGACCGGACCTCCGTCGGTAAATCTAAAATTGCGGATAAAAGAGAGCACTTAAAAATGGCCGTCAGGAGATCGCAAAAATTTTAACACTGGATTTTAAACATGTACTCATGTACAAAATAACTAAATGTGATGTTTTTAATTATATTACTATAATTATAAACAATAAATTTGAAAGATAGATGTCACACAAGTCAGAAAATGCAATGTAAATGTTTATGTGACATACGATACATACTTTACATTGGCTTAAGCGGAAGTTTGCTCTGCCATAAGCCTGACTGATGTCGTTTGGCTGCTCTGTCCCGAAGTTGTTTCAGTAGCATAAGTTCTGTAGAATCAGAGTCAGTCTGTTGCTCCAACCACATCAGTCCTTTAGCAAAGCATTCAAAACATAGGAGTTGCTTATTTTAGAAGTTTCGATTACCTCATCTGCATCACTTTCGCTGTTATCATCATCGCTATTGTGTTTTCATTTAGTGAGCTCCATGGCATAAATGAATGTTCTACATTTCGGTAAAGCCAACGCTTCTGAGTCGGACAGAAAGTAGCCAATAGAAAGGCAGAAGGCAGATGGTCTTGGTGACGAATGGAATTTCTGGCAAAGGGGAACAATAGAATGGAATAATAAGATAATAGATAGATAGAATAGATAAGATATCGGCATATCAGCACTGCCTGCAGTAGGAATAGCTGCCGTCGAAGGTGACCTTGAAGTGATATTGTATTTATCAAAACAAAACTTAAGGAAACCAATGTGGGTTAAACAAGGTTCTGGTTAAAAGAGTTTCGGATAATTGAGGTTCTACTGTAAATGTGATTGTTGCGCATGCAAAAGAAGCAATTGTTGTGATTGTTGCTAATGATAATTTAATGATATTTTAATGATACTTAGAAACTGTTATAAAAGACACTGTGGGTGGTGTAGAAATCTGAAATTAGGATTTTTTTTTAGTTTAATATATGCAGATGATATTGTATTAGTAATATAAATGTATTATATTTTTTTTACATATATCTATATTTTTAAGGGTGGAATTTATTAAGAGTGTATTTTTGTCTATATATATACATATGTCTATATTTTGTTTATACATATTATCATTTTTTTATGATATTATAACATATAATTTGTAATACTTATTTTAACTTTTTAATTCTAGTAAGTCATTCATTTTATATTCATTTGAATTTATTTTACTTTCAGGTTTTAGAAAACATGCCAGTGACTCTAACTAATACGCATTTAACATATTCCAACACCCTCTTTGATCCGAGTGAGCTATCATACAAACTCATTAACCCTCTTCCTACATCTGAAGGCTTGCTAGAGCATATGTCGGCTCCTGGTATCCCAATAACATCATTCACTCAATTGGATATTGATAATATGAAAATCATTTATCATCCGCCTGAAGTCTCACCTGGACACAGGGAGAAAATTGTCATCCTTAGTTTTATAGGTATTTCATTTCTTTTTAAATAAAAATATTTCAATAAATATAAATTAAACAGATCAGTGAGTGGCGGTAATCCCTTAGTAGCATAGTTCTGTTGTGATACTTGTTTCTTTGTTGCCAGAACTCGTTTATTGGTATTTCCTTATTTGATTAAAAAGAAAAGAAAAGAAATTCTAGCAAGTGGTTATATCTGCTTAGGTTGTTTTTATATACTGCTATTCAATTGTACATGGCTTTGAGTAGGGATGGAAAGTAGCCC
Organism: Thereuonema tuberculata; assembly: GCA_023159025.1. Taxonomy (NCBI): domain Eukaryota; kingdom Metazoa; phylum Arthropoda; class Chilopoda; order Scutigeromorpha; family Scutigeridae; genus Thereuonema; species Thereuonema tuberculata. The sequence goes on along the minus strand of JAFIDM010009631.1, from coordinate 329,984,601 downwards.
ATCATTAGTAACACTGTTCCTAGTAACAGTTAATTTTTGTGGTAATAATTGGTAACATCGTTAATTTTTTAATTGAGTAACTGTAACTTACTTAGTTTTATCGGTAACAAAGTAAATAGCAAAAGTGTTACTTTTTGAGTTACTTTTTCATCCATATTTTTATTTGCTTAATTTGTTTACTCTAACACCAAAAAGATTGGCAAAGGCTGTTTAAAAAAGCATCACACTTCACATCAGTGAAGGAACTAATATCCCTCGAGGTCAGTTCAAAAACTCTTCTTAAAAGCTTCACATCGTTTCCAAAGCCAAATTTTAGGAAGAATATGAACACATGATGCCTGTAAAGGACACCATTTTAACTTCTCTGTCTACTGACGAACCGTTTTATTAAGAGAAATGTAGATTTTTGCTAGCTTTTTTTTAATTTTATAAGAATTAAGTAGTAACATTGAATTGATTCTTTCAATAATTGTTTAAACAAAATCATTTAACTTCTGCTCTCATTATTATTATTATTATTATTATTATTAGTTGATGGCGTTAAATTACGAAATTAAATTGAATTTATTTTATGAAATTATATATCCATTTTAAATTGAAGTTTTGGCATTGTTTTAACTAAATTTATAATTGGAAAATGAAACTATAAATGTGCAACAGAAACTGGCATATCCTATTTTACTGGAAAAGGAGCCAAAATGCATCCAGTAAATATGTGGCAAACTTAACCAATAATATACTGAAAAGTGTTAGTGAGGGAAGATTAAACCCGAAGTAACAGCAGCTGTGAAATGCCATGGCATGTATTATATATAGCCTATATTAAAATTTATTCATAACATTGTGACTAATAACTTATAAATTCTAAAGTCTAAATAAAATTTCTGAAAAAAATCTACAAAATTAATTTTCAATGTAAAACCTATTACTATATAAAGATTTTTAAAACTTACAGATTTTTAAAGATTATAACAGAATAATTGCTAAGCATTATAACATAGTAACAGAGCCAAAAACATATAAAACTTCATTTGCTGCAACAATGTCTTAACTGAAAAATGATCAGTTTCGGGTTATTTACAAAAAAGAATGGGCCTTTGGAGTTCTTTTTATTGATAGAACGACATTACTGAGATTCTAAAACTCACTACTATTGCATCAACACATTCCATTCACTTTCAAAACTTTCAAGCTCATTTTCTGGCAAATGATGTTCTGTGAGTTATGCTTTTGTTGCAGCAAATGAGCAACGTAGATTAAAAAAAGAAAAAACAACAACAACTTAAGAATATATTAAAATGTAAACAGCAATGGCAGAGACCAAATTGTTTACCAAGTGACATCCTGGAACAGCTGTTTCGCGCTCTTTGGCAGTCATCAGCCAAGAGCAGTCACCAGTAAAACAACAAGGTCTCCGTACTGAGGCTAATAGGAATGCACAGTGGTGCCTCAAAAGAAAAAATGAACAATAAAAAAACTCACTAATGAAAAATTGATGATTGCCAAAGAGTGTGAAACAGCTGTTCCAGGATGTCACTTGGTAAACCATTTGGTCTCTCTCTTAGTTTATTAATAGATTCAATGCGCAGATTGAATTTTTATGCTTTAAAAAAATTCATTGAGGCAGGCACACTGCTGGCACATGAATTTTCTCACTAATTTTTCATTAGTGAGTTGTTTATTGTTCATTTTTTCTTTTGAGGCACCACTATACTTCTGACGTTCATATTAAAATGTAAGTTTAACAGTTCAACAGTTTAGGAATTTTTTTTGGAGGACGGAGGAGGTCGTTAAAAAAAAGTAACACTAACTCACTTATTTTTTTTGCGATAGTAACCTTAACTCATTTACTTTTTAGAAGTAATTTGTCCATTCCTGGGTTTTCAGTGCTATAATTGATCTTTTGGGGTTGAATCAGTTGATAGATGCCCTAAAATTACATTGACTTATATTGAATAATCATTTTTCCTTAAGTTTCAATGCTGCAAGGATTTGATCTGAAATTTGAGTTATGATCAAATTACAACTAGAAATAGTATTGTGGTAGCTTTGTAATTTTTTGCCAGCAATATGAGTAATAATTTACAGAAGTCAAAGTAAATATCCCCTAGAAAATTTATTTGAAATTGGCTACAGCTGTTTCTCTGGAAAAAAGAAGAAGAAAAAAAGAGAAGGAAAAATTTTCCCCATGCCTTACCTATGAATTTTCCTATATTAATGAAAGTGTCAGTCTATAGTTTGACTGTTGTACCATTCTTGGAAACTTAATTAGATCATATAAATCTCGATAGATCAATAGATATCAGGATTAGCACAGATGGCTTAAAATCCAAAACAATTAAATTTTTGACCCTCCAAGTTAAGGCTTTTTGTTTATTGTGGAGTGATGCTAAAACGTCATCTACAACTTCTGTTTACTGCTAAGTTAAATGCTTAGAAAAAGTATTATGATAACAGAAATCATAAGTTACGAGAAAACAAGGTCTTTTTAAATAAAGCCTTTTTAATAGCTTTCACCTTCATAATGAAGTTGCATTAGCATTTATAATCTTTAAAACAGAAATACAAACATATATTCTTATAACTTTAATAATATCTTTTCTGTTGTTTCATTTTTTTTAGTTTCAGGACCATCAATTGAAGACTTGTCATTTCAAGAGCAGCAGAATTTAACAGTTCGAGTTTTGTCACTTCGTGATGCCCAACCAGTTTTCCGGGAACGAAATCCAGTACTTTTAGTTAGCCAAGGAGGTTCTGTGGTTATTGATAATAAATACCTCTCTGTAGCAGATCCTGACACAGAACTATCTCAGTTGGTTTTTAGTTTAACATCTGGACCCCATTATGGCATTCTTGAGCGAACTGTCAAAGAATTGCACATGCCTATAGAAGAAGGTAAAGTAGACTCATCCAGTTATCTATAATGTACATTTTATTGCAGGTGTCTACTAGACCAGTTTTCCTATTCAAATGCAGCTAGAAAGAAATAGGTAATTTCCCTATTTTTAAACCTTATGAAAATTGAATGGGAAAGGTTTAATTAGAAATATTAGTTATTGTGACTATTAGAGAAAATGTGTTCGTGTCATATGTGGTTACCATGACAGCATATTGGAATGACTAATCGACTATCAGTGATATAAACATACCAGCCTGGCAGTATTTTTAGTCTCCTTTGAGAAATGGAACAGTTTAGAAATGACTAGAAGTTGTTAAAATATTATAAACCATCTCATACAGAAAATATAGATGAAGGAATATTTCTTGACCAAAATTTGATAAATGTGGGAGATAAAAAAAAAAATAACACTCAACGGATAAGCTGGATGCTTCAAATGCCAAGTATCTGCATAACCATCTTACAGTGGATATTGATTATGAGTTGTTGAAGCAACTCTCAGTAACTCATTCTCCAAATGTAACAGCAAAAGCATTTTGAATATGTTCAGATTGTAAACGTTTATAAATTCAAGTACAGTGATACCTCGGTTCATGAACATAATCCATTCCTTGACCCTGTTTGTGAACCGAAAAGTTGTGATCCGAATCAATTTTTCCCATTGCAGTTAATGTAAATCTAAATAATACGTGTTTTGTCATAAGAAATTTTTTTTTAACATGTTATGGCTTTATGTGTGAAAATAATACAGAAAGGAAATAAATATAACAGTAATATTATAAGAAAGCAGTTTAATTACCAAAATAAAACTAATTTTACAGTACATTTACAATTTATCTTTGTGGTTGATAATTGCTGGCACACGGGGATGGAGGAACATTACTCCTTCGAAGGAGAGGCAGTTGGTAATTGCATAAGATAATGATCCAGAGAAATTTGCCTTTTTCTTTGCTTGAGAATTTTGTGAAAATGGGCCATTACATTATCATTTAACATTTCCACTGCTTTTTTGGGAGCCATAATAAGGGATAAATTTAATTAAATAAAGAAAAAACTAAAATATCAACACTTGTTGTTGGGACTGTGCTGCACCCATGTGAGCTGGGCGAACTGGGTTGCTGCTGGGAGCGTGGCTGTGCACAGGGCTTTGTGTGTCGCGAGTCACATGTGCTCCATACGTGCGTGTTCGTGAACCGAAGCATTGTTTGTGAAGCGCAGCAAAATTTTTTCTCAAATGGTGTTTGCAAACCGATTTGTTCATAGACCGAGACGTTCGTGATCCGAGGTATCACTGTGCTAGATAATATGTATATAGAGCATGATAGGTTCAGCATTATTGTTGTCTTTGGTCTCAAGAAATTTCGATGACCTCAGAGATTTAAATGCCATTGATAGAAAATAACTGTGGTGGATTTAGAGATTCTTCATTAGGCGCCATTGGTTGGCTACAATTTTTGCCATCATTCAATGAAATCTTAACACTGCCAATGACATTTTTATCACATCAGGGAGATATGGATATGAATGCTATTTCCATTCCTCTTTACTAGAAACTTCCATCTCTGAATTTATTTGGATAGGAATTATGGGGTAACAGTTGTCTAAAATGAGCAAATGGCAGATAAGCAATATGTTGTCTCCAGAGAAATATATTTGATTTACTTGACATCATTATTGAGTCAAAATGGAAAATTTTCAGATGTTGGATATATTACTATCAAGAGGGATTGTAGCTAATGATATTGATGTAGATCTACATGATAGTGAAAATATGCCATCATTTGACCAATGTTATAGACAGAAGAATGAGCCCAATAACCAAGTAGTAAACCACTTGACTGAGAACTGGAGCCAGGTTCAATCTCCATGCTAAATTCTCTTCAGTTGGGTCCTAGGATCCACTGAGTACTTACCCTGAAATGAGTAGGTACCAGGTTGTTTCCTGAAGGTTAAAGATGCGTTGATGTCAGACTGACTACCGATGCTCAGCTTAGTCCCGTTGATCAGGAAACACTGGAAAGCTTACCTCAGTGACCTGAAGGGCCTGCACAGGCCTGTAATGGGAGACTTTAACTTAAATTATAGTCAGAAGAGCCTTACAGGAGAAAGTTCACAGACAATCAGGGTGGTGCTCGAAAAAGTAACCTACCTCTTATTTGAATGTGTATGTGATATTGTGCCCACCTGAAATGCCATCAATACTCTGGCACTAGTACTATAATGAGTGAGTGAAAAGCTGCAATAATTAACAGTCTTCTGTCAGCATTTCTCTGTATCAGTTGAGTCAAACGTTTCTGTCCAAATTGTGCAAGATGCCGTACTCAGTAGAGGAAAAAGTGACAATTGAGGAAGTATATATGAGAATGGGTTCAATTAAGGAAACCTGCAACATTTTTGGGGACAAGTTACTGGGTAGAGGCCAACTGAAGAAAAGAGCCACCCAGATATTGGATAAAAAATGGCACTACGAGATCTGTGCATAACTCCAAAACAAAGAGTCCTTTCAATTTGTACGCCAGAAATTATTGAGGTCCTTTGCCAAAGGATTTCGCAAAGTCCAAAGAAGTTGCCATGTGAATTGGCACAGCAGAAACACGTAAGCTGGAGGACATGCCAACCTATGTTAAAGTGCGTAGAGTTGAAGTCACATCGTGTGAAGGCTGTGCATCAATTACAGAAGCCCCACAAACACATATGTGTATATTACTGCACTTGGCTTCTAAATAGCATCACAGCGGTTTGTTCAACCCTTTTCAGTACATAATGAGTGTTGAGGTGTGATTTAATCTCTGCAGCCACGTCAATTCACAAAACGTGGTACTGGGCAGTGGCAAATCCTCACCTCGTGCACTAGCAGCCACTCGATGACCAAAAAAAAAAAAAAAAAAATACCAAAATATAGGTTTGGTATGCTGTGTCAGGGACATACATCATTGAACCGATATTTTTTGACAGGAACATCAACACAGAAGCCTACATGAACATTTTTTTATGAATTCTGTACTCAGCTCACTCAAGAGGAAAAAAAAAAAGAAGAGCTGCTTCTTCCAGCAGGATAGGGTGACATGCCACACTTCTCATGTCTTCTGCAACAAGTCCATGATGTTTTCTCTGAAGAACAAACAGTTAGCAAAAATTTGTGGCCCATCTCATTCTCCAGACCTCTCAACATGTGATTATTATCTGTGGGGACACTTGAAGAGCTCAGTGTATGAAACAAATTCAAACACAATACAGGAACTGAAGGACAACATCAGTCAAGCAGTCACCACCATCAATGTCAATACTTTATGCCAGATGTACTTAAACATGATTAAACATGCACAGCTATTTATTAATGCTGCAGGGGCCCACTTCCAACATCTGCTCTGATGGCGAGTCATTCCAGCAATTTACTACTGTATTATTTCTCTATTATTCAGTATTTACCTTATATGGACACTGGCTACTTTTTTGTGCACCACCCTGTAGAACTTTAATTCCATTAGAGTTTCAGTGTTATTCATTACCTTGTTGTTTTTTACCCTTATTTTTATGCTAGAAACTAAGCCAACTTTTTTTCTATGGAATGCTTGCACTTACCCATTCTTTGTTCATCACTTCAATTACCACTAAAATATCATCATCTCCAATCAAATAGATACTTGCCAGGTTTTTTTGGTGTACCTTTGTGATGGTGATGGGAGCAATGTGGCTTTTGATATGTCTATCTGAGATTTATTTAGTTGGGAAGATAGTTCTTTGGTGAAATATAAAAGGTCTTATTGCTCCATTCATTAAAACATAGGCTTCACCTGTGAGACTTCCAATTTTGCTTGACAATTGTTGATCTTTCTGACCAGACATTCTTTTTTTTTTTTTTTTGCTCCAAATTTTTACTTTAACATTTTATCTTGTTGAGTGATTATCTTCCTTCTCTTGGTGACATTCATATTTGCTAAATGTGAACAGTACAATAATATCTCTTAAAAATAACCAGTCCTTATTAATCACAAGTAACAAGATTAATGAAATAATATAAATAGCCATACTACTACTAATAATCCAATATATATATATATATATATACAGTCGGACCTCTATTTAACGAACCTCTATTTTGCGAACTTTTCTTTGGAACCAAGAACATTTTGCTAATTTCTTCGTAAAATAACCTCCAAATAGCGAAGTGCATTTTCTATTTAATGAACTTTTTCGTGGTATCTATTTTTTTTTCCTCCTTGAAATGTTTTTATTATCAATATTCCCTTAGAGAAAATGAAAGAAATGTGGATACAGCTGAGGGAAAAAGAAGAAATTAACGATGATGTGCTGATTGATCATTATCTTTCACTTGATTTTGAAGTTGAGACTTTGGAGATGCTAACTGAATCGGATATTTTGGACAGTGTGAAAAATAAAAACAATACAGCTATGAATTGCGATGAAGATGATGAAAATGGAAATGATCATGATGCAGAAATCAAAAAACAGTCGTATGATGAAATGCTAAAATCATTTGAAACAATCCGACGTGGATTTCAATTTGAAGAAAATACTGAAGGGGTTTTTGGTGCATAGCAAAGATGCAAGCCATACTATGAGCGAAAACACTTTTTAGAAAAAAAAAAAAAAGACAAAATTAACAGACTTTATTAGTAAAATTTAAGTGCTTTATGTCATTAAAATTATTACTTTTTCTAATAACATTGAATAATAAAAAGTGAATCTCTATTTAACGAATTTTCCATATAACGAACTTTTTTTCAGGATTTAGCGACTTCGTTAAATAGAGGTCCGACTGTATATATATATATATATATACACACACACATACATACATACAGAGAGAGAGCGAGAGTGTGTGTGTGTGTTAGTTCATTTGCTTGTGTTAATAAGAATTGATAAATTATCTGTAGTAAGAAGGAAATAATTTATGTTTGTAGACAAACTGTTGATAAGTCATCATTTTGATATTTTTCTGGTATTGGATGTCTTAATTAAGTGATTTAAAAACCAACATTGACGTTTTTCCCTGCATTCATTTTAATGTTTGATTCTTTTAGGTGATGAACTTGTATATGATGAAGTAATTGGGAGTAATTTTGTTTATACTCATGATGGTTCCAACAGTGTTGCTGATGAATTAGAAATCACTGTCACAGATGGAAAATTGGATGCTGTGATTTTGATCCAATTTCGAGTAGCAGCATTAGATAAAGGTGATCCTAGCTTAGATCCAGTGTCACTTCTCAGCACTGAAGTAATGGAAGGTTTGTCATTTTTATTTTTATTTTTTTATGTTCCATTATGTTCTTCCAGTAACATGTTTTATTACATTATTAGAAGTCAAATATGAAACGATTTAGTTAATAGAGGTATAGCTGTATTGAAATTTACAAGCACTTTGTTAGCTACTAGTTACAATATCTGAGTTTAAAATAATTATATAAATTTGTGATTTTTTTTTTTTTAATTTTACTTTGCTTTTTATATTTATTTTAGGTGAAGTTGCTGTTATTGGTCCTGAACACCTAACTTACCATGATGATGATTCTTTAAAAGAGGAAATCATATTTGTTTTACAGACAAATCCATTCCATGGTATTCTCCAATTACACAATTCACTGAAAAAAGAAATAATGGATCTCAAATCAGGAGATTCTTTCTCACAAGCTGATGTAGATGCTCAAAGGCTAAGGTAAAAGACAAAAGCACTTAAGTTTTATTTTTAAAGAAATTTTGTAATCCTAGGAAGGATTTCTCTGTATTCTAATTCCTTATTTGATTCTTTGTAATTCTAATTCTGACTAAGAAGTCTTTGTCATCTAAGACAATATAGAGGACAAATAATAAAAATCTTGCAGAAAAGATCTCTCGAATAAAAAAAAAAATCTTAAATGTGTAAGGTTATATTATTCATATAAAATGAAGCTCTTAATCTTTGTATTCCTATCCACTAAACTATTTACAAGATGATGTGTGGATGAAATTAAATTTATTGGATTCAAAAGGAAAGCTGTTAACCTGAAGTAGTGAAAAAAACAACAACTTTCAGAAACCATCATCCTATAGAAGATTGAAAATAGTTTAAAAATAATGATAATAATGATCGATGTATAAAGCATTGTTAAGTTAGGTATGCATATATAAATTTAGAAAATGAAAATTTTCATCAAGTTTTCATGCAGAAACATTTATTATGCATGTCAGAATGGGCTGGTTGCAAATGGCATCAGCTTGGCAACTTTTTCTGAATTTACACAAGTTTTCATATGTATTGTATGAAATTTTAAAATATTTTCTTCAGATTTAAATCAGTAATAAGAAAGAAAAAAAATCCCATATAGGCCTAGCTTGGTTCTGAAGGATAAGTGGACCATGATAATAGGATATACTTTTCTATGAGGGATTTTTCCACACCGGGGTGAGTTTTACTCAATATTTCTGCTTGGTTCCCTGTGCCTTCTTCATGAGATGATGAGATCTACATGAAGTTTGTTGCTTCCCCTTTTTACGTGTCTAGACAAAGGAGAAGTGGCAAACTTCATGTAGATCTCATCATCCACTGGAACATTATTACTTAATTCTTTTGGGGATACAAATTTTGGATATTAAATGGTTGCCATAGATTTTCCATACAGTTCTTTTTCTTACTTGCAAGATAACTGTGAGATTTGATAAGGAATCTAGGCACTTATGTTTGTTTTTGTGGTGGATGTGGGTGGCAGGGAAGCCAAGCACTGCGACCGGAGGTCTATAATCTAGGTACTTAGTAACGTTCTCAAGAACAATTTTAGAAGGAGTGAAATATGGAATACTTTCAGCTGACTGACTGCTCTTGAGTTACCCATCCTATTGAGCCACTTTGTTCTCCCCTGTGACTCATTTTTCTTCATTTTATAATGAGGTAATAGTGCTTTGTTTTCAAAAACGAAGACAGTGGTGTCCTGTTCAAAAGAGACAAAAGGTAGCAGGATATCGCCATTCTGTATATCTAGTCAAAAGTTGCAGCTCTCCACCTGCAGCATTCTTAGAATTATGAGAACAGGTTCAAATGATCTGCAAGGATGGTTATGTAGCACCTGCCAGTCAGTGATGTCTGAAGATGGACCAGAGGTCCTAATAAGTGCCAGCTGAAAACCCCCACACCTTAACAGAGCCATCACTGCCTAGGACTGTCCCTTATTGGCATTCAGGATCCATTGCCTCATGAGGTTTTCTCTTGTCCATCTGTCCAAAACAGTTGGAAATGCGTCTCATCTGACCAGACTATGTTTCCAGTTGTTTTGCTTTCATTGACGGTATTGATGAGCTTAGGTGAGATGCAGAGCCCTGTGCTTTTTGGATCAGCAATGGAATCTGAATGTGCCCTCAGCTCCTGTACCTCATAGAAGAAAGATAATGTTGTGATCTTAAATAGCTGATGTTACATGTGACCCAGCATTAAATTGTTCTGTTTTGTTGCAGCACTCCCTCCTTCCATTGTTTCCCCTCACATAAAGTGACATAAACTCCTCTAGCCTTGTTTATAAACAACCTCTCCAGCTAACCTCTCACTCTCACTAGCCTGATGCTTAGATTGTTATTTATTGAGATTATTAGTTTTCTTTTTCTTTGACTGCTTATTATCTGAAATGGAGTAAGAGTCATTGTTTCAGGTAACTTCTAGTTCTCCATTGTACTAACTTTTACTTTTCTATTTAATTTGTGTGGTTTTCAGAAGAGGTATACCACTCCGTCTGGAGTCACTTTAATTGTTATATTTTTGCTCAAAAAGCCATGGATATGATATTATAGAGTATTCTTAAGTTGAGTTGTTTCCATCTCCTATTAATAGAACTAAAACTTGCACCTCTCTGTATGTAACATTTGTAAGTCCTAGTTGAAGCTACTTAACAGAGTTGAAATTGTCCAAATGTTCATTACTGAAGAGAACGATATACTGAGATTTTGTACATTAAAGAACTCATCTCACTAAAAAGAGTAAACTGAATGTTGTCCATATGTCTTTCATTGGAAATAGTCCAAATTTTATGGCAATGAAATTGAGTTTGGAGGCACAGGATTTATAGTTAATAAAAATGGATATATTTATAACTGTGTTTATCTGGTAAGCATCCATTTGTTAGCTGTATCTCTATAAAATTAATAGAAATTCTACTGAATATTTTAAATTTATATATTAGATAGTTGTAGAATAAACCATGTAGTGCTGGTCTGGAATGAACAAAAACCGAAGTTTTAATGGAAAATAAAATGTAAAGAATATGAAAATTTCTGTATGAGTTTTTAAACATTTTGCATCAATCTAAACCTTATTTGTTTTTATTTTTAATATTAAAAACATTCAATAATATGAATTGCATTACTATTAAGAATTATTACTCTGCAGATTGCATCCACACGAAAGACCATAAATACTTAATTATTGTTAACTTTATCTGTAACATAATTTATAATTTGATTTATCTTCTGTTTTAATTTCTCATAATAATAGATATTCTGCTCAGAGAGAGATTGGAAATCATGCTGTTCCTGAACTTATCAGCTTCAGTGTAATTGATGGTGCTGGAAATGAATTATCAGATCAAGTTTTTACCATTAATATTTTACCTGTTGATAATCAGCCACCCATTGTAACTGTAAGGAAGGAAATTCAGGTAAATAAAAAGTTTCATTAGAGCTTGGCTATAATCTTTCAAATAAAACCTGAATTGTATGATATTTAAAACTGAATACCTGCAACATCAAATTCAATTAAGATCATGTAAATTTACGAATAATTCACTTTTGTTTCACATCTACATTTAAAAGGCCTTGGTTTACATCTGCAGCTTTCCCATGTTTTTGTGATGATTCTCTATTCATTGTAGGTATTCAGTATTATTTCATTAATATTTCATTATTTTTATCTCCTATATCTCATAACTTTGCAACACAACAACAATTATTTTAATTGTATCGTTTTTACATGCAAAAATAAATGTTATGTAATGAAAAGGAAGACACGCACTGAGTTAAGAAAGTTAAAAGTATAAAAACATTTACTGGTTTAAAGATATAAAATACATGATTAATTTTGGCTGCTCCACGTAAATTATTCATGTATTTTATATCTTTAAACCAGTAAATGTTTTTATACTTTTTACTTTCTTAAATCAGTGCGTGTTATTACGTAATTTAATTGTAATTTACAGTATAAGCTTTTTTTGAAATACGCTGCTTGAAACAGTTGTTATCCAATTAATATGATATAAATTTCAGTTTCAGCTTCATCAAGATCGTGGTGATTGTAGCATCTTAGGACTTATACACTCTTTGTCGAAAAAATTAGTGTACTAATAATGATTGATCCAAGAATGAGTGATCTGAGAATGACAAAACTTAGTGTCACCATCACAGGTAGTTGTGCTACTGATTGCAGTTGAGCTGTGATTGCCTGCTGACAACTGTCACCAGGGACATTAGTATTGCTATAGCTGTGGTCATGTGAACGACCGTCATACAACCGCTGTGTGTTTTATAATCAGTGTAATTATAGGTGTAGTTGTGAAGTGCAGGCCTCTTGAGTTCTCAGCATGCCTCAACACAGTTTAGAACAACTGACAGAGTTTAAGAGAGGTTGTATTGTTGGACTACGAAAGGCAGGCTAATCGTTCTGTTGAATTGACTGCCACCTGGACCATTCCAACAGTGCTAGGAGTAGTGAGGGGATGTGTGGAATATATACTTGTAGGGAAGGCACAGGGAGACCTAGGCAGATCCCAGAAGAGAGAATCATATTGTCCGACAGATGTGAAGCGATCTAAGCATTTCCTGTCCACCATCCAGAGACATGTAGCAGCATCAGTAGAAACCCTTGTATCTATCCACACTGTTGCGAGGCGACTTGCAGAATGAGGCTTGCATTCTGGGCTCCCCTTACTCTGTCTCCCATTAGAATCCTACCTTGGGCTGCTTCATTTTGCAGTGGTGTAGTGAGCAGGTGGCATGAACAGCTATGGATTGGCATGAATCATGTTTAGTGACAAATCAAGGTTTTGTATGGAAACAGATAACCACTGTACTTGAGTATGGAAAGCTGCTGGGCTGCACACAAATCCATATTTCATTGTTGAGCAATACACTGCTATGACTGGTGGTGTTATGGTATGGCAGCCATTTCCTACAATTCTCATTTTCTGCTGGTAGTGATCAGGGGAACATTGACGATGGAGGATCAGAAGATCCTGGGTCCGACTTCTTACAGTCTGGTTTTTTTATTGTCATTTTTGTCAACAAAAATTACCATTATTCCTGGAAATAAATTCATTGTTCTCCATTTAAAGATGTCATTTTTAGAAAACTTTAAAGACTTCCTGTATAAAGGTCCATTGTACTTTATTATGTGAACAACCTATTACACTCTGTAAGCTATTAATGTGTATCCTTAGTTCAATTCTTTAGTCCATTACATTTCTTTCTAAGCACCTGTTCCACATAACTATAACTCAAATAATGCTACTCTCAAAGATTTCTACTGCCACCCTCCATTCTTTTTTGGTTCATATTGTACTGCATATTGCTTCTAGAATTGAATTTATACCTTTTCATTTTGATTTCTGTCAGTTGACTGGCACATTTTTCTTTTCCTTTCTAGAAGATTCATATACTTTTTTGCTTTTCTTACTGCTGATCTGTCTACTTCATTCATTTTCTGCAGACTTATGCTACCAGGTGGCATTCTTGATGAGTAGAATGCCTTTTCAATTATAGTTTGATACCTTTTTTCTTTCTACACTGAAGGAAATTGAAAATGCAATACACAAAATGGCAGAAATGAGCTCGTGTAGTGGTTGAAATGTATGATCAGAAACAGAACATAATATGCCATGGCAAATGCAGTACAGAGGATCCAATGTGTACCCACATTAGTATCCGGTGTAACCACCTCATGCTATTATGCAAGCCTGAACTCTGGAATGCTTATCATCATAGAGAGGTTGAATATCCTCTTTTGGAATATCATTCCATGCTTGTTCAACCCTTAAATGTAAATTGGCGAAGTTCATATTTGGAGGCTGGATACAAGAGGCACTTCGTCCCATCCAGTCCCAGACATGCTTTATCAGAAAGAGAGATTAAATTACTGTGCTGGCCATGGTAGTTGAGGGACATCTGTATCACACATTAAGCCACACCTATAGAGCTGCCTTTAGATATATGATGTCCTGCTGTATATCATATATGTAATAACACATCCCTATGTCATGCAGGAAGGAATTGGACAGGACATGTCTACAGTGCAGTGATGTTGGCAACAGTAACAGGAAGAGGATGTATGACATGGAGATCCAGTTCCAAACACAGAAAGCCAGTTCAGGGCTGGTTCTATGATTTTCTGGACATACAAAGCAACAGTCAATTTCCCTTCCACAAATACCAGGCATGTATGACTATTATAGCCTATAGTTCCCAATAGTGACCCCACATATCTCATCTGAATACATTCTGTAAGTTGCCTCTATCCAGGTTTCTGTTGGACATATACCTAGCATCACTCATCCCCAAACAGGAACTGTTTTCATCATTGAAGACCACTATTCTTCCAACTAACCAGCTCATCCGTAACACCACTGCAGGCCTACCCTGCAGTGACAAAGGAATGCAAACACAAAGTTATTCTTCCAAGTGATAATTGCAGATTATTCGAACAGTCTGGTTCAGATGTGATCACTATGGCAATTCAGTCTTGACACAAACAATCTAAAGATGTGTCGGTCTTCATGTGCAGTCGTCCATCTGGCTTGTGTGGAACTGGATCTCCGTGTTTGTAACCCTCTGCTTGCCATCATTGCCAACAACACTGCACTGTAGACACATCTCGTCCAATCCTTTCTGCTATTTGACAGTACAACGATCCTGCATGCTACTGGCCCATTTTGCAACCCAGGCAAACTGATAACTGCATAAATGGGGTATTATGGTAATCTGGGATTTCCCTTCTGGGTATTGCTTTTTCAGTTTCCATCAATGTGATTACTTCTGGATTGGCCAGGTTGAATATCTTGTTTTCTCTCCTGGCATCTTTCTGTGAAGCAATATTTTCTGCTGTACCTTCCATAATATTTCTAATTATTTCTGGATCTTGTCTTGGTTTCTTTATTGTTTAATTGAATAAAATTATTCATCTGGCATTTTTGTCCCTTAACTATTGTTTATATTTCCAGTTGTGGCTAGATTTTGCATCAAAGCATTTTAGTCATTTTTATAAGAATAATTATACTTGCTCTTTTGAATATTTAATAAAAGTGATCCTCCAAATATTAATGCTTTAATTTATTAGAGTAGCAATTATTAAATTGTCCTACATTGTTTTGATAAGCCATTTAATAAAATTCCAAATTTCAGGTATCAGAAGGAGGAAGTGTTCCAATCACTTCTGAAATTATCTCCTCTATTGATATCGACAGCCCAGTAGCATCACTTTTGGTAGTAATTGATAAGCAACCAATCTATGGGCATTTGGAGAATATAAAGAATGGTAAAGTATTATAAGTATTCTTATAAGTTTTCAATTATAAAGAAATAATAAAGTAGTTTTTTAACTCCTTAAAAATGTTTGCTAATTATGTGTTAGAATAAGAATTATAATTATATAGAATGAGAATTATAACAGTTATATATCCAATAAGAAAATTGTTACTTTCACTGAAAGACTAAAAAGAATATCATAAAAATAACAATATTTTCTTAAAATTTATTGAATAATTCTCTCTTTTTTTCATAAAATGTATTTCAAAGTTTTATGGCAAAAACAATTTCTCCTATTTCTCCTTTTAAATGTTAATTTGATGTGAATTTTGAAAAGTAAGTATCTTCAGCAAACCAGGCCATAAATACCGTATATAAATCTCATGCTTCATTATGATTTTCCTGCAACAGCTGCTGTCCTTTATTTTTTATTTTTTTTATATTCTTGGATGGAAGCACTACCATAAAAAAATAACATTCTTTTTCCTCAAACTGTTGTGGAGAATCTACAATAGTAATTTGTTCCAGATTGACCTCTACAACTTCAAGATAAATACCAAGTCATTCAGAAAATAATGGCCGATTTGGAAGGTAAACATTTAAGAAAGAAATACAATACAGCATACAACATTGTTTTACTTGAAATGGGCTCTTTCAGTAGCTACACACCTCTGCCGGTGATTGACAAGCAATTCCATCCTGGAAGAAATCTGGCACCTTGAAAGAAAGTAAGTACTGGAATGCAATTTCTGCATCCTCTTTGTTTCTGAAGCTCTTGTCCTTTACATAGTTGTACAGATGTATAAAAAGGAGGTTATCGGATGGTGCCAGGTCAAAGGACTACTGTGGTTCATTCAGATGTTGCCTGCTAGCCCTATGCCTCGACCACGTTACAATAGGTTTGTGCTGCCTTATGACCCAATTTGAACTCATGAAGGACAATAAGCTCACAACTCACTCCTTTAACATGTTGTACAGCCCATTCTCACATGATTACCAATAACTGTTGCTCAGTGTATTATGGTGTGTAGGTGGCACAATGAGTAGCCCTTCAACTTGTATGAACGATGTTGCATATTATGCTATCATTGTGGGTGAGGTGAATGTAACACCTTTGGAAATTGGCCATTATTTTCCGAATGACCTGATATCTTGTGTTTTTCCTTTCTCTTCTTGTACTTTCTTTGCTATTTGGTTTCTCACCCTAGATCATTTTCTTCCACATGATTTACAAAAGTATTTTGTTCTGCGCACATATTGATTTCTTTTTTTATTTTATTTTTTTCACATTCTTATTTATTTATTTTGAATTGTAATATTTCTTTTGTCTTCATCTTTGTGGTGATGATTATTGTATAATAGTTAAAATAACAAGGCATTTACTGTCATCTGTGCTGTTGGAGTCGGATATAAAAACCTCTACCCAATTGGATTAGTATCCTCATCATGAAGTGTAACACTGTTCTTTGATATGGTCTTTCTCATCTGTAATCATTTTTTTTTTTATATGATCTTCTTTACATCCTAAGTTTCTGAAGCTGTCTTTTTTCATGGATTGAACTTTCACATCACCAATGTGATACATATTGCAAACATTCATGACACCAAGAATGTATTAACTTATTCATCCAGATTTAGAGAGCTGATTGTTTATTTTCTTGCTCAGGATTCTTTGTAGAATGAACCATGAAGAAGTATGTAAATGGGTAACTAAACAGACAAGAAACATGTGACTAAACAGGCCTGTATTATTTCAGTCAATCACTTACCTACTTGTTTGACAGTTTCAGTTGGACTTTTTTTTCATTCAGCAGTTGCCTGTTGTATTAGAATGTTGATTAAACACTAGGCCATCTCCCATGTACAGATTGTTTGTTATAGATATTTGAAGAAGAGATTTATTTAGATGGACGTTGGTTGATATAGATGTTAAATGAAGATCATAGCTTATATACGATACTCCTGGCGACGAATTGATTGTGACTATTCTTTCGAGTGAAGATAACCAAATTCTGATGACTTGTGAATCTAGACAAATTTTCCTCTTTGGCGGAGACTTCAGACAAATTTTACCTGTAGTCAAGAATGGCCGAGATTACGACATTATTAACAGTTCTTTGAAAAGATCTCATCCTTTCTCTCGTTGTCCATTTCGATACTAATTGATTGTCGATGATAAAACGATGGTTTATATGAGATAATCCAAGAATAATCGATTCCAATGAAAGGGGTTAAAGCAATATTTTGAAGTTTTGAAGACTCTTTTCAAGCCATCTCTTTTTCAAGCATAATAAAATTGGAATAAGTACAACAAAACAAAATAGTTGGAAGCTTAAACAAATTTCAAAAACATGTGAATCAATAAGTTTAGTTGTTTTTACAAAAATATATTAATAAGGTACAATTCAATTATTAAAAGTAATAATAAGAAGAAAATAAAATTTAAGATAATCTAACAAAACTCGATTCCAAAGAAAGCAGTTAACGCATTATTTTGAAGTTCAATAATGCTCATTTTGAATTTGTCGACTTCCTCGTGACAATAAAAAATGAAAAACCGTTTTCCATTGTTGCACTAACATTGGGGCACAATAACACAACAATTGCGGAGATATAAGTCAAAAAGCAATATGAAAAGAGTTGTAGTCTCTATGGCCTAATGGATAACACATCCGACATCGGATCAGAAGGTTGCAGGTTCAATTCCCGTCGCGGAAATTTCATTGTAAAAATTATTTCTATTTTCCATTCGCTTAGAAAATTGCACCGGACAGACAGACACACAGACAGACAGAGAAATAAAAGGTTTTAGTAATATAGATTGATTTTAGAGTAAATATCAGTGCAGAAGCTTCCTTGTGTTTTTATACCAATACTCTAATAACTGCTGGCTTGTATTAACATTTAATGCCCAGCCATTGAAGATTCTAACTTTTATTAGAGATCTTCTTTGTCAGATTATGAAGACCTGCTTCACTCTCTCAGCTCTCATCTCCTTTTTCACAGCAATAGTTTTACAGCTTTAGATTATATTAATAACAAATAAGAGATATGTACCAGATCCCAATTTTGCTGTTACAGTCAATATTTGTTACATTGCCATAACACACGACTATGAAAATATTTGGTCATTTTTCTGGTCTTCGAAACTAGTTTATAAGCCAACTGTTCGACCCACACCATTGCTTTAAATGTAACTAAGATCTATCAGTTCTGACAGCTTCATCCTTTTGGACAGATGAGGATAATCAATCTTCTTTTTTTTTCAATCATCAATCACCAAATTCTCTGCTGTTTTATTTAAATTTCTCACTCAATTGCATTTTCTGTTACCTAAAAATCTGTTGCAGTTATATCCTTGTTCTCCCATCTGTAAAACTTCTAATTAAGTTTCTCTACATTTCCCTCTTCTGACATTATCTTATCATTAACAAAATCTCCATCCATCTTTACATGGCAACTTTTCTCCCTGAGTGTAAATGACATGATTTTCTTGTTGACTTCGCCAGTATTTAATTCTGTATATAAATTCTGTACAAACTTCGCACCCAAATGTTTTGTGTCAAGAGCACATGTATGGTATTCATTCCTCATTCGATTTTCTACAAATCAGTAAAAAGCTTCTGGAATATCCCATGTTTAGTTTACAATGAGTGACTCAGAAAGAATGTATACAACAATATTACATTATAATTTAAATGGGTCATCAAGCCCTGATATATTTCAGCAGTTGAATAGAACAGCAGGATGATAAGAAATTTGATTTATTGTACAATAAACTGATACTTCACAGTGAGAAGTGGTAAGGATCATAGCAGAAGTGGTCTCCCTGGGGACAAGAGAACATTAAATATGCTGAAATCACTGAAGGCCAGAATTCAGGGAAATCCAGAAGAAAAACAGATGAAAGTCTCAAGACCAACCATGCAGCAGGTACTTAAACACGATCTGGGAATGAAGGCTTTAAAATTTGGTTCATGCCACATGCTAATAACGATACAGAAGAAAAACAGACTCTTCTTAAACAGTATGGTACTGAAGACATGACATATATTCTCTTACAAACAAAAACATTTTATGTGGAAAAGAAGTTCAACAAGCAGAGTGATAATGATTATGTCAAATCTATTAAATGCATCCTATGAAGCAAGCGAAAATCTCTGAGAGCTTATAATCCAGGTTATATGTTAGTTTGGGCAGAGATCAGCTGGGTAAGCAAATCTGAACTTTTATTTCATTACCCAAGGAGTCAAAGTTTAGGCAAAAGCTTAACTCAATAAGATTCTGGAACCAATTGTCAAGCCACTCAATTATTCTTTGACCATTGGGTACTCATCTACAGAACTTAGCTCCAGCCCACAAAGGGAAAATTACTCAGGTTGGGTTGACAAAGTTCCTGGTTTCATTTCAAGCTCTGAGTGACTGTCGGCATCATCAGATCTAAGCCCATTGGACTACTCCTTATGGTCAAAGTTGGCGCTGAAGGCTCAACCTAAACACACACAAGCATCACCACCCTTAAGAGATTTTTGTTCTAAGAATGGAAGATGTCCATGAACACTGCATAATCAAGGACTAGAGGCCAAGTTTGCAGGCCTGTATTAAGGTGAGGGGAGGACATTTTGAGAAATTAAGGGTGGACATTTATATTTGTAGTAATTATACACTCTTGACAAAAAAATCAACACACCAAGAAGGAATTTTATCCAATTAAAACAAAATTTGGTTTGTTTAATGTACATGTATAGAAAACGAAACGATTAGAATTTCAGAAAAATTAGATGATTTATTGGGCAGAAAGAGCTACACAAAGTGAGCAGATCAGTATGGCATTGGTCCACCTCTGGGCTGGATACAAGCTATTACCGGACATGGCATTGATTCATAGAGTTGGTGAAAGGTGTTCTGCGGGATTTCTTGCCAAACGGCCTCCATTTGGCAGGCTAATTCATTGACATTCTGGGATGATCGCAGGGCATGCCTCATCAGATCCCAAATGTGCTCAATTCGAGAGAGATCTGGCAATCTGGCTGGCCAAGAAGTGTGTTGATACACGAAGACAATCAATAGCTTTGTGTAGCTGGGCATTATCTTGCTGAAAAGTAAACCTGGGGTGCTGCAAAAGAAATGGCAAAACAACGGGATGTAGAATTTCATCAACTTACCGCTGTGCTGTGAGGTTGCCATGGATGACTACCAAGGGGATCCTGCTATCAAATGAAATAGCAGCCCAGACTATAACTCCCTGTTGTCAGGCCATGTGACGTGCGACAGTAAGAGTGGGATCCTGATGGTGTCTGGGCCATCTCCAGATATGTCTGTGCTGATCGTCGGGACTCAGTTCAAAACGTCACTCATCACTGAAGACAATTTGTCCCCACTCAGCATAATTTCACATGATCATGCCTGGCACCACTGCAATCACTCTTTGACGGTTTGTACTGGTCAGTGGTAGGCAGTGTAATGGGCACAACTAGCGTAGATTCAGCTCCCGTAGTCTTCTACTAATGGTCCAGGTGGTCACTTCAGTATTGGCCACACATTGGATAATTGATAGCGATGAATCTGGTGCTGTAACAGCTGCACTGACAATTGCTCTATCTTCCCGTTCTGTTATCGCCCTAATCCGTCCAATGCCCTCTTGAAATCTGCCATTCAGGACCCATTCCTATCAGCAACGTCTAATTGCCGCATCACTCCAACTCAAACGCCGAGCGATTCATTGGTTTGTCCATCCAGGCTCAAGTAGTCCGATTGCATGTTCTGTTTCAAACTCCATCATATGGTTGTAGTCGCTGAGAATTTGCTAGCGAATCATTGTTACAGTCAAGAGGGAAATGCAATCAACATTCACTGGAAGTTTTGTTCCTGAAAGCAAAATTTACTCTCTATACACATCGTCTTGCTGATCAGTTTCAATTGCTGTAGCTCCAGCTATTCATTCATTGGGTGTGAATTTTTTGATCATTTGCATATTTGGTCAAAAGGTTGTTGCATGTGAAGTTTCGTTACTATCGGATTATTTTTTGAGGGTGCATCAATATTTTTGTCAAAGAATATATATTGCTGAAATTTCTAAAAATTTCAGTAAAATATTAATAAATTTGTTGAAGTTATCCTCTTTTTTTTTCTTTGTACCAGAATTTAGGGCATACGGGGTTAATTTCTTTTAGGACCTGATGATTTCTATTAGCCTCTGTACTGAGACCTCGCTGTTTATTGGTGACAAAATGAACAAATGAATGATAGCCAAAGAGCATGAAACAGCTGTTCTAGATGTCACTTCGTAAACACTTGGTCTCATCCATTGATGTTTATTAATATTTAAATGCACATTTTTAGTTTTTATTTTTCAATGCGCTAAAAAAATTCCTTGAGGCCATTGGAATCTGGTACATGAATTTTCTCACCAATATTTTTTTGGGTGAGTTTTTTATTGTTTATTTAAGCTTTGGAGGCTCCACTGTGATTCCAACATTGAAGAACAATATATTTCCTATACAGTCTTATATTACTTTGGTCTACCTATTTAACTCCTTACAGAATTTATAGTTTGAAATTCTTGAATCTGCAAACTAGCAGATGTTGTGCAAGGTGAGTAATCTATAAAAAATTATGGGTTTAACTTGTTTAGCATAAGTATAGAATTTTTTGTAAAAGTAATTAGTTTTATTAGTTAACATTTTAATAATGAATTTCTTCTATAGAATTCTTACATATTGAATTTGAAAATTCGTTTTCAAGTTCAGTAGTCATTTCTCTGCAAAATAGTTACAATTTCAAAATGAGATGGAAAGGATATGGAGTCTGACACATATATTCAGGTACTAAGAGTTAATGACATTGAGACTTGACCCTGGGTAAACAGAAGTAACTGAAAAATGCAATGTAAACTGTATTTACATTAAACATAGAATTTTAGAAAAGCAAATTTCTTTTATGGATTAATATTTTATTTTTATTATTATTTCTTTAAAATTTAGTTGGAACGATAGCTTCATTCCCTATTCAAGATATCATGCAGAACACTGTCTATTATACAAACACAGATCATCTTCAAAAGGAAGTTACTGGAGACAAATTTCTGTTTCATGTGACAGATGGGTTCAACTCCAGTCCCACATTGATGTTGAATATTTCTATAAAGGTAATATTCATTTGTTTAAATAGGGAGAAAGGTTTTCATCATTTTTTCCTTAAAATTATTTCCCTAATTAGATATTTAGCCTTTTAAAAGAATTAATATTTAAGACCAGAAAAAGATTAGAATGCAAAAGGAAAACTGAATTTGATGATGCAAGTAATTGTTTACAATATCGGAGCAAATGTTTGGGCAAAATACTAAAGTCAAGTGAGTGGTATTGGTAGACAGTACAAGGGGCACCGAGAATGAAAGTCTTGTCCTCAGGTCGACTCGCAGTCTTGATGTAGATTTCTAGTGATGCTTCTACATGTCTTTGGATGGTAGACAGGGACACCCTTGGATCAGTTCATGCCTGTCGGATGATGACAAAGATCCTCTCTACTGGTAGTCTGCTTATGTCTCTCAGTGCTTTTCCTGCATGTGTGTTCCCTCACATCTCCACTGCTCCAACACTGTCGCACAGTACAATCAGAACTGTCCAGGCGGTGACCATTTGATGGAATGACCAGCCTACCTCCCATAGTCCAACAATACGATCTCTCTGAAACTCTTTGTCAGTTGTTGAAAACTGCATTGTTGAGGCATTCTGAAGACTCAGGCACCTACATTCAACAACCACACTGATTGTAAAGCATATCATGTTTTGTCATTCCCAGATCATTCATTCTGGTTGTGCTAATTTTTATGAGTATATGTTCATCAGAGCAAGTAAAATTTTCCTGTTTCAAATTAAGATCCAAATTAATGATGTAAACAAACTCATAAATTTCAAAAAATAATGCAGCATGAAGTTGTCTGTATGTGTAACATTATATGTGTTGCTCTTAACACCTAAAAATGAGAAATTAAATCTTAATTTGGAAATTGCATAAGGACCTTTACTTGACTTAGCATTCAACATTTTCAATGAAGAAACTTTTACTTCTGAACTACACAAAACTTATCATGTCTGATTGATGTTCATTTTTTGTTCCCCAAAGGCTTTTTCATCATGTTAGAAAAATCTCCTTGACAGTTTCCTAAGTCTGTAGCAGCATTTAATGCAAATGTACTGTTCTTTAAAATTTGTCATTTTCTCAATTTGCTATATTTTTATGAAAGGCTCAACAAACAACTTTTTGTTTTAATAACATTTTGTTCAGTAGTATTAAGTACAATTTTCTTGTATCAAGTAAAGGAATGATTCAGCACACATCAACCCTTGTCATATAAGTTGTACTTGCAGTAGAAAAATCATCCTGAGATCAGTCCAGAATATTTTTCATTGCATCTCATAAGTAATTGTGGATGAAATGTAGAAATACATGATTCTACAATTTAGTCTGTTCTACCATTTCTATCTCTGACTCATTCCAACTACCAATTCATGTGAGCTCAAAGTCCTCCTTACTATTAAAAACATCAAAATAGCTTTGGTTACAAACATCCCTATTACTTTATTGTTATGTAATGGTAAAGAGATAAATATATTGATCAGTACTTTGTTTAAATTAAGTAGTATATGCTCATGTCACATTAACACAAGCCTATATTACTTAACTTACATAACATTTTCTTATTCTTTATTTTATTACAGTAAAAAAAAAAAAAAAAATGTATATTTCTCGCAATCATTCTAATTTGCTAAAAAATTCCATATAAAATTAAACTTATTTAGCTTTTTCTCTTGTAATTACAGCTTATTAATGATGAGCCACCAGTTTTAATCATTGAGAATCTATTTGTTCCTTTTGGAGGTAGTGTTGCAGTGAAAAACACCTCCATTTCGGTAGAAGATATTGATTCACCTATTGAAGGATTAACTTTCTCTGTGATCAGGCCACCATTTGCAGGTTGGTTAGATGAATCCTCACTTTTTATCACCGATTTCCCATCAATTTCAAATGAAGTGTTTTACACGGTCATCCGTCTCCCATCTTTGTCTGGGAGATCCAACATGACATATTAAGTATCACATTCATGTTTTAAAATATATATGTTTTAATTATTAATTGGAAAATTATTTTTTACATAGCTTTTTATCACCATCTTCATGTAAAGTAGCATACTGCTGTACGGTAAAACCTAGCATTAGAGCAAAAATGAAATATTTATTTAATTAGACTGTCTAGTAATTATCGTATTGTTTCTGAGTCAGTAAGAAATGATGTTCTAATTTTAGTACTCGGAAATAGGAATTAAATTAATTTTTTACTTTTCAGAAAGTTTAAAATATATTAAATTTGAACACTTTTGCCATGATACACGCTGGTAACTCAAAAAAAAAAACTCAGTCCTTGGAGTCCAAAAACTTTGACTGCATTGTACATGAGGTCATGTTGAAGGAAGGAATCTTTTCGTCACATTACAAACAACCCATATTGATATTAACTTAATCTCAACTGTTTATAAACTTTATCAAATTGTTAGTGCTATGTGCGGTACTTCAGTGAATTGTGCAACTATGTTTTCAAATTATTCAAAGAAATAGTAATAAAGAATATTGTTTGAAGATGTGTGGCAATTTGTGAAGGAAAGTATTTGTTTAGACAGTTTTTGGATGAGTTTGAATTTTTTTAAACAATACTGGCCAACATTAATCTGTTTTATTTACTGTATATAGTGGCAAGTACAGAATAAAACACAGCTGTTAAAACTTCGCCAAGTGAACCAGGTTGATCTTAAACTGTGCTTTAACTGCCAATATAACTCAATTGCCTATCATTACATAAAATAAAAGTAGCAGGATCTGAAGAGGCTGAATGATAAATTGGGGTCCACAGTATTCTAGTCAGTCACCAGTGCTTTTTTTAAGAGTAATTTGAACATCAAACAATGATTAAATTAAAGAATCAAATTAATTTTAATACAGTTAAAATTCAGATAATCAGTTTTTCAAATAAGAAGCATTCATAATGACTGTCCAACTTTTTAGCTCAATTTTGGACAGCAGAGAGAATCTCATTTCAATTAATGCTTCCATAAAAATATGTAGTATTAGGATTTTATCATCATTTTAGCAATTGAAATATGAAAGTTTTCAGACTAAAATCTGTTTATTACAACAGCATTCCAAAACATATTCACATCATAGTAGTAGCTATTGCTTCATAGTATATCTATAAAGCAATAGAACAACATTATCATCATTTTAGGACTTTTACAATTGCAGCAGCAAAACTTTTTTTGGAAACAATAGTGTCAATAGATAACAGAATGGGAACATACCAAGACCAGAAACTGTTATTGGATTTGTAGGAAGGTGACAAGGAAGCTATAACAGTGAAATTGGAAAATAACAGTGGCAATGAAAAATTAAAAACTTCTATATGATCCAAAAACACTTGAGTTATGTTTAATGAATGGGAATTAGCATTACTGCATGCATTGTTATGTCAAGGACTAACAACTGATGAGTGATTATTAGGAATACGAAGAAGAGGCTAGACTGCTGATAATACAGCAAAGAGTATCGATACTTTAAGGAAAGAATTTTTATCAAATAGTCAAACTGAATATTTTACTGCCATTATCAAAATGCTTCAATATTAGGAGTGTGGACAAACTTTCATTATAAATAAAAAAAAAACATAAAAAAAAACTGATATATTTTACTAAAGCTACAAATTTTAATTGATTCAGTGAATAATACAATGTACAATGCTCAAAAGATTTGATGTCTGTTGGTCTTAATGAGATCTGTATGGTCATAATGCATAGAGTCTTCATTCAACAGAGCAATTCAAATAATCATGAGAGCTTTCTTGTTTACTCTAAAACGCCTTTTTCTATTACTTTTTTTTTATTTATTTATTTGATTAATTTATTAAAAAGATATTCTTATACTGAAAGTTCCAAAAGTGAACGGCTTAGAAACGAATTTTCTTTTATTATATTTTGATTCTATATAATTAAAAATAAGTCATTGAAATTTTTCTAAAATGTCAATTCTATATGTTATATTTGGTAAAATTTAAAGACCATGAGCATTAAAAAAAGAGAAATGTATTTTAATTATAAAATTAAGAATAGTAAGGCAATAGTAGCAATGGAAAAAAGTTAATTTATCTAAACAAAAACAACAGACAATCACACTTTTAATACTAATCTAAAAAAAAAAAAAAAATCCCAGTAACTCAGTACGTGAAGTTTGATAGTTCAGCTGAGGATTTCCCATGCCCAAGGTATTGACCTAAGTAATATGCAATTTTAGCCTAAAATACTTAGACTTGAGATTTAATAAGGACATATTTGGAAGTGGATAAATCAACAAGTTGAATGGTGGAAAAAGTTTAATAATAAATGACATTTTTGTTTTGGGATTCTTTAATAGGTCATCTTCAGAAACAGCATAGTAAGTCTGATAAGATTGGAAGTGGAGAAGTTTTAGATGAAGGCAGCAGATTTTCATACAAAGTAAGTCTTACATGTTCAATTACAAAACAATATTAAAGAAAGAAAATCCATATCTAGTTCGTAGAAATCACAGCAGAAGCTTACTTTACTTCTTTATTTTTCCCCCAATGGTCAATTCAGTTATAATCAATTTCAGGAAGAACCTAAAAATAGCACAATATACATAGAAATGTAATTATTGAGTTATTAAATGATATCATATTGTAATTTATTATGCTTAAAATAATCATTTTGAAATATAAGAAATTCATTTATCTTATCTATGCTGATTTATGTTTGAATGTAAATATGTCTTTTAGTTATGTATAATGCACTAAACAAAGTTAAAATTATAAGAAAAAATATGATACCTCCCTGAAAGAAAAATAGATAAAAATAAAAGGGCAAAAGTTCATTTTTCTATATATTGGGTTGGCCAAAAAATTTCATTCGTTTTTGTTTTTTTTACATAGGTTGGCTTTAGTAGTGCTTAGATCTTTAACATCATTCGACACCATTTTGTTAGATTGTATTGTGACAGCTGTCATCAGTGCAGGATTTACGTTTAAGCTAAACAAGCTATAGCTTAGGGCCCCCACTTTCTGGGGGGCCCCCCAAAAAATGGTCAAAATTGAAATAATTTTAAAAATTACCGAAATTACCGGCATTTGCTGTCAAAATTTATCATTATTATTTTACAATAGAAATGGAACGTTTAAAGTATATAATTTCTTTTACTATTGGGAAGCGAAACGAAATGTAGATGGCGCAACAGTCTTTAAAAAAAGTATTGTGGGTGAAATTCGCTTCGGAAAAAAGCCATCGGATTTGCAGCAATCATTTCAGAAAGGAAGACTTCAGCATCAAACTGGTTACAACAGGCAGGCAAGTTTGTTAAAGAAATAAAATCATTTTGGAACCTCGCGTAAATCTTTCGATATTAGTTTTATTTATTGCAAAGAAACCACTAGCATTGGACTGATTTTTTTTCATTTCAACACACAAGTGGTATGTTTTCATTGTAATTGTTACCACCGTTGACAATAATCTAAATTTGTTTTCATTTCAGTTTTTTTGTATATTTAAATCCAAGTCTTAAGTCTTGTATTCAGAGGAAAACTCAGTAGTATTAATAAAATACAGAATAACAACCTCTTAGAGGCAAGCTATCTCAAATCATAAATACGTGATTCAGAAAATAGCTATACAGTGGAACCTCGCTATTCGTACACAATCCGTTCCAGGAGGCAGTTCGAATGGCGATTTGTACGAATGGCGAATCATTTTTTCACATAAGATATAATGTAAATTGGATTAATCTGTTCCAGACCCACAGATGATTGCTTATATAAACCTTTGTAATAATATGTTAAGCCTAAAATACATAAAAACTAAGAAAACAATAAATATATAGGCCTATATTATTATTTATTTCTTTTTCAGTATAGACGATATGGTTGATTTCGCCATGCCATACTGAGTTGCCAGGTTAGAGACACGAGTTCCACTTTCAAACTTCGCAACGATTTCTTTTTTTCGATTCAATTGTCATTCTTACTGCTTTCCTTTTAGGCTTAGTTGAATCAGTAATCTTTTTTAGACCCATGGCTGCACTATTTTTAATAAAAATAACAAAAAATAACAATAAAATATCACAAAGTTTCACGAAGCTTGCATGGATGATGCGTAGCGTACGGAAGCTAGCACGTTACTGAACTGAAGCGACCGCGTGGCGCGGCCAGTAACAAGGTCCTGCTGTCCGAATCGCGAGCAAGCGTACGAATGGTGAGTTCAATTTTACTTGAAAAAGTTGTACGAATAACGAGTTGTACGAATAGAGAGGCGGATGAATGGCGGGGTTCCACTGTATAGCTTAAAATAATTTTAAACCTATTATGTTTTATCCATTTTCTTCATACGGAATCTTAAAGCTATTAAAAATATAATAATAATTCATTTCATTCATGATTTTGATTTTAAGAATTTAAAGAAAATATTTAGTATGTGAATCATCGTAACTTATTTCGAAACCTAGATTTCTTGTTTTCGTCTCGTATTTGAAAAGTCATGTTGAATGGAGTAGTTGATTAAATCTTTATTTTAAACATTTTAAAAGTATTTATTCACTATTATTGTAAAAAGTATTTTTTTCTCTTTGCATGTATTATTATTACAGTAAAACCTCGATATAACGCTCCCGCTTATAGCACTATCCCATTCTTTACGCTCCTTTTATACGGTCCCAGGAATTTTCTATATATCTCTGTATACTTTTACCCTCTTATAATGCTTCAAATCCCGCTTGTAGCGCTTTTTTTTATATTGGAAATTTTGTATCGAAAAGAAACAAAAGTAACACTGTAAAGATTATTTTTTTTTTCCCTGTTCGGAGGGAATCCTTGAACTTTGTGAAGTTGTGGGTCTCTGATACAGTTGTGCAAAATGTCGAAGCGGAAATCCCTTTTTATAAGTGAAAAATTGCAAATTCTCCATAAGTACGACGAGAATTCTACAGAAGTCAGAAGGATTTCGCAGAATCTCTAGAAATTTCCTCGTCCAGTCTGCGAACAATAATTAAAAACAGGGATGCAATTACCGATGCAGCGAAGGGTTGTTGCAAATGTAAAAAAGTAAAGTGTGCACTAAATCTGCTCGGAAAATATATTAGTATTGCTCCTAGTGGTGTATCAGTTGACGTTAATAGTTACCTGAACCACATTGAAAATGTCGTAATTCATAACAGTAGCACACACACTCGGCAAACCGCAATCAAAGATCTTTTTAATAGGAAATAAGCTCATATTTGCAGTATATCTATTGCAGAATGTTTCCTGTAAAATGGTGTCCAAATCTTTCCCCATCTCATAAATCATTTCCCGTCTTTAGCGCTATCCCGCTTATTACGCTTGTAGGTCATGGTCCCTTGATGAGCGAAATAACGGGGTTTTACTGTATAAAAATATCGCTTGCTGGTAAGTAGTGGTAATATCACAGGAAATTTTCAATTAAAAAAAATGTCATGCATTGTATTACTTTTAAATGTATGTTTATAGTTATATTAAATATTCTGCCTGCAGTTTGCAATGTGTCAACCAGAAATTATAAAAGTGGAGCTCAAAAGAGGAAAAAGAAGCAGAGAGCTGAAGAAGAGCTTAGCAAGTTAACAAAATTAGAAAGTTTCTTAAAAAAGATAGATAAGGGGCCTGATGAACCAAAAGCCTCTACCACAGTGAGTCAGTCACGGGATATTCATCCTATTCCTGATACAGAACCTGGTACATCTAGTTGTATAGAATCTATTTCAATGAATGAAGCAACAATGAATAAATATTAAGATTTATAAACCAGAGAGTAGTACAAGCACAGAAGATTCAGCATCAAAAAACAAACAGAATGATGTTGGGCTATGGGGTGTTTTAAGTAAAGATGAGATTTCATAGTGTAGAAAAACGTCCGTCAGATTGTCAGCACTCAAATGGCTCATTTGAAAAATCAAAGAACCTTATTATTATAGTCAAGCCCATGGTTCAGCAGAACATGATAGTCTGACACATCACGATCTGTATAGGGTAATATTTAACGATCGTGTCCAATCAGCATTCCCTAATATAGAAGCAATTTTGAGATTGTTTCTTAGTATGATGGTTGCAAATTGCTCTGGAGAAAGATCTTTTTCTCAGCTGAAGAGGATAAAAAATGAATTTAGAACAACAATGACTCAAGATAAATTATGTTCCCTCAGTCTCATTGGATAGAAAGTGACAAACTATGCAGTTGATCATTTGATGATGTCATCAGTGATTTTGCTCTGGCAAAGGCAAGAAAGAAAATATTTTAGTTTAATATAATTCCTTAATCCTTATAACATGTTTCAAGAGATTAGATAATAAGCCTTTGTAAATTGTGCCTTTTAAAAGAACTTTTGTTTCTTTTTACCAGAGTTTGCATTTTTAAATTTGTTATGAATAAAAATGATTTTAAGTTAAAGATTTATTATTTCACTATCTATATACTTAATTGTATTTCAGTTTAACCCTTTAGGTATCCGAAAATCATATTTGGCACTGATGTAGAATCTCTGGACTTCTAAAGGGCCCCATATCTCAAATAGCTTAGGGCCTTATCAAGTCTAAATCCGGCCCTGGCTGTCATATCAGTGTGCATTTGAAACAAAAACTGATCAAAATTGGTGAATTTTGTGTTGCCAATTTAGTATTGAAGATGGAAGGTAATAAGTATGCAAGAACACATTTTTCTTTGATGACCAGGTAAAACTATTACAGCTTGGCTGGGAAGTTCTGATTCATCCACCCTATTAACCAGACATTGCACCTTCGGATTTCCATTTGTTTCAGTTTTTACAAAATTCTCTTAGTGGAAAAAAAATAAATTCCCTGGAAGACACCAAAGGCACTTGGAACATTTTTTGCTCAAAAAGATAAAACGTTTTGGGAAGATGGAATTATGAAGTTGCCTTAAAGACAGCAGAAGGAGTGGAACAAACCATTGAATACATTGTTCAATAAAATTGTTGATGACAATGAAAAATGTATCTTTTATTTTTACTTAAAAAGCGAATGAAACTTTTTGGCCAACCCAATACAAGATGGCCGAAATTAAATTGGCTGACAGTACTCAAAGCCATCTGTAGCTCGATCGAACAACTGGAATGGCACCAAATTTGGTGGGGATAAGGATAAGGATAGTAAGAGGGTCGGCATCTAGCCGTTTAGCCACTTAGACCACAAAATTGGGTCCATTGTGTCCCCTCAATTAAACCATTGATTAAATCAAGGATTGCTCAACAAGATCATGTCAAGCTTCATTGGTCATAAATAACCCTGTAGAGATACAAAATGAAAGAATGACCTTAATTTTAAAGGTGGAGATAATATCAGTGGTAAGACGTATTTTACCAAAGATCTCCCATCTATTCCTAGCCAAAGCTGGACAAAAGCATAAAATGTGTTCAGGAGTTTCCTGATCCATTCCACATTTCCTACATATAGGACTTTGGCATATGCCAAGTAGATGTAGATGTATATTAAGAGTACAGTGTCCTGTAAGGATCCCTGTAATCATTTTGCAATACTTCCTATCTAAATGTAGAATAGATATTGCAAACCGGTGGTCAGGCTTTTTCACAAAAAGCTTAGCCTGCCTCATACCCTGTGAGGCAATCCAATGCCTATGGAACTGTTTTCCCAAGACAGTCCCAAATAATCGTTTGCCAAGATCTAATGAGAATCCAAGGAAGGGTTCCGGGCCAATTGGAAGTTCTGAAGAACCTCTTTTGGCCAACAGGTCCGCTTTCTCGTTTCCGTCAATGCCTAAGTGCCCAGGGACCCATTACAGAAAAACCAAGTTTGTCCTGGCCAAATTGGTTAATGCTTCCCTACATTCAGCAACAAGCTGTGTAGTGCAAGCAGAATTGCTCAGAGCATGCAAAGCTGCCTGACTATTTGAGCAAATATATACAGTCCTATTGGCATAGTGACGTTTGAGGTTTTCATACACACAAAACAAGATAGCAAAAACCTCAGCCTGAAATACAGTGCAATAAGTCCCTAGGGCATGAGAAATCTCTGCCCTTGGTCTTAGCCCATATATTCCGGCTCCCGTTCTATTTCCAATCCTGGAACCATCAGTAAACCATACTATGCTCCAGGAGGGTAGAAGATCATGTCCTTTTTCAAACCATTCTTCCTGGTACGGAAAATGAATGGCGAAGTTAGGTGTCATGTTAGAATCAAATGACACTGCAGTTCTGAGAGTAAGCGTTGGACAAAGGTCCAGTGCCTCTTTCCAGATACTGGAATGATAGGAAGTGCCAGATTTCCACTGACCTTGATTAACCAATCTAAAGGCAGTGTTTCTGGCTTGATGCTCAATAAAGAGATGTAGAGGTGGTAGATCAATATTGCCCCTAGGGCATCAGTGGGTGCTGTCCTCATAGATCTGGTATTCCTAAACAGACTAGACGTTGCAACTTACTAAGAAGTTTCCTAACAGTCTTCAGCCTAGTTCTGGTCCACCAGACTAATGCTGCATAGCATACCAATGCAGGTCTCACAAGGGTCACATACAGCCAATAGATAACCTTTGGCTGGAGTCCCCATAAATCACTAAAAGTCCTTCTGCACATCCAAAAGGAGGCAATGGATTTTTTGATTTTTGTATCTAAATGTTCTTTCCAGGTCAGTTTAGAGTCAAGAATAACTCCTAAGTACTTGACACTTTTTGAAAGATCAATTTGTTTGTTAAATAGTTTTAAATTTAAGGTTTTCCCTATCTTTCTTTTCCTAGTAAAGTTAACAATTGTAGCTTTGCTAGGATTTACCTTAAGGCCAATATTGTTGCACCAGTCCTGTACACAGCTGAGAGCCCTTTGCATGAGCTCAAAGACTGTATGAGTATCTAGGCCACTAATAAGAATAACTAGATCATCTGCATAGGCTTGAGAGTAGAATCCAAGTTCGAGACAATAAGGGAGTCCATTACCAAACACCAAAGTAATGGCGAGATAACCCCTCCCTTTGGACATCCTCTTAAAGCCTGAGTTGTAACAGTGTTTCCAATAAGGTGTACACAGATAGTGCGAGTCGAGAGCATGTTCCTGATCCACCTAATAGTAGATGGGTCAACACCATGCCGTTCGGCTGCGCTGCATATGGAGTCATATGATGTATGATCAAAGGCTCCTTCTATATCAAGAAAGGCGCCGAGAGCCATCTGTCCATGAGATAGAGAACACTCAATCTTATGTACCAGATGGTGCAATGCTGTCTCATTCGAAAGTCCTTTCTGATAGGCAAACTGCCTGCAATTCAGAGGATGTTTTAGAAGAATAACATCCCTTATATACCGATCAGCCAGTTTCTCTAAGGTCTTAAGAAGAAAGGAGGAAAGACTGATTGGTCTATAAGATTTGGCGGAGATATAATCAGACCTTCCTGCCTTTGGAATAAATACCACTCTCGTCTTTCTCCAGTTCATTGGGATATAACCCAGAGCTAGACAAGAGCGATAATATGCACAAGTGGAGGCACAATAACATCCATCCCTTTCTGAATAAGAGCTGGAAAGATATTGTCCTCTCCTGCTGCCTTATAAGGTTTAAGACTAGCAGTTGCTAGTTTAACTTTTTCAAAGGAAACAATGCTTTTGACAAGAGGAAAATTCTTGCCCAAACACGCATGTTGTAACATCCATCAGATGCTCGTGAGTTTGGGAATTGTACCTCCAGGAGATGCTGAAAAGCCTCTTCCGCCGAAGAGAGAGAGCAGTAACAGAGATCCTAACTCAGAGGTCTCAGAGCATTTGGATAAAGCCTTGGTTAATCTTGTGGCCACAGGTAGTGAACCTATGTTGTCACAAAAAGATCTCCAGGATTTCCTCTTAAAGTGCCTAATGACACGTTTATATTTTTTTTGAGATTCTTTAAGTGAATCCCAGTCAAAGTTAGTACCCGTATACTTTGCCTTATTTAGCAGTTTACGGGCTTGGATCTGAGTCTATCCAAAATTGGATTCCACCAGGTAACTTTGTTCCTTCATTGATGACGAAGTGGACAGTTCTGCTCATAAGCCGAGATGAGGGCATTGGTAAGATAGCAAACAGAGCTTTCTATGCCACATTCATCACGATAAAGGGCAGGAAAACCTGCCATATTATCCTTGAGATCTTCTTTATAGAAATCCGAATGCGTAAGCAGAGGGTTCCTATAGGATTCTTCACCGAGCACCTTCGTGTTCAAGGTGAAGAGAATATGTCGATGATCCGACAGTGAGATCTCTTGCGAGACCCTCCAATCTCTAACCTCAGTCCTAAGATCTGTGGAAGCAAGGGTAAGGTCCAGCACTTCTTCCCTATATGGGGTAAAGAAGGTAGGGACCAACCCGATATTCAAGATATCAAGGTCAGTGGAAGACAGAAACTCCAGTAGGGCCTCCCCCCTGGTATTGATGTCGCTACTACCCCATACAGAATGGTGGGAGTTAGCGTCACATCCCATGAGAAGGGGCAGTCCAGAGTTCTTACAAAAGGAGACAATTTCTTCACCTCCACAGGGGGTGGTTCAGAGCTTGTCTCATGAGGAAAATATGCAGATGCAATAACGATGTCACTTCTGTTAGATCTGGGGAATCTGATCGTTACCAGATCCCTGGTACAGAATTCTGAAAGGAGGAAAACATTCCTGTGCTTAGTATAAATACAAGCACGTGGAGTAGTCTGTGAGCATTGTAGCAATGATCCTCCACATCCTCACAGACCTCTAACTTTGTCCTTATAGAGCCAAGGCTCTTGTATAAGTACAAAGTCAATATCCAGTTCTGTGATTCTCTTAGAAAGTACCCCAGTAGCCGCTGAACAGTGCTGCAAATTTATCTGTAAAAAAGAAAAGAAAACAAGACATAATTAGCACATAACCAAGGTAATGTAAACAAAAGAAAATAACTTACCCAGTTAGAGACTTCCATCGTAACAGGTTTAGGAGAATCTCCTTCCCTGTTTGTGGCGTCTTCTTCAGTATTCTAAAGGAGCTCCTTTTTCAATGAATTTTGGTTTCTCCTTTAGTGTTACTTCAGCTACATCTAAGTTTATACTTGGACGAATTTTTAATTTCTCCAGATGTCTTATCGAGTCCTCGTCAAGTCCAACGACTAATTTGAGTCCATGCATTTCTCTTTTTGTCTCCATTATTCTCCAAGTTGAGGCTTTACGACCTGGATTCTGTATTTCTAACAGATAGGTCGAAGATCTTTCCGGGAATCCAGAGCATGGTTCTGCTTAAACCCAGGGGATTTTCGAGGCTTCCACAGCGGAAAGCGCAACCCCCTCCCAGATTCTCAAGTTAGGGACTACTCTAAGAAGCCAGTCCTTACTGAAAGCATCATCTGCAGAGACAAAGATAAACTCTGTCCTGCAGCGAGTTCCCTTGAAGCGAGGTACTTGTCCTTCCGGGATCTGTCTGATCAACCGTCTTACATGGTAGGAGAGCTCCATCTGCTCTTCTTCAGTGAAGTTCTCTGCCTTATTAGCTTTTTTAATTGCTACCTGAAGGGCAGGATTTGCAGCTGCAACAGCGGCAAAGCTACTTGTACCAGGGCTACCGGAAGGTTGTCCCCGTTGTTTCTTAGAGGTAGACATTGCTTCTGGTGGTGTACTGCCATAAGATCTGGCACGTTTAGTACCAGGTTCTTTGGCTCCACCCGAGGGTGCAGCAGATCCCAGTTCACCTTGGGTGGGCGTATCAGCAGTTCTCCCTGGTAATCCAGTATGAACTAAGCCTCCACGACCCTTCCCTCGTGTCCCGGTTGTGCCAGCTCCCCTTCTAGCAGTCTCAAGAGAGATGCCAGTGGCTGCAGCTGCAGCCCTAGCCTTTCTCCTCCTCCTTCTTTCGGCACCACAAATCCTTGTGCGCTTTAAAGCATCTTGCA
Organism: Thereuonema tuberculata; assembly: GCA_023159025.1. Taxonomy (NCBI): domain Eukaryota; kingdom Metazoa; phylum Arthropoda; class Chilopoda; order Scutigeromorpha; family Scutigeridae; genus Thereuonema; species Thereuonema tuberculata. Next base: position 329,948,249 of record JAFIDM010009631.1, on the reverse strand, counting down.
GACTCACTGTTAGTTCTCTTGTAGGTTCCCTACCGGAGTCTGAGTCTAAAGATTCAGTAGGTTTCGGTAAAATCTGTCCCTGCTCTGTAGTTTCGTGGAAGCTAGCTTCCTCGTTAATACCCTGGATAGGGATGTCTTTGGAGGGCTCTTCATCAGAACCCTTTATTGTAATATTTAAACTTTCCATAAAAAAAAAGGTAGTTCGGGGGAAACAGACAGTCACCCTGCGGAGAGCCCCCAGGCCTTTTTTTAATTTACTCCTGGATTCGGCCTGGTTTCCCGGAGGCACTGTTTTAGACACTATACCCCAGTGCCATCCATCCATCAGCATGGTCCGCATGACACCTTAGATTTGGGGGAGTCTGGTTCGGGGTGCAAACGCACTTCCTCGCCTCCCACAGTGTCCTGGGGCTACGATGGAGGATTTCCACTATCCACCACCCGTGGATCTGCCAGGTTGCTGACATCCCAAAGCCCCCGGGTACAATCAACTACTGTCACCCGGCCTGGAAATTTGGTGGGGAGAAGGATTCAAGAAAAAGGATGTTCCAAAAGTCATCGTTACGGGGAAATGTGGCGCTGTTGAAGCCTACATAGCCAAGAATTTGCATACAACTCAGGGTAAAAGCGATTCATGCAAATTCTTGGCTTCTTAGGCTACAACAGCACCAGTAATTCAGGCTATAAAGGGATGTGAAAATTTCAAAGAGACATTCTGATTATCAACATAGGACAACATAGCACGGGCTGTGATGAATATTCCTTCAAACATGTTCTGTTTGGCTGTAGAGAATATTGTGCACAGGATGCAATTCCTGGTCCACAAGGACCACAGTGAATCTGGGCCATTTCCACATTTGCGGAATGAATGTGCTACATAAAAGGTGATGTTTCAGTTCAGTTTTATCAGTTATTCATTTGTCTATCCATTGCAAGTCTGTTTTACATTACCCGGCACCTCATTTCCCTCAGCGACTTTTGGAACTACTTTTTTTTTCGCGGAATCCTTCTTCCCATGTCTTTATTAGTATCCCCACCAAATTTGGTGCCATTCCAGTTGTTTGATAGAGCTACAGATTATGGCCACCTTGTACATAGAATATATCTACATTTAATGCCTATGAGTTCTAGCTGTTTCATGTGATTGCCAAAAAAAGCATGAAGTAGCTATTCTAGGCTGCCATCTACCAAACATTTAAGCTATTAATATTAATTGAAAACAATAATGTGCCTATTATTTTTCTATTAAAAATTAATATCTGGGCAGCTGTAAAAGCTGGCAGTGAATTTTGCCTTTTATTAGGTTTGTTTGTGAGAAAAAAATTCAAGCATCATGAAGGAAGCATCCAATTCAAATGAAACTTTGTGTCATTTGGATGAAGAGAATTGGGATTGATTCAGATTTCACAGTTAAAAAATACAAATTTTAATTGAAAAATAAAAGTATTACATTATTAGTGCTGTTTTGAGCCACCTCATGCTGATATATTCAGCAACGCTGGGAATGAAATAAAATCTTGATGTTGACTTGTGGCAGGTCATGGCAAGCTTGTTGCAACTGCTGCTCCAAACGACCGATGCTAGATCATAGGATGCAGTTGATGTTCTAGCATGTCCCAGACATGCTCAAGGGGGAACAAGTCTGGGGACGTGACTGCCAAGAATGGGTTTGAATTGCTTGGAGGCACTGCTGGGAAACGTGTGCAGTGTGTGGATGTGCTTTTTCATGTTGGAAAATTGCTCCTGGCAGGCTTGACACAAAGGGTAAAACAATTAAAGTTCCTCACATCATTATGAGAGGGGATCTGCTGTCAATAGTGTGGCTTCTCCCACACTATTATACCAGCTGTAAGGACTGGTGCTTCTTGATTTGAGTATTACCCAGTCCTGCTCCATATGCACAAGGAGAACTCATCACTAAACACAATACAAGACTATTCTAGAGCAGACTATGTCTCTCGGTTACAACATCACTCTAGACAGTGTCTCTGATGCTGAATTGTTAAAGGTAGACCTCACAAGGACAACAAGAATGAATAGCATCTGCAATTCATCTGGCAATGATGCAGATAGATTCCACTTGTTGTATAAAAGATATCACTTCTCTGGATGGTTGAAAGGAAGCTGTCGGAGCAGTTAGGGCTTGCTTCACAACAAATTGATTGTCTCTAGCACTGGTATTGTTGGTCAAATGATCCTTAGCAATGTGAACGAGTGCCCTTATGAACCATTGATTCCAGCACCTTTCCACAGAAGCATCATTGTGACCCAGATGGCGAGTGATTTTCTGCATGACCAGTCGATTTTTTATGGTCCTAAGATGCAGCCTCTCTTGAAGTATGGCAGTTGCTTATAGGCATTATTGATTATTGTGAATGCCACAGTTCCACTAAGCAGAATGTATGGACCACATACATATTTGAGGTCCCTTGAATGAACCAAACTTCCATATGGGCACTTCAATTGAGCCACTGTGGTAATTGTGCCTTTTTTTTTTTTTAATTAAACTTTTGACAATTTGCATGAGTAATGGAAAGGTAGTTGCATCTAATTTGAGTTTCATTCAAATTAGATGCTTCCATAATAATGCTTCAATTTTTTGTGAATATATATGTACACTGATGCTTAAACAAAAGAGGAATTGGGAATCACAGGAAAATGTTGCGGTAAGCAAAGTGAATCAGCTTGAAAATTACTCCTCCAGAACGGCCAAAGGCAACTTAATTCCTTATCAGAGAAATGATGTCACTATCACACTATAAACGTCACTCAGCATTAGGCAGGTCATAATCAGATATGGATAGAACAATGAAGCTGCAGGATAGACCATGTATTGTGCTATTTTTTTGATGCGAAGTGCTTTTTACCACATCAACAAGACTTAGTGAGCTGATACTGATGATATTAAGTGGGAGAGAATCATAGGGTGACTTGAGGCTTGTCAAACCCAGATAGCAGTGTTCCAGGAGCTGCATATGATACCAGGTTTCATTTCTAGAGTGGGGCAGAGGTTGCAACATGATCGAAACATAAGTCATCGGCTCCAGCACAGGACATCGAAAGATTACAAAGGTAGAACAGAACTGTAATTTGTTACTATGTCAGATGATGCAGATAGATTACAGCAGATGATCTTGCTAGGGACCTTTTCAGCAGCAATAGGGAGGACTGTCATATCAAAACATGAAAAGAAGGATAGATCTAGGAGAGAATGACTTGCTGAATCTTGGGAAAACAATCGTCAACAACAAATTTGGTGACTACTTAATCCAGCATTCTTTAACTTGGTAGCCTGACAACCTCATATGCATAAAAAATAAAATAAAAATAGGGTTCACCTTCCTATGAATTAGTAGATAAAAATAATACAAATAATTTTCTTTCATTTTTTTTTTTAAACTGTTTCTGTTTGGCCATAGTTAAAATGGTGATCTTGAAAAAATTAAGATAGCAATGTCAATTTTTTTTTTCACAAATTCATTGGTCTAGACAAACTTTACTTTGATTTCATTGGCAAGCAAATTAAAACAGAAAGGAACAGTATGGTATTTCTAAATCCTTTGGTTGTGAGAAAACATTAGTTCCTTTTCTCAAATGCATGCACTTAAGAAAGAATTACTTGCCTGATTAATATTTCTTAAAAAAATACAACTTATTATTTAAAATGTAATTTAGTTCTTCCTCTCTTTAGAAAAAACTAAATAGCATGGGAAATTGACAAATTTCCTATTAATGAAAAAATGATTTATAATAAAAATCTTAAAAAAAAAAAAAAAAATCGTCTCTATCTAATGAAGCAATTTAATGTTTTTCTGTTAGGAATTACTTGATGAACTGATTTCTTATACCCACGAAAATCCTGATTTTACTTCTGATCAATTTGCTATATCAGTCTCTGATGGCGATTTCAGTGATAGTGGACAAGTGTTAGTTTCCTTTAGTCAGAAAGATAAAGAAGTTCCTCGAATGAAGATCAATCATGGACTACAAATCCCTTGGGGTAAATATTTTAATGAATTCTCATTTTATTTCTAAAAATTAAATTTCTGTTATTTCATTAGAATATAAGCATTTTCTTGTTTCTGTTTTTCATTAAATATCTTATTTATTTATTTATTTATTAATAAATTGACAGTATTAAAATTGTAGAAGTAGGAATGGGAATGGCACCTCCAGAAAACTAAGCTGAAAATAAAGTAAAGGAAATTCTTGTGCTGCCCTCCGATAGCCTCAAAGAATTTTTAAAGTGCATTATTAAGAAAGAAAAAGCGACTAAAATATATAAACATTAAAAGGGTGAGACCATGTTTACAAGTGACATCCAAAACAGCTGTTTCTTGCTATATTGGCGATCATCAGTTGAGAGTAGTCACTGCAAACACACCAGGTCTTTATATAGAGGTGAATATAAATGGAAGTAGGAATGGGAATGGCACCTCCAGAAAACTAAACTAAAAACAAAAGACACATTAAAATTCTTTGAGGATACTGGATGGCAGCACAAGAATTTCCTTTACTTTATTTTTAATGTGTCTTTTATTTTTATTTTAGTTTTCTGGAGGTGCCATTCCCATTCCTACTTCCATTTATATTCATCTCTGTATTGAGACCTGATGTGTTTACAATGACTACTCTCAACTGATGATCGCCAAATTAGCGAGAAATGCTGTTTTGGGATGTCACTTGTAAACACAATCTCACCCTTTTAATGTTTATATTAAATTTGTAGTTAACATCTTTCTATTTTGATTGCCAATGAATGTTCTAGGCTTTTTCTCTTTATGACAAGGAATAATGGCTGGAGTTGCAGCTGAACATTGGGTTTAAATACGAATCTACTCATAATATTGAATTGCTATTTTATTAAAAGAATGTTAATTGGCAGACTTTTTTTTTTTCCAAAGTTTCAGGTAAATAAAGAAAAGGCTTATTTTAAAGTACAGCCAAACAAATGAAATGGAATGAAATAGACTGCAAGGAAATTGAGTGAAGTACAAGGTGGTTATAATTAAAGTTGGTCTATTTAGAACATTCTGCAGCTGCAACTAATAGTCAGAGAGACACCAAAATTGTACACATATTATTCAAAGCATGCGCTGAGCGATTCTGCAAAAAAAAAAAAATAGTTACAAAATTATCTGCTAGAGGGTGCTTTTACAGCTAAATGAACGGAAAACGAAAACAGAATGTTCAAAAACACATTTATTTCACACAAACAGTATCAGACATTTGAACGAGTCATGTGATATTGCACAATATGTTCCCTCTGACAAATGTGTGTCATTTGCAGACGATGAACTGTATGCTCAACCGCTAAATGTAGGTGATAATTCGCACATGTAGCGTGATACTGTCTTTTAGTTCTGCTAATGTTGCAATTCCTCCATGATACACCACATCCTTTAGGTATCCCCACAACCAAAAATCGCAAGGATTTAGGTCAGGAGAACATGGAGGCCAGGCAGTAGGGAACATGCGACTAATAACTCGATCATTGGTAAAGTGTTGACACAACAAAGTTTGCACGAACCTTCCAATATGAGAAGGTGCACCATCTTGCATAAAAGAGGTTGAATCAAGACACTCTTTCCTGCAGCTGGGGTATCACAAAGTTCTGGAGCATGTCAGGATATCTAGCCAAGTCACGGAACATGTCTGAGGACCATTAGCAGTAATTTCTTCAAAAAAATAAGGACCCAGGATAAAGTTGAACGTGAACCCACACCAGACTGTAAGCTGGGTGAATGCAGAGGCATTTCCTGGAAAACGTGTGGATTTACCTTGGCCCACACATGGCAATTTTGGGTGTTCACAGTGCCATTCAAATAAAAGTGTGCTTCTTCGCTCCATAGGATGTACTATGGCCACAATTCAACTTCCATCCTCGCCAGAAAGTTCAATGCAAAAGTGAGTCATTTCTCCTTTCTCCTGGAAGCAGTTCTTGTCTGTGACTGATCTTGTATGGAAAAAAATGAATTTAAGTTTCTCAGGATCTTTCTAACTGCGCTCCAGGATAGATCTAATTGTTGTGTTGTGGCTCAGGCACTACCTGAACCTGCAGCATTCTCCAACGACTGCTGAACGATTGATGTGGCAACGTCTTCAATCACATGATCACCGATGCACTTTCGTCCTCTGCCACATTGCACACTTAAAGATCCGGTTTCTTCAAATTTTTTCATCCTTTTTCACACATCTCATCGTTTTTCTTATGATGACTTCGGTCCATGGCATACTTTTTTAAACTTTTAAATTCACGAATCGCAGCTACAGCATTACCATGACTTTCATAATAAAACTTGACCATCAACTCACTTTCTTGTAAAGTCATCGTCATTGTGGCTGTTGCTAATAACACGTTATCAGTTTACACTGATTATTTATAGCCTGATGTCGGCTGCGTTCCTGGTGTTTATGCAAATCAGATTGTTTTCTTTTTGCATAAAGATTAACCCTATGCAATTGTGATG
>JAFIDM010009631.1:329913785-329932530 GCA_023159025.1 Thereuonema tuberculata | reverse complement strand
TTGTATTTGACTAATTCTTTTCAATTTAATGTAATTATTTTCAACAACTTTTAAAAATTAAAATTATCATTGCTGTATTTAGACTTATTGTTAACTATTATTATATATTTATACTTATTCTCATCTATCAAGACTCTAATTTTTAGAACATTATTCCGTATCTTGTGTTTTTACATGAATGTTTTAGTTATGACCTTGATATCTGGAAAACTCACTATCTTGAATTTTTTTTAGCGTCCCTTCAACTTCGAGATATCGAGAGTATACTGTCTAAATTATTGTGTCATTACTTGCAGCATGAATTTCTCAGATGACCCAATACAAATGTTTTGTCAAATCACCGCAACCTGCCAAAAACTTTGAAATATTCTCTGGTGATACTTCTGGATGCATCTCACTTTAGTCTTATTTTTGCTTAATTTGTTTTACATTCTGTACTGGTATTAGCAAAAAAAATACTTACTCCACTTCTTAATTTTGTTACAAATGAGTTAATATTTTTTCTTTTTTTCTTTTAGTTATTTATTCTTTGGTTTTTTATTGTTGCTCTTCTGTCATTCAAGTTGTTCAGACTAGTGCCAATTACATCATTGACATCATTTAAAAAAGTATTAAATACAAGTTTAAATTAAACTTGATCCTCCAAATAACTTATTATTATGTTTCAAGAAGTGTATCTCATGGCATCCACACAAACAGGCCTAAAGCTATTTTAATTATCTTGTTCTATTCTATATTGCTGTAGTATTACAATTCTTTAATAATACATAATATTATCTTTCAATAAGCTATCCTTAAAAGAAATTTTTTCCCTAGAAATATAGTTAAACAAAGTTGTCTTGAATTAACAAACACACATAACAACATTGTCATTTCTTTGATCCCTGAATTTTTTAAACGAATGCTTGTAGAATTTAAATCAAATGTACTTGTTAATAGAGCCTTAATATTCATATTCTTCGTAGATTTTCAAAATAACAATTTCTCCAGTGGATAATGGAACGCCTGTAATTCGTATTAATACTGGTCTACACTATCTTCAGTATCATGAAAATATTGTAAGTATAATTTATCCCACTTTTAATGTAAATTAATAATTTTAAAAAAAAAATGATAGAATGTTACTGACTTCAAGCAATAGTGCAGTTGTTAAGTTTTATATAATATATTGATATTTACTGTTATGGGGAAGTTATTATTAAATTATAAAAATATATAAATTTTAATGTGTTGGTATTTAATAATCATTAAAATTCATCATTAAATTATAGATGTATGTGGTCTGTGTGTGAGTATATATATTAACCTTTAATAATACCTATTTTATCTTTAAAGTTTTGTAATATTTTTTGGCCATTGTTTGTATAGATATATATATATATATATTGATCAAATAGGAGGGTATTTTGAAAAGTTTTGCCTCCGATCCAATAATTTCAATAATATGATAGATATGCACATAAACTGTATGTCTGCTGAAAGCTTGCAATGTCCTTTACCAAGTAATATCATTACTTTTCACGTAGTCACCATCTCTGTCCATACACACATGCCAACCTCGGAGAAGTTGTTGCATCCCATCGGAGAAGAAAGTGGGCATCTTCTCCTGGCACCACCGATGCACTACTGCTTGCACCTCAACATCACTGGTATAACAGTGTCCCTTTCAGCTTTGGAAAAAGGAAAAAGTTGCAAGGCGCGAGATCCAGACTGTACAATTGGTGTCATAAAATCTCGTAAAATTTGAGACACAGCAATGCATTCTGTGTTTGTTGATTGGTGTGTGATGAGCATTAACATGGTGAAGGATTGCACGTGACCCAACATACACAGTTTTCTATAGCCAAGTGCAGAATGGATAATGTGATGGACTTGCTCAAGTAAAATCCCAACCATTGCAGCGATTGGCATGAATCATTTCATCTTCAAGCACTTGATGCTGTGCATCCATAGCTGTTATGGGTCTTCTATTTCAGTTGTTATCATGCAGTTTCATTGTGGCTGGATTACCACCTTTTAGCCTTCTTGCCCACCTCTTAACAGTATTCAGATCCACGCAGGCGTTGTCTTAGACAACACTCATTCATTGATGAATGTCAATGGGCACACAACCCTCCTCTGTGAGGAATTTAATAACAGCCCGTTCAACCACAAGTCCATGTATTCCGTTCATTTTTCTCAGTATTCTGCACATGCATTACATAACAGGCTAATGCCACATGGTGTCGCGAAAGTCAATGAATCAAGGACTATTCTTATACCAGCTTTATGTGTCTCAGAGCAGTGTTGGCAGAGTTATTGTGTCAGAGGCAGAACTTTTCAAAATGCCCTCATATATTTAGGTATATGTATGACCATCTTCCTAATATAGTTTAGAATCCCCCTCTTGCTTCTAGAATTGTATTAAACATTGTCTTTGTATTTTGCAGGGAAAATGCTATACTACACCATCAGAATTCTTTCCATAGCTGTATTATTATCTTGGTGAAAGATTCAAACCTTAAAATCTCTCAATCACTATATAATTAATATGTATATTTAATATGAAATTCTATTTAGTTAATTCATAATCATTTTGACTACCTGAAAGCTATTTTCATTTCCGTTCACTCTTGAACAATACTAGTAACATTCAAGAGGATATTATCTTGCAAAACATATTTGTACCATTTAGGAAGATATGAAGACAAAAACCACAGAATACTTCTCATGGATATCAGACCTCCAAGAGATGCCCAGAAAAAGACATTTCCATTACCAAAATATTGTTGCTTCCTGCTTGTTTGGAATGTGCTTTAACATCAGGATGTTTCGTCTTCTCATTTTTTTTTTGTCTGAATATCCACTATATAATTCACTTGGTAAAACTGGAAATGAGACTTATCCAAAAAGGAACATTGTTTTCCAATCTTCAGTAGCTGAATGGCATCACTCTGATGTAAACTGTAGATGTAGTTACCGGTGTTTTCACATAAGTATTTGACTGGGCATCTCCTATATAAATGCTGTTTTGTAATAAAGTCTGAGAAACCTTATTTGTTTATCTGAGGAATGCTGTAATGAAGCAGTAATTAAAGTTGTCTTAAATACTTGAAATTCCTTATTTTATTTCAGAGTGGAATAGATACATTTTCTAGTTAGTACCCACTCTCAGAATATAATATACATCTTGCATTGCAGCAAGATAAAAATATTTTCTTAAAATACTATGAAATAAATATGATATTGGTATACTATTGTAATTTAACCAATACCATTCCTTTTTAAGCTATACAAAATATTCAAACCATTTGAAATTTTCAAGAAGCACTATTAAAGCAATAAATCAGACTAATTACATATCTAAAAATCTTAATCAGATGCTTTAATTTGGTTTGTTGCTGATGTAAGTGTATGCCTTTACAGTCACCGAGAAACAATTTTGTTTGTAGTCTTTTCTTTTAACAATGTTTAAAAATTATTACAAAAAAAATTAAAAAAAATAAATAAATAAAAACAATGATTGCATAACCAGCAAACATAGATGTATATGTTGCAGCATAATAATGTAGTATATAATTGTATTTGGTTTTTTGGCTTATTTTGTTTAATATGTTGAAAAATATTATAATTTTATGTCTATTCACTTACAAATTCTAATAAAATAACTCTCTTATTTATTTATAATGCAGTTTAATTTATTGAGATGCCTGTATTACAGGTCAGAAATGGAATTACCAAAAAAGAACTACTGACAGAAGATGTTGATACAATGGCAGAGAAATTAACTTACATAGTAACAGTTCCTCCAAAACTAGGCCATCTGGAACTAGTGACAGATCCAGGGAATCCTGTTCTTTTATTCAAACAAGGTATTTCTTTTTTTTATTTATTATGTCAAAAAATCTTACTGGCTGTAATAGTTATGTTTACATCCTTCAAAATTTCTTACTTACTTTCAGAGTAATCGTGTATTTGGGTCTTGTTGCATCTTTATGTTCTATCAAATATCAATGTCAATTCACATTGCATTTCTCTCTCTCTTTGGCATCTAGATAGCTAATCAGATTACCTTTTTTTTATTCTTTGAAGTTAGATATTTGTTTTTTAATTTAGATTTATATTGAACATCCTTTTTTTTTTTTTTTTTTGCTTACATGCTTTCAATGTAAGTAACATTGTTTATATGACTTTATGTTATTTTAAAGATCAGATGGTTAAACTTTTTCATACAAATCATTGATTTCTCTAAAGCTTCATTTTTACATCTGGAGAAGGAGAGATAAAAAGAAAGTAAAACCTTGTGTAAGGATGAATCTCACATGCACTTTATCTGTGAACAATGGATTAGCTCTTGTGAATAAGTTCTTAAGATAAAATATGTATGAAAAGATGCTCCTGTTCTGTCAACCACAGTAGCTAAATACTTTTTCAGTTGTCTAGATAGAATTTTGATCTCCCCAATGACCACCATCATCACAGCTGCTTTCTCATTTTTTAAGCAGCAGACATATAGATCCTACTATATTTAAGATATCATTATCTTTTTTGGAGTTCAGTATTTCCACACGCAATAACTTTTGCTAGTTATTGCCAATTTTTGGATGTTGAAACTTAAATAAATTGTGCTTCTCTGTCAATCTCATTCTTTTCATAAAGTATGCTTTCTTTCTGAAGATGCAGCCTTAAAGTCAAGATCATGGAGTTAACTTTCATTTCCCTTTCTTAGGAGTCATTATTCTGTATAGTGATATCCAAAATACTGAAGCCAGTACCATTTCCCAAATCACTGCCATGCAGATCTAAATAATCCAATATGGCAGTTGATGCCTCTTCTTCAAACTTTAAATAGGTCGTAAACTGCATCTTTTCATCAAAAAAAAATTATTAATTGGCAAATCCTTCAACACTATACACCGTACATATTTTATTTTAAGGCTATCAATTGCTCTTAAATCCTATCTTTTCCATTTGAAATTGAAGAATTAATATGGTTGTTACCTTTGGAATGCTAGCAGTATTTAAATTATTTATTTAAATGCACATTATTTACATTAATTTTCATTTGGCTGTTACTAAGGTTTTTTTCCAGAATAATGTTCCTTTCATTTCTTTCACAAGGATTGATGTTAGTTTTCCACAAATCATTTCATTCACCTCTTCATACTGTAATTTCTGCTGAGTTTATTTAGTTTCTTTACAGTCTTCTCTGTTGTTCTTTTGATAATCTCAAGATCCCATATTTCTAGCACCAATCTTTCAGATGTCTTCTTCCCAGCTTTCTGATAACCTGTTTTTGGCAAAGTTCAGAATTTGGGAAAAATTAGTGGTTCATACATCTTGCATCACCGACACTCTTTTCATCTTGACTGGCTGTCCAGTCATTTGCTTGGGATAAATCAGATCTTGTTTTTATTTCTAAATACATATACCTTTCTTAACTTTAATATTTTGAATTCTTTTTCAATTTCGATGAATTATATTTATCATTTTAGATTTTAACCATTTAACTTTTCTTTGTTTATTTATATATTGATTAATATTATTTTATAATTCCTTTCTTTTCAGATGATATTAATAAAGGAGGACTTTTTTACATTCTAACAACTTTGGATTACAATTCACACAGTGATTACTTTGTATTTGATGTCAGGGATGAAAAGCCAAATGAAGTAAAGGGAAACATTTTTCATATCCAGTGGTCATGGATTGGCTTTGAAAAGAATCACTACATTATCAGTGAGAAAGATGGAACTGTCAAAATCAAAGTGAAACGTCATGGTAATTTGAAACAGGTTAGGGAATAGTTTGATTTGATTCAATATTAAAAGCAAAAAAAAAAAAAAAAAATGGCTATAAGAACTTGCGTAGTGCTAATTATTTGATTTAAGAAAGTTCATACTTAAAAATAGGTGCAATCCATTTGCTAAATGAGGGAAAGATTGACTTAATATTCTTGTGAATATTTTTTAAAAAGAAGACATTTAACTTATTTTCAGAGCTATTTGGCTAATTTTCTTGTAGAAAAACAGATTTTGCAAATGGCAATCAGAGACAGAATACTGTGCAAATAAAACAGTAAAATATTGTGCATAGTACTATGATTTATGTCATTGTTTCTTGAACTTTTGCAAGTACTAAAGTTATTTTGATTTTCCAATAACTAGAGTTATTTTGATTGTTTTTATTTTTTATTTCAGTATTCCATTGTTCAGTGTCGAACTGAATCTGGCACAGCAACATCAAATTTAAAGAAGTCCGCCGGCAAATTTAAATTGGGAAAATCAGATTTTGTTGAACATGTAGGACAGGTAATATTCAGTAAATACAAGCTTAATGATATTAAAGAACATTCTCATTGTTTCTCATAATGATCTGCATATGAAGTTATTGCAAGCAACTTAAAGAAATGGCTCTCCAGAATGTTGTAGTTTCAAGTGTTATATTTTTACTAATACAGTATTTTATTCTTTATGAGATCAATTTGGTTGAAAATGGTCCCAATCAGAATTTACCTTTTTTTTTTTTTATCAGTTCATGAGGAGAATATAATAAAATTATTGACTGATCTGAATAACTTTTCTTCTTCATTGCCTTTTCTTTCCATGAACTTGATAATCTCATAAATCTTCTTATTTTGTTGTTAACAGAACATTGAGATAATCGATGCTACTCTTCTTCAATTATTTTTGTCCTCCCTCAATGACTACTTCATTTCTTCAGCAATGGAGCTGTTATTCCAATGTTAAAGTTATAAGTCAACTTTTCACCTAGAAAAGCTAGAATGCAACCACACCAGCTTTGCCTTTACTATCTCATACTGGCTATGAAAAATTGCAATGTTAATTATTTGCTAAGCACTAGTTAGGCAACTGCCTAAGGTACCAATTTTGCAAAAATTAAAATGTGCATAATAAATTTATATTTTAATGTGCATTAGATTAATAATAAGTAATGAATTGTAGTTTCCAATTTTCTTTGCTTTTAACTTCTATTGCAATTTTGTATCTTTGATTTTATTAAATAATTACAATGTATTTGGCCACTTAAATGAATAATGTTAACTTTTTTTTTTTAGGAGGGAGGGCTACGGGGTATCTTGCGTAGGATGCCAAATGCCAGTGTTAATAAAGTGGTGTCAGTTCGGTGCAGCAGAAGCCGAGTTTCAGTACCAAAATATTTGGTGATTTTGATTGGTTTCACTGGCCCGTGAAAAGTAGATTAGACTTAAGCTGGATCTAACAGTGTTCTGACTGTGTTCTGCTGTGTTCTGTTTATTCAGAGAGAGCAAGGGCTTTTATAGAGTATTTGCAATGATCGGTCATTGGCTGAGGACTTTAACAGTTCATTGGGTGATTTAAAATAGCATGTGATTCGTAACTGAAATTAACTGAAGATTTAAATTGTAGGGAATTACGGGAACCCTCAGCCGTCAAAATTCAAAAGTAAACAAATAGAAAAGATAGTTAATGGTCATAATTTGAAATTTACAACTGATTAGATTCTAATTGATTGGAACAGTAAAATACATATAAAAGTAAATAAGATAAAATAGAATAAGCAAAATAATTATAAATATAGTTATAAAACTCATCACAATACTATTCCCAATACATTAATTAAGTATTTTCTAGTTGAAATTGAATTTGACTACATGAAGCATTCATGATCCTCCAACCTCCTTTTGCAGTAGTTTATGAATGATCCCATAAAGCTGAAAATTATTGGATATTGTTTCGAATTTGAGGCCTTTAAACACTATGAAGTATTAATTTTAGAAGTAAATGAATTTTGTGTATGTCCTTTAATTCTAGTCTTCTAACCACTAAACAGCTTTTTACTTATTGCTACGTATTTTCAGTTTATTTCCTTTGCGTGTTTCTTTGCTCTCAGCACTCGCTTTCTTCATTTAAATTTTTTAGAAAGATTATACCTAAAGAAATAATTAAGTTTAAATTTATAATTTTTTTTGAGAATTATTGTAATTAAATTCTTTTAGCTGTCATCTGAACTGTCAGTCTCAATCATAGTTTTTCTATTCTGGAAATTCATAAAATGAGCTTAAGGGAGTAGACTTTGGCTGTGTTCATCTATATCATATTAATTAAGTTGATAAAAATTATGAAGTTTGCAGAGGGATTTAGAGGATTTCAATTGAAGTTGAATTCCATTTCCCAAGTAATTCTTGTATATTGATGGAATCTCAAATAAATAACATTTTTTTAGTAATTAAAATAGTCATAATTATACAATATTTTTGCATAATATAAAGTTTTGTAGGCATTTTATAGTTAGTTTAAGGGATGGATTTTCAAAAAACTTTTCCAATGATTCAAAACTTAAATTCTTTGTTCAGGTTTACTGGCATTTTGACATGATACGAATCTAAATATTGAATAAATGATGCTGTGCTTCTTATATTACTTTAATAAGGAAAAAAGTTTATATTAAAGTCAAAAACTTCAATAATAATACTAATATAAGGCATTTGATTTTGAGCTACAGAAGCCACGTTCAATCCCTGACAATAGTTGGGGATTTTTTTCTTGATTCTTTCTTCTCCAGATGATTAGGGTTCAACCAATCCTATATAAAATTGGTACCAGGTTCTTTCCCTGGAGTTAAAGGAGTGGGTGTTTGGCTGACTATCCAATCTCAACTTACTCCCATTGGTCTCAGAACTCAACGAGCCTTACCTTCTGCAATCCTTTGGTCTGATAAGGTCTATTGTAGGATCCTTTACCTTTTTACTCTATTTCTATAAAAGATTCAGATAGAAATATCTGAAAATTATAATTTTTTATTCAATTTTTAATTTAATATGGAAATTAGAATTAATTGTTTCCAATTTTGATTCTTTTAGGTTCAGTTTGATGAAGGTGAAAATGAAAAGTATTGCAGTATTGTTATCAACGATGACTCAGTTTTTGAAGGTCCTGAAACTTTTTTTGTTGAACTGAATCAGCCAACATATGCTTTGCTGGAAGAACCAAAGAAGATTGCAGTTGTAATCAATGATACAGAAGATGGTAATTTACTTCATACAAAATTAAATTATCAATTTTCTTATTATTTTTTTAATGGATATATAAAATCATTTAGTAGAATCAGATGAAAGTAATTTAAGACTTCTAAAAAGCAAAGTAATTATTGAGGAATCAGCATTTTCGTTTTTACAAAATTGATCTTGAAAACTGAGAAAATCATGATATTTATTTATTTATTACAAAATACTTCTTGAAAGAGTCAGGATCTTGTGGTAAAGTTCACTTTGAAACTGATGAGAGATAATTTTCCTGCAAGTTTTAAAATTAAACCAAGATTGTAAATTTATTTGCGAAGACTCACATTATGCTGTAAGAAAATTTACTATAAACTATATGAAGGAAATAATTTTGAACTGAAAAGATTATTTCTTGATTGTGTGAGACATCTTTTCTAAAGGTTAGACTTCAAGGTTTTAAGGAAGTTAGAAACCATTGACCTTGCTTGCGAAGCTACAGCTTTGAAAATCAGAAGAGAGTTCAAGGCATAATGAAGCTGATAATGATTTTTTAAAATTAAGTGAATGGAGTAAAGTCAATAGAAACTTATTTAGTATCTCCATGGAACAGACTTCAATGTGAAATCTCATGATCAAAATAACAGCTGATATTATGATAATTGGTCAAAACAGGAAGAAAAAAAAAACTAGTTTAGCAAGTCGTTATATAGAAAGAGTTGAATTCTCTCGAATTCCTATAAGTTTTGTTCTTGGTGGATAGGAAGGAAGACAGTGATGCATCCTGGATACAAACTCCAGAACAGTTGGATTCATTTTATTAGATTTGTATCCAATGTTAGTCTTTTTTAAGTAAATGGATTCCAATCACTCCATATTAGAGCAATACTTCTTGTAGAATTAGGTTTAAAAACTATCAGAAAAGATTGTTTGCTGGATGATGGTTTAGGTTTATAAGTTGTTTAAAGCTAAAAATTCACTGGAAGAGTTCTAGAATGAAAATTTTGTTCAATAGTTAATAGAAAATAAGAAAAATAGAAATTGATGAATTCTGTAGTAGGGAAATGGTATCTTTAATCACATATAAAGCTCCATTCCATTGATAAAATATGAAGACTCTGTTGTAGAATGTTTCTTAATGGAAAATTTTCTTTTAGAGATCTGATGAAAACATAGTAAAAAGTGAAATGTGATTTAGTAAAGATGAATGATATCAAAATTGGATCTTTTTTATTTTTAAGTGATGTTCTTGAAGAAGGAACAAGCCCTATTTCACAAAAGTGTTTAAATAAAATCTTTAAAAAAAAAATAATGAAGAGTTTGGTTCTACATGTATTTGTGACTGATTTCATATTAATTTTCACATTAAGCTTTAAAATTAAAATAAGCATATTGATAAAAAGACTTTACATACGATCAGCAAAAATGACTTTAATAAGCTGACATTTTT
Organism: Thereuonema tuberculata; assembly: GCA_023159025.1. Classification (NCBI taxonomy): domain Eukaryota; kingdom Metazoa; phylum Arthropoda; class Chilopoda; order Scutigeromorpha; family Scutigeridae; genus Thereuonema; species Thereuonema tuberculata. Next base: position 329,922,100 of record JAFIDM010009631.1, on the reverse strand, counting down.
GTTTCTTTTTCAGAACCACAGATTCTGTTTGGCCAATCTACATTCCATATAAACGAAACAGAAGCTATGTTATTTGCTCCTGTTTTAAGATTAGGTAATTATGATGATCTTGTTAATTTTACAAATTACAATTGTTCTTGAATTCAACTTTTATTCAAGGCAAGAGAAAAAGTTTTGCACATTATTAATGTTGCCGAAACTAATGTCGAGAATCCCATTCAATAATTTATTAATTCCTTAGGATCCTTTTACTTGCTTTTATTCCCACTATGACTGATTAATCCATTGATCTGAATCTGACAGTGATATTCATCAAGAATGAATAAAGTCTTTTTTTTTTTTTTTTTTCAAAAACTTCTCACTCATCAACCATCAATTTGTTTTGTCTTTTCTGTTGAAAGCTGGCAATTTTTGAAAACACAAGCAATTTTTTCCAGAATGTTGTTCGTATTTCATTTCTCTTCACCATAGTATTATTTTGCTCAAATATTTTAAGATTTATAATTATCTTTCATGAGTAAATATGAATAAAGTTATTTATCTTCTCAAAAAAAAAAAAAAAAAGTCATCCTTAACTGCCACCTTACTTGATGTCTCTTTGTAATATACCATTCGTGCCATATTACAAATCATATTCTATGGTCCAGTCTGTTTGGCATTTGAAACAGTTCCCTCCTGACTACTAATTCAACTTAATCATGTTGACTACACAGGGTGATCTTAATCACGTTTTGGATGATGCTACTCACTTACACTTAGTAAGCAAAGCTTCCCTAATACATCTCTTCTCTCATTCAGGTTACTTCCTCTTTATAGTCTAGAGTATGATTTCATTCTTCACTTATGTTCTGCTGTGAAATTTATCCACTTAAAATATTTGGTGTCCATCTTCTACTACATTGTCTTTTTAGAAAAGCTCTTTGTCTGTCTTTGGTACTGGATTGAATATAACAATCTTGCTAGACAGAACAGATATAATCTTTTTTTCAGGAGCAGCAGTGTTCTTTTGAAATTCTGTTCATTCTCCTCTCATCAACCTGCAGTCATATCATTGCCAAGCCTTGCCATTCCATTCCATCTTATTTCTCATGCCTCAAACTAGGTGTTGTCATCTTTTAAATCAAGTTCCAGCACAGATTCAATATCAAGTTGATATCATATTCAAATGTTATCACAGTGACATAAATGTCCCCAACCCCCTATAAGCAATTACATATCCTTTTTTTTTTTCATGTTACAGAAACGTTCCAAAATTACATCTGTAAATGTAGAGAGAGGATTTTCCCACACATACCTAAACCAACACATATTAACACTCACCATCACCTGATATAAAAAACAAATCCCACATAGCTCTTCAATCTTATGAAGCTTTATCTAATAAAGTATCACCTAAAAACCAATTCATAATATACAATATTTTGAAAAATCAAATTACTTAATGGTAGCACTCTGAAGGCCTCCAATAGATCAAAAATTTCCATAAGACTCACAGCTTGAGGAAATAAGCTCTTTTCAAAAATATGTCATATCTCAAAGATGAGGCAGATACATCTACCATGAAACTAAATAAGGAACTTGCAAATCATAAGTTAATTACTGAGAAAACTCACCTAATAATTAGACCTGTGAGGCAGAAAAATGTTATCAAAGCAAATGTCTAAAATGGCAGCTGCTGCCTTGAAAGGAAATTTGATCATTCCTTTCAGTTCCAATTTGGCACCATATTTTTTTAACATCATTCATGAAGATTGTCACCATTGCAGGATTCAGCCTCTAGACATAATCCTGTGTGGAGGATTATGTGGAGGATTTACAATCATGTGTAAGGTCAGAAATTGTAAGATATATATATATATATATATGATATAATGTGCTTATTAAATAACAAGGTAGATTTTTTTTGCAGGTGTACTGTAAATAACATTGGCCAAAATAATGCTTCATTTTAACTGTTGGATTCTGTTCTTTTCAACTTGCACATGCAGTAGCTTCAGTAGTTTTCTTGCAAATGCTGTTTCTGTGAGATGATATTACTGTTTCGTGTAAAAGAATTGAACAATAAGTGGGGATAAAGCTTTATTTTAACTGGAAAAATCCACCTGTGAAGTATCTAATGGTCTTAAATGGTGGATGAGATGATTGTCTATTTACTTTTGAATGGTTTACAAGAGCTTGAGATTGTAAGAAATCACTAGAAGATAACCCACTACAGGGAAGGTCTGTCTCAGTTTCAATCAATGAAAACATGAAAAAAGTCATGAACTAATCAAATGCAATTGTTAAATCACTAATGAGATGATTGCAGAGAAATTTGATATCAGAAAGGAAGCATCCCTGAAATTTTACTGGAAAAGAATTGTTTGCAATTCATCCCATATTCTTGATTCCTGTGCAGAGAGAATGTATTGCTTGCTGTGAAAAATTCAATGAAGTAGTTGACCAAGAATACATCATTTGGGACTTGTGATATATTGTGGTGCTTTCAATGTAATCTCAAAAGAAATTAAATGGCAAAGCATGAAAAACACTCCAAAGATTTAAATACAGAAGTCATGAGTTAAAACAATATTGATTGTTTTCTTTGATAATCAGGGAGTTGTTCCAGGAACAAATCAGTATTGTCTCAATGCCATGGAATATCTACATCAATGCTTGAGATAACTGGGAGGAACCAGTATTAAATTAACAAATAGTTGGTTCTTGCTTCATGACAAATGTGTCTTCACATTGTATATTGAACATGAAACATTTTCTCACTTCCAAATCCATTTCAGTCATTGATCATCTACTGTTTGCCAGATTTGGCACTGATGGACTTTAATTTGTTTCCAAAGTTGAAATTAAATTTGAAGGAGGCTGATTTGACACAGTGGACAAGATCAAGAAGTGTGTGACTGCCAAGTACAAAGTTTTACTTTTAGATGCCTTCTAGTGATGTTTTGAAAGTTATGAAGGAAGTAAGAAATGTATTGAGTTAAGGGAAGATTGTATTGAAAATAAATGAATGATTACTCCTCCTGTAGCTGCTCTTTATTTATATAGTTTTTTATCTTGTTATTTAATAGGTACTGTGTGTATTACATTGGAAGTAAATGAAAGAAATATTTGCAAATCAATTGATAGCACAGTGATTTACCTTAAAGTACTTAATGAATAATTTTTACACTGTGTCTAAACCAGTCTTCTCGAAATGTATTTTCAGAAGTTAAAATATAATTTAAATAAATTATCCAATAAACGTTTACTGTATATTTAATTATTTGTAATCAATGTAAATTAATATTCTAATACTTACAAGTTGAAGATTTCCTAATTTTGATATTTTATAACTTAATATGGTTATCTTTTTGGTAAGATGCATAGATTTTCACAGCCCTTAGGATCCGTAGGCATATTCTTACTGTGTCTTAAGTATTAATTTTCCATTGACTGTAATCCATTTGTTGTATACTCAAGACATCTGCATTCTCTTCAAGTATAATTTTCAAGTATAATTTTTATATAATTTTTGGAGTTCTTAACCCATTTTGGATACCCATCAGTTAAGATAAATTTAATCTTTAATCCAGTAGACATTTTGAATTGCTGATGCTTAGTTCCACGTCGATTGCGTGTTTGTTTCACCCACTGATGTCCACATTCCAGTGGTTCTTAACTTGTCCTATCTATTTAGGGGAATCATGTCAGTTACAGAATTTTAAAAGTAGTTCTTTTTTATTTTTACAGTATCTGTGAAAAGTATGAAAACACCTCCCAAATCGTAGTAGTAATGAAATGCTATGAAAAAGAAGTTTTTTTTGAAGATGTACCAAATTTTGTTTTTTAATACTTATATTTATTTATTTGGTAGGTGACCTGAGTAGCTCTGTTTCAGCTATTTGTTACACATCTTCTAAAACAGCAACAGGAAGTAGTTCTGATTCTCTGGAATCTGGATCTGATTATAAAAGCCGACAACGAATTCAAGATTCTAAAGTTGTTTTCCAATCAGGAATAACTAAAAGCACCTGTAATGTTAAGGTAAATACATTTTAAAACAATGGTTTTATTATATGTTATTGATTTAATAAATATTAGGCAAAGAAAGGCCACTGAACTATACTTGATTCATACCAATTTCATTTTTTGACAATTTTTGATTTGTTTAATTTGACAGAAAAATAATTATCTGATAATGCTTGATATTTGTTCAGTTTCATCAAAATATGTTGCATCTTTATTAACGTGTAACCTTCTTCAATCCAACTTATTTTATTTTTTTTACTTCCACGTTCTTCTTATAAAATGAAATTATATATATATATTAAAATTATTTGCTTGTTTTGATGGCTTAAAAATTGTTGAATTTAATATATAGTGATGCAAATTATAAGCAACTTTTAATATAAATAGCCAAATTTTTACTTTACAATGAAAATCTACAGGTAATTTCAGCACTTAGAAATCTCATCTATTTTTTTTTTGTTTCATTAAGCAATAGTTTTAATTTATAGATGATTGCTTATTGAACTACTTTCCAGATTGACCAGTATATTAAATAAAGGAAAACTGTAGAATGTATAAAATGAATAAAAGTAAAACAGTGTGACCTTAAAAGCTGTTTCCATTTTGAGATCATAGTATACACAAATATCTACTTGAATTCAGTTGACCTCATATACCAAAAAGTACTTTCTTCATTTAAGTTTCACCTATTGTTTAAATTATCTGGTGTCTTAAAATTCCCCAACGAAACACCTATATTTTATTTTCAGTGAATGATTGGATGCATCATTTTGCCAGAAATAAATACAATCATTTATCATTAATACTATCTTGATAAGACCAGCCCTGTTTAGTTTTGCATGATTACTTTTTATTAATTTTACCTAATATCTTTCTTCTCATTAGTAGCATGTATTAAATTTTTGAGTGATTAAGTCTCTCCCTTATGTTCCAAATGATCTGAACCTCATTTCTTGGCTTCGCTATATGCTGTCTTAATTATGATGTGTCACATGTTGCTGGCTCTTCGCAGTTATGTCTTAGTATAGACAGCTTACTGTGATGATAATGCTTTTATATTTGCCCTTTCTCCATATCAAGGAGTACGCTTCCATTCTGTTAACCATTCTGATAGTTAGCTGGGCTTTTTAGACCAATATTTTTAGCAATCTCATTCTTCTGTCTTTGTCTCTTAAATTCATTGCTGATATTCTGAATTTGCTTCTTTCAGCTAGTCAGAATATCCCTGTAAAGTCCATAAGATAAGTTGAAAGGAGGAAAAAAAAATCACTTATAAGCACATGAATTCTGGTAACTTTCCTATAATTTTGAAATTTTCTTACAAGCAGTTGTAAACAAATTCCATCTGCATTGAAAGAATCACAGTGGATAAAGTCTTGAGAGTTCATGAGTTATGTTTAATATTAAAGAATTTTGAGTGAGAAGGAAATAAGTTTCCTAGATGAAATTTTCAAAGTTTTTCCAATGAAGCTAATTCCAACGGATAATTGATGCTAATCATGAAACATATCTGTTTTCAATGTACAAGAAATATGAAAGTGAGAGTCTATACAATAGGAAACTCAATGGAGGAAGTCTTGGAGGTCTAGAAGGTGATATGTAGCAAAAATTTCCAGGATTTCCTACAACACTATACGCTGTGGCATATCACCATGAAGAACTTATTAATGAAGGACGGTTTGTGGAAAGCAGCAAACCTTTCCAAAGAACAGTTAGATGGAATTGAAGATAAGCATGAAAAGAGAAAAATGCTAGACAAATCAGAAAGAGCTTATGGAGCCATTATAAATTTGTTGCAGGATAAATATAAGCTCCTGATGAGTGAAGATAATGATCCCTTTATTTTGTTGCAGGAATTAGAGGCAAGGTACAATAAAGTGGATAACATTAGAATTACAAGATTAAAGAGAGAAATCTTTGAACTTTCCAATTACAAAAACTACCATGACATTGAAGAGATGATAATGTCAATAAAGTTGTTAGTGAGAGAACTTGAACAGATAGGTGGTTCAATCTCTGATAGCGAATTGTGTTGGATCTTATTGTCTGGACTACCTCCAGAGTATGATACAACAGCGCAAAACCTAATACTGTTGGAGGATACTCCCAAGTTTAAATTCAATATCATAGTTGATAGAATACTATACGAGGTAAATAGAAAAGCCAGAGAGGATGGAAACCCAAGTGATCATGGCATGTGTAGCTACAGATCAGAAACCAACAAAAGAGAAGAAAAGCGAAAATGCTTTATATGTAAAGAACCTGGCCACCTAGCCAAGGATTGTAAGTTCAAAGGAAAAGGAAAATCTCAGAAAGGAAAGTCTAATCATAAAGAAAGAAACATGTCAAGTAAAGTAGGACCTTACACTGGGGTAGTGACGGTTGCCACAGAACCAAAATGCATGTTGGCCAATGTAAAGGACCATATATGGCTTTTGGATAGTGGGACGACCAACCACATTTGCTGTAAGGAAAGCGACTTTGAAGAATACACCAAATTGCCAGAGCCCATAAGTATCCATGGAGCATCAAAGAACCCCATTAAGGCATTAGGCAAAGGAACTGTACGACTGAAATGTTTTGTTAACAAGTCAAGAACTGTATCAATACAATTACTTGATACATACCATGTTCCTGATTTAGGTGTGAACCTGATATCTGCAACACAGTTGGCCACGAAAGGATTCGTACAAGTGATGAAAGGAAATACATATACTGTTATTGCTAAAGATAAGAAACAGGTGATAAAGGGTTATCTTAATAACAGATTATTTCATGCAAGTGTTAAAGTGGACAGACAAGAACATCGTAGTTACTTGAAAACTGATGCTGAGAGAGATGTCCTATGGCATGAAAGAATGGGACATATTTCCTATCACAAACAAAGTAAGATTATAAAAGATAAACCATTACGTGGCATTGATATCAAGACTGTGGATGTGAAGAGAACTTGTGAGTCATGCAAGTTAGGCAAAATGACTGAAGTTAAACACAAGAAATTAAATTACATTCGTACGAAAGAAGTGATGGAACTTGTACATACTGATGTATGTGGTCCGATAAAGATCAAGAATCATTATGGATCCCAATATATCCTTACTTTCATTGATGATTACTCCCGGAGAAGTTTTGTGTATCTTCTCAAATCCAAATCTGAAGTATCAGGGAAGACAGAGTTTCGTCGAATTTATCGAGAAACATATGAACAAGAAGATTAAAAGATTGATGTCAGACCAAGGACGAGAGTATGTAAATGACGAGTTGAAATCATACTTAAAGAAGAAGGGGATAAAGCATTGTTTATCGAGCCCTTATAGTCCTCAGAGCTGGACTTGCTGAGCGGTACAACCGAACATTGTTGGATATGGCACGAACGTTCCTGATATCATCTAAACTCCCGTTGAGCTTCTGGATATTTGCTGTGGAATGTGCGAACTACTTAATAAATCGCACTCCATGCAAGACTCTCAAAGACAAGATTCCATTAAACGTTTGGTACAATAACAAGTATAGTCCCAACGTGAAACACCTTAGGAAGTTTGGAAGCATCGTTTATGTGAAGATTCCGAAAATCAAGCGAAGATCCAAGTTCCAAGAAAGGGCCATAAAAGGTATTTTCGTAGGCTACTCTCCAAAGGTGAGAGGCTACAAAATATGGATCCCTGACAAACAGAAGGTAGAAGAAACAAGGAATGCTTGTGTAAATGAGAAGTCATTTGGAGCTGACCTCATCAAAGCGAAGGAAGTCTCATCAGTCGAATACTTGAAGGCTTTTGAATCACAAGGTACGAAGAATGACGAATCAAGCGATTCAGATGAAAGAGAAAAAGAAGAGGAATGTGTGTCCGAACCGGAAGAAGAAATTCCTGAATCTGATTATGAATCAGAAGATGAAGACAAGAGCGAGGAAGTAGGAATGACACTTAGATCCGGAAAAAGTAACTAAGCCAAAGTCGTACTACTTTTCAATGTTCCATGTAGAGATAGAAGAACCTGAGATCTATCAAGATGCGATTACTTGGAGCAACTGTGAAAGATGGAAAGGAGCCATCGATACCAAACTCGCAAGTCACAAAGAACATGAAACATATAAATTCGTCGAAGTACAAAATTTGTCCAAAACCGATGTCTACGAAATGGATTTTTCAAGTGAAGAGACATCAGAACGGAAAATTCGACGAAGAAATAAACCTAACCTTGCCAGAGGGAGTCACAAGCAATAAAGAAAAGTGGGATGGACTGACAAAACCCCTGACAGCATTAAAGTTTAATAAGTACGTGCAAATGCTAGGATTGATGTAGCAACG
>JAFIDM010009631.1:329861994-329897993 GCA_023159025.1 Thereuonema tuberculata | reverse complement strand
AGAGGAACATATCTCACCCCCAGCTTTACTTGGATATGTGAGTCAATCAGGATGTCGACCCTTGAGAGTGGAGCTATGATGTAAGGTCGAAAACCTTCCAGGATTGGTCAGTTAAAACCACACCGATTGGCTGATCCGAGAGATCAAGACCTCATGCGATTGACTTCCTTTCTCAATGGCAGACCGAACAGAGACCTCCGACCTCTCTTGACCTGTCGCTGAGAATCCAATCTTAAGATGTTTTATGGCTTTGATCCCTTTTCTGAATCCATTGAAACTTATATATATTTGTATATTTCTGTGTACATTATACTGAAACGCCGCTAATCAACTCAGCTCGTTTAAACCACACATCAATACCAGTTGATCTTAATAGAAGATGTATGGCTTGAGATACAGCAGTTTTGTCTATAAGATCAAGGAAAATCACCAGGAAAATATGTATTATTAAAACATTTGTTTGACAAGATATAAGCTAATGACAAATAATCTCAAAGAAATTTGCAGCGTGCTGAAGCAAATAATTAAAAACTTAAATAACATTTTAGAAAATATGAAATTCACGTACAAAAAAGAGAAGCACTCTTCTTGAAAATAGCTAGAACTTTTGCATACACCAAACACTATATTGCTTGCCAAATCTTTTCTTCTTTTACCTAGAAATGTTGAAATGAATGAGCACCATTTTGTTTGAAATCTAGTCAAATCCTTATTTTATTCCATTCCAATATGTCACTTTTACCACTTCTACAAAGGCTTTTCTAGACCACATGTTATGATTCATAGAAGACTGATAAGAAATATTAACCTACCTATAGTCAATTTTATCTCTTTATACCATTGTTGAATGGTCTTCATTTTTCTGTATTAACATCAGATTGCATTTACATGTTATAATATACAGCATTAATTGTATATTTTGGTTAAATTCCTCATTTGCTGCTGCTCAATATTGGTCTATTGTATTAAATCATTGTTATAAGCTTTCTTTTATTCACTTTTATTATTTTCCTTATAGTTCCCACTTTGCAATTTGAGAAGAATGTTTACAGTGTTTTAGAGCCTAATTCGAGTAAACAAATTGCTACAGTAACCATTAAAGTGGTTCGATCAGGAGACAATAATCAGACAAGTCGAGTGCGTATAAGTACACGTGATGGCTCCGCCACATCAGGAGTTGATTATCATCCCAAAAGTAAAATGATTAAGTTCAAACCAGGTGAGGAGAACAATTTACTTCGTTGCATTTCCCTGAAGGAAGGAAATTTTTTAAGATATTCATATTTAAACTTTCTTTCTGAATCTGTTTATTAATGTAGAATTTTTACTTTTTATAAGGCTGTTTTGGTCTTATTCTGACGGATTCTTTATATATTTTTTTTTAGGTGAAACCACACATTCCTTTGAAGTGGAAGTGATATACAATAAAGAAAGGGAATGGCATGAAACATTCAATATTATGCTTGGGCCTGATGAACCAATAAATGCAGAATTAGGAAAACTTGCTATGACAACTGTCACAATTCTTGATCAAGAAGCTTCAGGAAGCAAAGTATTACCAGCAATACCAATTGTAAGCATTTCAAAGATATTCAAGAAATTAGAAATCCTTGCTTTATAGAATGGTTTGCTTAATTTTTGAAATTTATATTCTAAAATCTTTATTTATGTTTGATATTTGACAATTTGTTTAAATGTCAAATTTTCCTATTACTAAAAATTAGTGTTTGGAAGAAATGCATTTTTTTTACATTTTTATTTTCTGTAATTTTAAGTTCAGATTTTAAATTTTGGAAATGTTTTGTAACTAAATTCCTTTTTTGTCTTATGTGAATAAATTTTAAAAGGAAACGACTCCCTTAAACATTTTAGTATTAATGCATAGAGATAAAAAAATATAAATAAAGCTTCTTTTTTCTTTACCTTTCATATGACTTTTTGTTGGAAGTGGGTGATGTCTGTAAAAGGAACTGTATATACATAATGGCAAGCATATTTCCAAACTAAAAATCTTGAATATAATTTGATCCAGTCTTCTTTTCTCTAAAATAATCCATATCCCCTAAAATCATTCTTCATAATTCAGTGATAACAGGACAAGATCTTTCAACTAAATGGTACATATAAATTCTAAAGACACAAGTTTGAAATTCAGTTTTTCTTTTATAAGTTAGGAAGTATTTATTGAAAGAATATTCTGCTTCCTACATTTTAACAAATGGAGAAGTTTGTTTAGCTTTTTGTAAAATAAATTTATTTACTATATTAAATATTACATTAAAAAAAACTGTTAAATTTTCATTTTAGAAATAGAGTTCTTTTATTTTATTTCAAATTTTAAAGACATTTATTAATTTTGGGAATTTTTTCATGAAGATAATCTAATGTTTTTTTGAAATGTGAACTTACATCTTTATATCTGTTTGTCAAGTAATTTAATATAGAAGCATTATTACTATACATAATGTTACATTACTACATATATAGTAATAAGTCCATTTTCCTTTCTAATCTCTAAGGAAAATTTGCTTATAATAAATATTAAAATTCTCCACTAAGACTGAAAAAGAATATTCAGTTTCTGTGAAAATTTGCTGTTGTGTTAGTTCTGTGCAGTTGTTGATTTCCTTCACTAACATTGTTACTAAACCTGAAGAAGATGAAGGGAGAGATGCAAAAGGGTTGAAGAGCTTAAAGATAATAAAGCAATTAGAAATCAGTAATGATAATTAATATATTTAAGTTACAATGCACTAGACTACTAACAGTAGAATTTTCCTACTAAGTTAAGAAAGATTATAAATTGTAATAGAGATTAGGATGTTGTATATAAATACTGTTTTATCCTGTTTTAGGTTGTTTCATTGTTGAAATACGATGATATGAGTTCTAAAGATGCAGAGAAGCCTTCACCTGGCTATCCACTTATTTGTGTTACAGTAAGTTATATTAGTAATCTTATCTCTCTGTCTATCTGCTTGCACAAAGAATTTTTTTTTTTTAATTTTCATAAATATTACATATTTTTCCTATCTCTTTTTCTGAATATTATTATTGAATTGTGAAGTTGTACAATTATTTTTTATTTATTTTTTTATGTGAAGAAGTATTAAAAGTAATATCTCCTAATTTATTTATTTTTTCCTCAGAAAGTGTTATTCCAAAAAATAAGACATTTATATGAAATAATTCTCAATCGTCATTAAACATTCAATTATTTTTCCTGTAATTTTTATGCATTTTTGCTCTTTGATTAAAACCACTGTATTCCAATCCCTTTAATTTCCTTGTTTTGGCATTGGATCTCTGCACTTTGTTAAAGCTTACTATCATCTATAAAATGGCATCGACAGAGAGGCATCCTTTGGTGTGTCGAGCAAATAATAAGGTCCGAGTTATGACTGGTACGAGGGATAAAAATCATTTTTTTCCAAAGTTTTCTCTTTTGTGTGCAGATTGATGGTGGGGTTGGGCATTTTTATGGAAAGGAAGAACCACATTCATGTTCCTAAAAGGTTCAACCCTACAAATGCATTCAGCTTTTGAAGTGTTTTTACATGTTCACGGAGATGAATATGTGCCTCTCTTCAAGCAGTCCATGACAAGACTCATCTTTGCTCAAAATACTGTCACAGTTACTTTACCAATAGACATTGTCTTTTGAACTTCTTACATGTGAATTCTGATAATGCCAATCCATTGATTGTAACTAAATTCATCTTAAGGTTGTAATGATGAACTCATTTGTTGTTAGTAACTGAGCATGAATAAAATTCTTCCCATACTTTTATAGCATTGGAAAAGTTCCATACAGATACATTGCTGGTCTTTCTATTCCTATGTCAACATTACAGATCAACAAGCACAGACTTTCTTCTATTGAAGTTCAATGTTAGAAGATAGTTTTGGAAGGATATTTGGACTTTGATATCTTTTGTAATTTTATAGAACCATAAAGGGAATATTTGATGATTACTTTTTGGAAAAGTAATTGAATGCTTAAGACCACCCTTCCACCCATCTCAATAATAATAATAATAAAAAAAAATACATCTCTATTTTTGTTTGAAAATAATGGCATGTTTTTTTCTGAGGACTCTACAACTCTTGTTTCAAATGACTAGATCAAATATCATACAACTTTCAAATTATTATTCCAAACTATAGGTCGTAGAGAACATTTAACGAGTATCTCTAGAGTTAAGGAACATATCAAGCCTCTAGAAGTTTGCCATTTGGTTAAAAGTTGAGCCAGCTATCTACAACATAACACAATCATTGAATCAGTACCACTTGGATAACTTATAAAAGACATCGCATAAAAAGTTGTGTAATCCAGCAGTAGAAGAGCTTAGAACTGACTTATTTTAATAATTCTTAGAAAGATTCCTATATCAAAAAGTATAGGTCAAATAAAAGATTGACAGTTCTTTTGGATATGAAAAGTGAATAAAACAGCCAAAATTTCCTCAAAGGCAATTTGAAGAAAGTTTTGTATTAATTAAACACAATGTCAATTATTAAATTATTAGCATTATTGTTAATTAGGCAATTTGAAGAAAGTTTTGGGTTAATTAATCACAATGTGATTTATTATATTATTAGTATTATTGTAAGTTTAAGTTTTTAAAATTTGTATTCATAATGAATTATAAAGTCTTAGAGGAAGGAGAAAGCTTTTCTTTTCGTCAAGTAAAACCTGAAGAAGGTTCTTTTTAAAAGAAATGAAATATTGTTAAGAATAATAAAGAAGATATTTTTCAAGGTAATGATGTTCTAGTAAATTTGAAACAGCCAGAATTGTTTATGAAGATAAAAAAATTCATGGAAAATGGCTTTCTTGATAGGTTCTAAGATTAATGTACATCTTGATAATTAAGTTATATATTGAAATAAAATGAAAATAAAAAGAAATCTTATTTCAATGGATCATAAAATGTCCATTTGATTTAATGTCCAATATGTTGTTGGAAAGGCCAAAAGCACTTTATTTATTTTTTTTATTTTTTTTTGATCACTTTATTAAGTGTCATCAAAAGAAAAAAAAGAGGGTAATAATGAATTTCTTGCAACACGAAACTTTCATTTGATTTAATGCTCACTTTGGCTGAAATTTCTTGACTGAATTCCTCCCCTTAGATTTGAAATTCCTCCCATGGAAGCGAAGTGCCTCCTACTTGAGAATCACTGGTATAGAGATTACTTCCTTATAGACCTTAAAAGTTTACCGGAAGATTAAGTCCTTTTATATTTTGTGATTCCTGGATACAAATGGTTAGACCTAATGCTGTTGTTATAACTGTGTTGAAGCATATTACTGCCATTCAGGTACAGCCTTGTCAAGGCAAATGCCTGCATGACGCTGATATGTCTGAAGCTGGGTTCAAATCCAGGAGTCTGCATAGAATTTGTTTCTTCTGCCATTTCATCTGTTTCTTCGGGTATAATTTGAGCTGCCTCTTACAGCTTAACCTAGAGAATGATTATTCAGCCAATAGCTCACAGTTCTTGCCCCTTGTACACCAAAGGCAGACATGCCAAGAGCTCAGGCATAAGAAGTAAAAAAAAAAACAAACCTATTGCTGCTAGAAAATTGACACCCTCAAATAAAGAAGCATAATTTCAAGTTGAAACCATATTTCAGCAGTATCCTTTATCATTATCTTAAGGGTAACATCACTTTTGCAAAGTGTAGGCTTAAAACATAGTCTCCTTATTATTGGAAAATCCTTAATTATTTTTTTCTCCTTTGTCTAAGAAGCCTTTTCTTTTTTCTATGAAGCTATTCACAGCTTTTTCCTTTTTTTTGGCACCCAATTTAATCCTGTTGTCCTTGATATTATTCTTTAATATTTTTCTGTTTTATATCTAATCCTGAGTAACTCACTGTAATAGATCTGTTTGTATAACTCCCTCTGATGCTGAGTCAGAGATGAAGTAAGAAAGGATGAAGATCACTTTCTGAAATGTTGCAAGGATATTAAGAATCAACCAAAAGATGGTGTCATTTAAATGTAATTAGATAATAGAAATTTATTTTTATTATTCAAAAGCGACATATTTATTTATTGTTTTCTTTAAATTAGCCTTGTGATCCTCATTATCCAAAGTACTCTGAAGTTTCTTCTTTGTGTAAAGAAGCTGGCATCAATCAATCCACAATTTATTATAGTTGGGAAATTGCAGTGCCACTGGAAGGAGTTCACCCACATTTTGAACTTCTTACTGATGATACATTATTTGCCAGTAGCCATCACCAAGTGCTTGACAGTATTTATTTTGGCCGCCATTTTCTTGTTCGCTGCATTGCTCAACCCTTTCATACCAATGGGAATTTGGGCATTCCCTTGAAAAGCAAAGCTGTAACTATAGCAAGTGATAATGGTAAGAAGTTTTCATTAAATTCAAACAAATTCATTTAACTTCATCAAGTAATTATAAAAAAAAACTCCTTACTGATTAATACCAAAGTAATAATAAAATTGTGATTTGCAAATCAGCAAGAATTTTTAAGAATGTATTTTGTTCAAATTTAATTAGGGATTTCCATTAAGTTTAATATAAATAAAATAAATTTAATACCTATTAATATAATATTTAATATAATATTTAATATAAATAATAGATGCTGTTAATGATAACATCTACTATTATATCCATTATGATTAAAGTATTTAAATTAAACACAAGCATTATTAGGGTACTTCCTGGATTCTCAATTAATTTGATTTGAAAAAAGAAATGAATAACACAATGATTGAAAAAAAGTTAAGTGAAATAACTTCCAGAAACATATAGAATACTATAATTATTTACAGTTATAAAGAAACTTTTATAATTCAGATGGAAAAGGCTTTAGTTACTTAAAGACATTTTTTGAGATACTATATCAGTTTCACAAGGTATAGGACAAGAGCAGATGACAGCTGATTGTTACTGTGCCTGCTATGTGTAGCAGAGTTCTTTGATTGACATTCCATTTGAATATGAGTAGGTGGTGAACTACACTTATGAATAGTGCTTATGGATAATAAGCATCTTCACTGGCTGTTTGTCACCAATAAAAAACATGTACTCAGTGATTGTTGGCACCGAAGAAGAATCATTGGTCATTGCTGAACATAATGTGGACCATTCTGTCATCAGAGCTCTATTACAACATCACTTTGTTTAAACTCACTGAGGCCCTGTTGTCAGCTTTCAGTTTACTGTCCAAGTTATGATGGGGACATCCATAACACAAATACGGTCCAGTGAACATCCTTTGCATCAGTTTGTGTTTCTGCAATTTCTTGACATTGAATATAATGAACAACTAGGTATTCATCTGAATGCATGGATCCTGCTCTAATGACTGATGGAGCCTTAATGGAATCATTTGGATGTTAACAACAACATGTAACTGTTTTGGCAGCTTGAAAAATATTTAGTGAGTCAATTAACCAGCTTCACTTAAGCTATATCAACATCTCTCAAACTTGTCCAGCTGGTGAATTAGTTGTTAAGGTGACCAAGTAACTATCAGCACTCCATTACTTTTGCAATGTATAACCAATCATCAGATAAATCATTATTTAGATATATTCCTGGATGGAGAAATTTCAACTTTGATTAGTGTATTTGTGAATTGCTGTACTTATATTTTCTGCCTCAAGTGAAAGAAGCAGAAAAAAAAAAAAAAATCTATGTACTGATAAATTGGATAAAACTTAATTTTTTTTCTTTTTGGTTTCAATTCTTATAAAGGCAAATTAATAACCATTCATATCCCTGCAATTTAGGTCTGTAGAGGGCAATTTATAGGAATGTTCAAAACGTATCCTATTTCTGTATTTTTAAGTTGTAGTAAATTAGAATGATTTCTATTAAATATTGGCATTCTAATTTGATTCTAAACTACAAAAAGTGGTATTAAAATATGTCGTATAATAAAATTTCTTACAATGCTTTTAGGAATTTGCCAAACTCCAATCATCAATGGTTTACACATTGGTTTTCAGACACAGTCCTTTGTTGCCACCTTAAAATATACTGGACTAAAGGTAAATAGAACTTCATAAGCTACAATTTGTTAAGCAATAATGAAAGTTGAAATCCTTATTTTGGTATTACAATTTCTAGAAATTCATTTACTTGCAAATAGTAAGACAAATCTGCTTACGATTTTCTACATATGTTAATTTTTAAAAAATAGTAGATGAATTTAATAGGTAGCATTAAAGTTGTAAGAAAGAAAGAAGATAAATTTAAAAATACAGTCAAACCCCGCTATAGTGAACTTCAAGGGACCGAAATTTCGGTTCACTATAACCGGGAGTTCACTATATCCGTTCCGTTATACGTGCATTGCACGGCACGGCAAGTGACCAAACATTTCGTTCATTATATCCGGGAGTTCATTATAAGCCGTGTTCACTGTAGCGGGGTTTGACTGTATATTTATTTATATAGGTTTGTAACTTTAAATACTTTTTTTGGAATTAAAATTTAATTTTCTGTCTAATTATCTGGAGCAGATATACACATTTCATGAAGGGAATCCTCTACATGGCATCCATTGATTCCACATCAAAATGCAAAAAGAATCGTCTTTAAAAAAAAAACAAAAAAAAAAAACAACCATCCTAACCTATTATATAATTCCTCTTCTTTTTATTGTTACATCTATTTCTGGTGTACTTCTGAATTATCAAGTGAAATGTGGTAATGACATTCACACTCCATAATGCTATTTTAGAAAATGAATTGTAATAGATAATAAATAATTTCTGATTGAAATATTGCAATTACTGCAATATTTTAATTAACTGCAGTGATTCTACTAATTTCTTCTTATTTTGAGATAATGATTTCAAATTGGATTCTTGCTACTGTTTGTACAATCACTGACCTTGAGCTCACATCCTTTTAACAACTTGCCAGTGGATGTCTAACTGCTGATGTGTGTTTTGCCCAGAGAAACCATGTAATATTAAATCTACCACAACACTCGGGTTCATGAATTCCATATGTATTCTGCACAGTCTCCAAGTGATTTGTTACACATTTATAATAATAAATACAGTGTTAATAATCATATAATACTTTGATCTTATTTTATTACTTCTTTTAATAATAATTTTTAATCTTCCTACTGATAAACTCTCTTCTATTGATTGAGTTTAGAAAAAGCTTTTAATTTGATACTTAATATCAAATGTAGTTGTGGCACTAAGATCAGTTCTTCATTAGCAACAAAGGCACATACATGGAACTTGGAATTTTATTTTTATTTTTGTGAAGCTTTAAAGAAATAAAAACAAAAAAAAAAGGCTTTTGTTAACCGAATTTTTGATAAATAACAAGTTTATTTACTTTAAAAAATATTACATTGGTATCTTAATTCGTATTTTTGTTTGAAAGTAAGCCAAATATAGGTATCCAATTTTATTCACTTTACTAATTATAATAAATTAGGCTTTTATTATTTTACTTTTCTTGATTATCGTAAAAATACTTATCTAAATTAGTAAAAGTAAAGATTAATTTTGAATACAATTACATCATTTGATTCTATTACTTTTTAACAAGTAGTCACTTTAACTAAATTGTATAAGAATTCACAGAAGCATTTTATTCTGCTGCATGAATTTAATATATTTAATATATGTAACATAATGATATTAAAATATATGCAAATCAATATTGATAACATTCTAACTATGTTACTAAGACAAATCTTTTTTTTTTTTTTTTTTTTTTTGTAGGATAAAAACCACCCAAATCGGCTTCACATCCATGTTGAAGTTCCTCATCAAGATGGCATGCTTCCTTTGATCTCAACTTTTCCTCTTCACAATCTTCACTACCTCCTTATTGAACCTTTGTATCGCCAACAACACATTTGCTCAAATCTGATGTTTGCTGAGGAATTAGCATCAAATTCTAGTCATGGATTTTTAAGGAAATTAAGTAAGAAGAAATAAAATCATTTTTTTCTGGAAAAGTTAAAATTAGTGTAGAATTTAATTGAAATATAATTAAATAGCTTAAATGTGCAGTTCTTTATATCTAGGTTTGAGATTATTTTTGATTTTGTTAGATATAAATCTTGTACATTACCTGTAAGATTATGATTGTGTTCTTGCACCCCCCCCTCAGAATTTACTGATTTGACTCCTGCATGAATTTTTTCTCAACTTTTGCATATTAACTAATCAGATGGTCTTGCTCATTTTCTCATTGAGGAAGTTTCAACTTCCTAAAAAAATAAATTTATTACAAAAAATTGGATCAAAAGTTTACAGAATTAAATGAAAAATGAATTTATTAAAAAAAGAAAAAGAAATCATGATATCTTTTTTTTTTTCTGAAAGAAAATATATATTTATTTTTTACCTAAAGTGGTTTTAAACATTATTTATCACTTATGTAATAAGAATATTCATTTAGCTTTTTTTATTTTAAAGAATGAATGATGATCCTTAAAATGTGCAGAATTTTCCTTTCCTTTCAGTTCAGTCCTCTTTAGTGCATCAAATAACAATTGAGTTACGAAATATTGTTCTTAATGCTTTAAATGGATTTTCTACAATAATACTTGTTATTATAAGTTTCTTTTAAAACTGTGGAATTTCTGTAATGGTGATTAAAATAAAAACAAAATTAAAATTTTATAATCTACCTTTAATTAATGAAATTTATTAAATGTTTGATTTCTTTAGATTCACTTGATTCCTCAATCTCAGGACCAGGATATGATCGTCCATATCAGTTTGATTCAAAAATACGTGAAAATTCAACAGTATTATTTTATCACCATTTAAATCTGAAGAGTTGTGTTTGGATATTTGATGCCTATTATCATATGACAGAATTGGTTGATTTATGTGGTGGAACAGTAGTATCAGATTTCCAGGTAACTTTGATATCTACGATCAGAATAAATATTCATTGATTCTGATTTTTCTTCTAATATATTTTTATTATTGCTCTTTGACTAATTCAGTTGTAGCTTGTTGCTACTCTTGTTTTGAATAGTAAAATAATTTAGACAGCACATTGGTACCTTTATTAATATTATAAAGTTAATTCCTTTTTTATTCATCAATGTAAGAATAATAAAATAGAAATCTTTCAGTACATTTTCAGCATTTAACTCCCTTACTATATTTTATATTTTCTGACTGTTTTTTCTGACAATCATTACTTATTCGTATAATGTTTCCTAAATGCTATTCTAAAGAAAGTGTTTAAATAAATAAATTTTGCATTTCTAAAATTTAATGCTTTCTCCAGTTCAGAAAAAGTGAATATTCTATGGCAGTTTATCATTCCAGTTGGAACGTGATTACTTGCCGATATTTTAACATTTCCATTCTTAATATTAAATTCTTGAATATAAAGCAGATGAAAGGAATTCTGGTTCTTCTTTGGAATTCTCAATTGTCAGTGTTGTTAAAAGTAAATGTTCCTGTAGTGTCTTCTTTAATATAACATTTTGACCTTCCTTTTTTTTTTTGAACTTCCTCTTACTCAATCAAATATTTAATTCATCAAATATTTTGAATTAGAAGAGGATAACTGTGTTGTTGGTTTTTTTTTTTCTTTTTTCCTGAAACCACATATTTAAATATGTTTTTAAGAATTATTGGGTAATACATGGATATTGCAGACAATAAAGTCAGGTGCATTACATGTATAAGTTGCCCTGAGAAAAGAATCTTGAATTAGATCATGTTAGTTGCAATAATTTAGGTGAGATATGGCTATTAGTTGTCCGCTGATGAATCAAGTCTGAAAAGAGCTGATCTAAATACTAATCCTTCTATAGGTTGGTTACGATACCTAGAGACTTAACATTCAACATGGAAATTCATTCAGTTTGATGGCAGAGCAGAAAATTCACGTTTAAAGATATGTTGATATTAAAAAATAAATGGTAGATATTAAACTATTATACATCTCAGAATGTCAGAGAGAAAGGCATTTTAAATGTGTAAATTATTATTGCAAGGCAAGACATTAGTTGGAAATTACTCTCTTGAGTTGAATTGCCAAGAAACTGAATAATTTGCTGAATTCAGCCTTCAGTTATAGCACTGAATTAAGGTTTGAACAGCTTCTTTCAAAGTATTCATCAAGGGCAATGTAGATCTATGCTTATTTCTGTTTTTAATAGTTGAATGTATAACAGATTGATAATGTAGATCTTTTCTGATGATCATGGTCACGGAAGCCAGGCTGTCTAGTATCGAAATACAGGTGGCATAAGGTAGAAAAAAGCATCAGTTCTAATGCAACAGGTGAATATCCTTGTTGGTCTTAAAAACACTTGACACTAAACAGAAAGTAAGATATTGATATGTTGTCAGAAAGAGTGGGGTCAACTAGCAGTGTTTCGGCATAATGTACACACAATTTATTTAAAGAATATACAAGTATATATATATAGTTTCGGTGGATTTCGAAAAGAGGTCAAGTCAGATTGGAGGTTTCTGTTCGGGTTTGCCATTGGGTGAGGGAGCGAATCACATGAGGTCTTGACCTCTTGGATTGGCCAATCAGTATGGGTTTTAACTGATCAATACGGGAAGGTTTTCGACTTTGCATCAATATTTCATGAAATAAATCTGATAGTATGTAAAGTAAGCCCTGTGGGGAGTTGCTAGTTCCTTCATTGATGCTTCCCGAGGTGGCGGATTGTGGAATGCTCACCAGTTTGGAGGGTACCAGGAAATTAAAATACTTAGGGCAGATGAAAGCTAGACTGCTTGCACGGAAGCAGTGCACTCCCTTCACCATGATTAGGTTCTGAAGAGTAATCATCAGCAAAACTGAAAACCCATGATTACTGGTACTTCAGCAAATGGTTTTGGAACAGACTAGTAAAATGTTGATGACTTTTGGATTGAAAAGGCATACCCTTTTTCGATGTTGGAATATTACAACACTGAAACAAACTGGTAAACTTAAAGGAGACCCAAGACAACTTGCAGGAGGAGTGTTGGAAAAGATGACGATCAGAAAGTCATGGACTGAACTGAATATTCTTGCAAATGATTGTATTAATTGGAGGAAATTTGTTGAGACTCTTTCCTCCAATGGGATCTATATGATGATGAAGTAAAGAAAGCAGAAATTATAGATCATCTTTGAAGAACATATTGCTTTAGTTGCTATCAATGATAGTCATAGGCTAATGTAATGGCGATTTGCCTGGAAAGAAGTAGAACTTTGAGTGACATGATGATGAGGAATTCTGCTATAATAAAGATGGCATCAAAGATTCATCAACCAAACTATTTCTGAGAATAAACATTTAAGAGATGGAAGAACATTTGTATTAAGAAAGAGCAAGATGACAAAACTATGAATCTATTCAGTGTTAATAATTAAAAACAGAATCGATATTTTTCTAACATTTCACTCTAATAAAAAAAAATTGTGACTTAGTTCAATTAAACAAAAATAATTAATTTATATTTTCTTGTGAATTAGAATTTTGTTCATTTAATTTTGTTGTGACAGCAGTGCTAATGCAATATCACTCTCAGTTCTTATATGTTTGATTTGCTTCATAATAAGAATTTTGATTGATCTTTCTTCTATGGTTTGCTAACAAATAGTGAAATTGCATCTAAAAGTTGAATAAAAATATAATCTTAAACAGATGACTACAAATACTTAATTACTCCCTTGTTTAGAAATTCTTTAACATTAAAATAAATTGTATTTCTTTTCTTACATTTACTTGTCTATATTAATTTTTTTTTTTTTTAGGTCCGTGATGCTGCCCAGAGTTTCCTGACAGTCCGTCTTCCTCTGTATGTATCATATGTTTATGCAACAGCTCCAACTGGATGGGCTTCAATGGAGCATCGTACTGAGATGGAGTTCTCTTTTCTGTATAATACAGTTTTATGGCGAACAGGACTTGAGATGGACAGTGTACTAAGTGCCCATTTACAAGTACTTAGGGTTGTAATAGGAAGTGATGGACGCTTGATTCTGGATTTTAAGACAGACGCTAAATTTCGAGGTATTATTGAAGTATTAACTTTTACTTTGAAGAAGAGTTGCTATTATTTTTGCAATAAATCATGACAGAGTTGTCAAAGAAAACATAGGTGATCTTTGAATTAATAAAAAAAAATCCTGCTAATTATGAATAATTGAACATCAACATAATTAGCATTCAGACAATTGGAACTGTAACGAGATTAACCTTTACCTTGATACATAAATAGATTTATTATGTTTTTCACCAAGTTCAAGAATACTTTCTGATATTTTTACTGTTTATCCTGCCTGATCTGAAATCAGAGTTGGTTCAGTTCATTTTAAATATCAGTAAAAGCTTATGTTCATTATTTAAATTTGTTACCATCCTGGTTTGTGATTAAAAAAACTTACAAGGATCTTTCACTAAGAAAGACAAAATTCAAAGATGAGTTAATGACTAACTACAAATTTTATGGAGGTCATGTTATTATTGATCACAAATTACTAACGTATTGTTATCTAAGATCATTTCTTGACAGAAAATATTCTTTTGTCTCATCATCACTGGCAAACAACCCAAGATATTCAAGTGTACCTTTGACCGATCATTATTCATTGATGTTGAAAGTCTTTTCTTATTACAAAAAAGTAATTTGACAAATGGTAAATTTATGTATGACACTGTGGTCTGTACTGTTGCAAAACATATTCAGTGAGAAGATTGATAATTCACCTGGTAATTTACTTTCAAATCTTTCAATGTGACTGTTGTAATTCATCAATATCAGTTAAAATAGCATGGCAGATGCATAATACAGAATATTCTCTTGAAACTATGGCTTGAGAAACGATGATAGAATCTGTGTGGAAGGCTCTAACAGCTGAATGAACAGCATTCTGTTTAATGAGACTGTAGGAATATTTAGGATATTGTTTCTACTTATTCAGGTTTTCATATTTAAATGGCAAGCAGTTTATCTTGACCTCTCAGTTGTATTATAATTGTTGAATATTGAATACAACAAAAGCAAACTATGAAGAAACCCAACAACACTTATCTTTAAGTTGTAGGTAGATTTTTTGAAAAAAAACTTGTTATTCAGTTTGATTGATGTGTGCAGAAGACTATTACTTTGCTTCATTTATTAGATTTATATCCTATTGATTTGATGATAGCAAACTACTCTCAAACAAGTAGTAATAGAAAATACAGGAAAAATTAAGGACCTTAAACAAGTGGTTTAAGAATGAACAACATTAAAGTTCTGCTGATGGTAAAGAAGGTTAACAATCAATCTGCCTATCTGCTAAGTTCTATTTTTTTTTTAAGCAGTCATACAGTTTAGGACCAGTAGGCTCCACAGTATGCATTGTTATTCAAAAAGATGTTGGAGACTAATTTCAACTCATTTAAGAGTTGAATAATATTAAGAAATATTGAAGGATCTCATAAATTATTATAAATAGTAACTAAGGATCTAACATTGTTGTTGCGATTGCTATTTTTGGAAGTGAAATTTATCCCTTAAAACTAGACTATCTGGATGTTTCTTCAATTTTTCTGATAGGATTTCCTTGTTTCTCTTTCTGAAAATGACATATGATTATGACTTAAGATCTGTGAATTTGCTGAAGCTGGGAAATTAATCTAACAGACTTCCTACTGCCTTAAAACTTGTTTCACTGATTTCAATTCATCTTTACATATTTTTTTACATATGGTTTATTGCATTTATTTATTGCTATTTGATGTGTGATTTTTAATACTGTTTAACTGCAAAATAATTTCATGCTGAATTATTTAATTGAATTGAATATAAGGTGTCTTAAATTCCTTCCATTAATATTATTAATTTTTCATAACAGTCTACAGAACAAAGGTTTATCTAAACTAATATTTGTTGAATGTTTACTTTGTAAAAGATACACAGCGCTGACAAAAGTATTTGTTTTTGTATCCTAATTGGAAGTGTTAGCTGATTTCTTTTGGCAGAGTAATGTTTATTAAAAGCATTTATTAATTTAATATTATGCTTAAATTCTAAGCTGATAGATAGAATGAGTGCATCCATCTCCTTTTTAAGATTTTTTTTTCTTCTTCTAATTTTCAGGTCAGTTTGTGATGTCTCATCATACGTTGCCTGGTTTCACAAGTCGCATTATTGCACCTGAGCATCTGGCAATCAGTTTTGAATTAGTTTTAGTTTGGAGTTCACAGACTTTTGATGGACCAACACAACTATGGAAAGCTACCAGTAATTTTAATCTTAAGGTAAATATTTTGATTTTTTAAGTGTAGGATTATCGAAATAAAGTTACATCATAAAGCAAAGGTGAACGTAACATAACTCCTAAATATCACAACTGTGGCTCATACAAGTTACTTGTAATAAAATTTGGAGAAACTGACTGTTATGTCAGTTTTAAAAAATAACAAATTAACTTTCAGTTTAAAGGAAAAGCATTTTATTTGATTAATGAAACTGTAGATAACCTTTTTTACAGTTTTTTTTTTTTTTTTTTCCAAAAGGAATTTTTGAGAAAATGAATGGATGAGAAACTAATAATTTACAATATGTAACTCCACACTTTTCTTGGATGCTGTTGTGTGAATATCAGTTCCTCTAGATAGCTTATTAAAAGTTAAACTGATAAGTAGTTAATGCTATTTGAACAAGTTTATTAATTTCATCAATCAAAACATACCCAGTCATAGATTGATGAATACTAGCATATTGGTTGAGTTACGTAGATTGCATTCCTGTAGCTTTACAGCATGACAGCATTCTAATTTGTTCAGATCATAATACATAGTAGAGAAGGATCTTCATATTGGTTACAACTATCTGTACTGAATGTTAAATTATTACATCTACAGGGTGCGGCAGGGCAACTTCCTTATTTGAAATGCGCACCCTGAAGCGACAGTTATTCCGAGAAGGGTGGGGTGGTGCTCATTCGAAAGAGTGGGACCTAATGTTTGCTGTCATGTAGGTTTACTAACGATCATGCAGTGGATGAGGGAGGAGCGTGCGTTCGCCGTAGAGGCGTACTTTTCAAGCAGCCGTTTAATCATCGCCATGCAACGTACATTTAGGAATCACTTTAATATTGTGGGTCGTGTTCCTGATCGGAAATCAATTCTTTTATGGGTGGACAACTTTAGGAAAACCGGTGATGTGCAGAAAAAAAAAACAACCTGGAGGTTCAAGAACCGTCAGGACACCCGAAAACATCTAGCAGGTTAGGCAGTCAATTTTGCGATCTCCTAGGCGATCTGCGCGCAAACATGCAGCTGCTCTTAGGATGTATGATCGTTCTGTGAGACGAATTCTTCATAAAGAACTGCAATTTCATCCATACAAATTGGCAGTGGTGCAAAAACTTAATCCATGTGATTTTCTTTCACGAAAAAATGCATGCCAAGCCATTCTTGACAATATGCCTGAAGACGCCCTTGTGTTCTTCAGCGATGAGGCTCATTTTCATCTTTCCAGTTGCGTGAATAAGCAAAACATGTGATACTGGATTGGCACGAATCCCCGAGAACTTCATGAGCAGCCCCTGCATACAGAATGTGTGACTATTTGGTGTGCATTGTCCAAAATAGGCATCATTGGACCATGGTCTTTTGAAGAAAATAGTCAGACAGGTACAGTAACTTCTGTTCGTTATGTCCACATGATTGAGGAGTTTTTCTTACCAAAACTTGAAGAAATGAATGTGGGGGATGTCTGGTTTCAGCAGGATGGCGCCACGGCCCACATAGCATGAACGTCGACGAATATTTTGTGAGCACACTTCCCCGGACGCCTCATCTCCTTGCGGGGAGATCTTCAGTGGCCTGTGCGCTCTCGCGATTTAGCCCCTTATGATTTTTTTTTTATGTGGCTATCTGAAATCCCTAGTTTACACTGACCGTCCAAGGACCCTGGCTTAACTGAAGAACAATATTCAAGCTGCTATCGACAACATACTCGTCGATACCCTGTATTATTATCTTTTTTGACGAGGAAGGAATGTGCAAGAAATGGTTAAGTGTTATTTGACTTTGGACTTCATGAAGTTAAGAGAAACTAATTACTCTGACAATAATGGAGAATTGCTTTTTATGACTTATAAACTGACAGATTTCAACAGCATTTAATGAATATTTTTTTTGTTATTAATTTAAAAATTAATATTGTTTTGGATTTCTTTGAAGGGAAAGGTTCAAGCACTAGTAGATTTTCTTTTTAGAAATATTTTTTATGTTGTGAAACATTATGAAGATATATTATGTTGAATCTGTTACCCCTTCCTTTTTTTTTTTCATAATGGCATGGAAATTTCTAATCATTTACTGTTATCAGTTAGGTTTTTGTGCTTCACTAACTTAATCAAATTAATCTTCCTTAAGCATCAACACCTCAGAATGTATTGGATTCTATTAAAGATTCGCATCGAATACTGTTGGAATTTAGTTTCATATCTAAGGAAGATCAGTGTTTATCTTGAAGGTTGTACAAATTTGCACATAATTGAAAAGTTTCACCATTTTTAACTGCTTGATTTTTAATTATTACATGGATTAGTAATATTTTCTGATTTTGATTTCAAAATTATTTGATTGAATTTAATTTGAAATTGCATGTCTTCACAATATTTACCTTAGCTTCCTTTTCAAAGTCTAAATATTGATTTCCTATTGGGTTATATATATCTAAATTTTTTATATATTCTTGAATCAAATAAAAAAAATGAGGAAAAAAAATTAAAATAGATACTGAGTCTTTAAATAAAGAATTAATATTGTTAACAGATGAAATAAAAAGGAATAAAGAAGAAAATCCAAACAAAATTGTAAATAAATTAAACAAATTAATAAAAAAAGCAAAAATTAGTGTTAAAAAAAAAAATCAAAGATGACAATAGAAGAGTCCAAAATGAAAGACAATATCAGAATTATAAAAAAAATTGGATGAATGCTCAAATACTGAAACATATTGAAGAAAAAAATAACTTATACAAAAAATATACAAAAAATAAAACAAACGCAAAGTTAGAAAGAGAATATAAAAAAAAAAAAGAAATTGGTTGAAAAATCAAATAAATAAACAAAAGAATAAATATTATAGGAAAATGATAAAAGACGATCCAAACGCTAATTCAAATGTTTGGAAAATTTTAAACAATAATATAATTGGAGAGCATAACAGTAATAAAACTTCAAATTATTCAAACTTATTAGAAAACTATAATATCAAAATATTATTTAATCACCTAAGTAAAAATTTTACTCAGAATATAACTGCTACAAATAACAAAAACAGTAGAATAACTAACGAAGTAAAACAGGTCTCTGAATTGAATTCTATGGCATTAACATTTCCAAATAAAAATGATTTAATAGAAATAATGAATAATCAAAAGACAAAATATTCCTTTGGACCAGATTTAGTAAATACAATTCACATTAAAGAAATAAAGGAAAATCTTTCAATTTTGTTGGTTGAACTTTTTCAAAAAATTTATTATTCAGGTATTTATCCCAATTCAAGGAAGATTTCTTATATAATTCCAATTTATAAGGGAGGAAATCATAATGACTTAAACAATTATAGGCCAATTTCACTAATCTCTAATATATCAAAAATTCTTGAAAGCCATATAACTAAAACAATATATAACTACATAAGCCAAAAGAAACTCTTAAATAGCAATCAATATGCATACCAAAAAAATAAAAGCACTTTACATTTATTGAACACTGTTAATGAATATATAAATCAATCTTTAAACAATGGAAAAATTATATATGTTGCATTCATTGACTTTAGGAAGGCTTTTGATTCTATTGACCATAAGATTTTACTTCAAAAAATTAATCAAATGGGAATAAGGGGAAATGTGTATAAAATTATAGAAAACTACTTGAAAAAGAGGAAGTTTAAGATTAAAATTGAGAATAACATCAGTCGAATTTATAACTCGAGAAGAGGAATCCCCCAAGGGTCAAATTTAGGCCCTCTCTTATTTAACATCTATATTAATTCAATTAGCAACAACATTAACAATTCTAGAATTTTTCTCTATGCTGATGATGTTATTCTGATTACTACAGATGCAAGCCAAATTCAAGCACACAAAAATTTGCAAATAGACATAAATAACATAAGCAAATGGTCATCTTTAAATAGAATGAAAATAAATGGAGATAAAACGAAAATTATGGTAATTAAAAATAAAAACAAAATTTTAAACAATAATCTAATAATAAACTTACATGAAATGGAATGTTCAAATATTAACCAAAGCAATAATGATGTCATGAACATATGTAATTGTAAAAAACTGGAAATAATCTCAACATATAAATACCTTTGAATATATATTGATAATAAATATAATTGGAATAGACAATATGAGTTTGTAATAGGGAAGTTGAACTCATATTCTTTTCTTTTCTATCATATCAAAAATGTTTTTCCATTTAAACAAAAACTTATAATTTACAAATCTCTTGTGGATTCTCTCTTAAATTACGGTCTGGAATGTTGGATCAATATTAATAAACAACAAGTAGAAAATATAAATAAATTGACTATGAAAATATTCAATAATATATACATAAATTTTAAATATAAATCAAAAAAAGAACGAATAAGAATAAGAAAAAAATATGGAATATTAAAAATCAATGAAAAATTTATATACAAAATTTTGATAAAGAATTATTTTGAAGTAATAAGAGAAAGAAATTCTCAAGAAGTAGAAATAAATACTAGGTACAACTGGTATAAAATCTTTAAATTGGATAAAATTAAAAACAACTTTGGATACAGGTTAACAAATTACGTTAAATACAAAATTTTCAGTCAAATAAATATTAATCAAAATGAAACTCTAACATTTAAACAAATAAAACAGAAATTGATCTCTGATGTGGTGGATGGGTTAATTAAATATTAAGAATAAAATTTATACTAATTTTAAGTGAATAATTTATTTATT
This sequence comes from Thereuonema tuberculata, assembly GCA_023159025.1. Taxonomy (NCBI): domain Eukaryota; kingdom Metazoa; phylum Arthropoda; class Chilopoda; order Scutigeromorpha; family Scutigeridae; genus Thereuonema; species Thereuonema tuberculata. The sequence goes on along the minus strand of JAFIDM010009631.1, from coordinate 329,877,017 downwards.
ATCTTTAATTGGTGATTTAACTTTTAGATCAATAGATCAAAATTCTCAGTCCTATACCACAGGTATACAGTTTATAAGTATACCTAATGGGACTGATAAACATTAAAAAAAAATAAAAAAAAAAATATATATATCCATGCCCTGTTAAATGTAAGAACTCTCACCATCCAACTCAACTTGAAAATTCACACCATTAGAAAATGGATTTTAACAGCTATGAAAACTATACAATATGATCTCAATATCCAGCACTTTTAGAGAAAGTTTGCAGGAAAGTTCAGCCTTCTTTAAGCTCTTTTACCACTTTTTTTATTTATTGCCCTTATTCCTGAGGCACTTTTGTAACTATTTATCTGAAGCTTCATTATTATTTCTTAATAAAGATTTTTCAAAATTTCAATATATATATTGGCAAGTCCCAGTTGAACCACAAAAGTTATTCATTAAAGATATTAGCATTTCATCATTCATTTCATCTCTGGGAAAAGCCAGATTTAAAATTTTAAAATTTTATTAATAAGTTATCACTAATTATCTCTTCAGGAGATAATTCAGTGAATTCAATTATGTTGTATTTTCCTATCATCAAAACAAAGATCAAATGCTCCAGATCCCCTGAGATGAAACTTCTGTTTTTCTTTGCTTACAGAAAAATCTTTAGTTATTCTCTGAAAATAAGTTATTATTGTCAGTAGTGTTTTTTTTTTTCGTTTCTTTAGCAAAATAGCAAATTTTCACTGTAATATCAAAAGATGGAATATTTTATGAAAAGGAATCTGAAAAAAACAAAACTGCAATTATGCATTGCAATTCACTGCTGTTAACTCATTTTACTAAATTCAGTGATTATAAACAAGAATGATTACATCCCTATAACAAAATGGATGGAATAAAGAAAAACAAACATCCAAGTTATTGATCCCTGATCCAATCACTTTAACTGAGTTAGGAAGTTCCATCTAAAATTGCCAAGCTATTACTTTTATCTTTAAAAATTATTCTAAACTGCTCTGTTTGTAAACCAAGAAAATATTGAGACTGTCCATCTTTATCTAATCAGAATAAATTTCTAGCTGACTGTACAGTAGGGCCCTGTTTTTTTGGCACTTCATTCATATGGTGCTTTTCAATTACACCCGTGGATGTTCAATATGGTTGTTGCTTCATTCATTTGGTACGTTTTGGCAGCATGCAGAAACGCTTTCATCAGCTGAGACTGAGTCGAGCACTTGCTGCAATTTTTGTACCAGTGCATTCAGTCTGTTTACATTGTGTGCAGTGTATCTCTTTGTATTCTGGCAAGTTTTTGGGCTTATATATACAAAGGCAAGCAAAAGAAAGGGTGTGCCTCAGTTTTTGGCTGTGGCCCTATTGTATATCACACTTCATTTGTATGATATATGCCAGATCTTCAAAATCAGTTAAGAAACTAATTATCCATGCCATTACAGTGTATTTTTTCAAAGAAGTCCCCAAGAGGTAGAACTCCTTTGTTCTTACTGTTGCTCATACATCTTTGATTCTCAAGCAAATTTCTTGCCTTCTTTATCAAAAACTGCTTAGTTAGATCAGTTCCTTAATACTACTTAATCTAAAATAAACTGCTAATGTAAAAGGACAAACAAAGTCCTTATATACTTACTTTAATATTGCACAAAATTAACAATATATGAAAAAAAAAAATTTTTTTCCAGCATTAGATATAATTCAATTATAAACAATCATTAAAAAGACTGTCAAAAATTGTATAAATGTTCAAAAAAAAAATAAACAAAATAGCTGCCTATATATTTTGTATTTTTTTATGGATGGTATTAAGCAAGTATCTAAGAAGCAACTTGGAGGACTGGAACTTTTAGAATAACATCTGAAAATTAAAATATGTGATATGCAGAAAGTTTGAGGAAGATATGATAGGAGACAATCATTAATTTTTGAATAGTGATTAAAATGCAAGAAGGACATTCAACATATTTGTGCTAAATAAATGTTCAGGAATGTTCTTTAAAACATTAAAGAAATTGTCATTTCTTAGTATATGCGAAATGTATCTTGATTGTTTATGGATTTTTAAGAATTGATTATGTTTCAAGTAAAAAAAGAAAGTATCAAAATCAACTAAAAAAATCAGCTAGTTTACAGAAATTTTGATTTAGTGAAGTATAGTATAGGTTTCAGTCATTCATATATTTCATTTTGGTTGTTATATACTATGTTTTTACAAAGTAAGTGATCATAATTTTACTATATTTAATTTAATATTTTATATTATAGAAATTTATATTATTTTCAGGATTATACAGGAAATTATATAATAGAACTCATTCCATGTACTGTATCACCTACACAAACATATACAGTGCAAAAAATGATGCCTCTGCTTTGCACAGCTCACAAACCTGAAAGGTAGGTTAAGCTTAAATCATTATTTGTTAATGTAAATTAAATAATAATAGATAGTCCAAATCAGTTTATTACTATTATTTCACTTATGTTTTATTTTTATAGAACAGCTTAGTTATTCTTGTTCCTTTCTTAATTCCTTTCTAATGCTGTTAATATAAATTATAAAAATAATATTTTATATGATGTTCATTTGTTGAATTAAAAAAATGATGAATAATACTAAGATAAGATGTTAGAAAGAAATCTGTTAAGAATAATCTAGTTCAGAATTGATTCATTTATTAAATTAGACTTAGATATTTGCCTATTAAACCTTATCCATCACTTTACTTAATTTTGTTTCTTCAGATTTTGTTTTACTAATTTATTTTTAACTTCATTTATAACATTTTTTGTAGATTCACAGTTCCAATAGCATTCCAACAAACAAATCGTCCTGTACCAGTGACCTACACACTCAATACAGATTTCCAGTTATTTAACAACAAAAATTTGTTTGCTTTAAACCCTTCTAACACCAAAGTTGATTTAGATGACATGGATTATAAGGGTACTTTCTCTAAAGGTAAAATGTTTTAATTTTATTCTTTAAATAAGCAATATAAAGGTTGAAGCTGTATCACTTAAGGCTATGCAGGCTCTTAGGTTTGCTGGAGGTTTAGAGTCCCAGCAATTCTGCCAATGGGATAAGTTGAGATAAGTTGGATGGTCAGTCTGATTTTCACCTGCATAAATAAGCAATATAGGAGGGGGAAATATGTATAAATTTTTATTCCCGTTTTTGTTTTCTTGTTGTTAAAGTTGATTTCTAGCAACTTCTATTTTAATCTTCAATCTAGTTCTAGCCACCTTAAACTCGTCATAATTTTTTCTCTTTAGAAATGTTTATTTCTATCTTAATAAGTAGTTCCTATGATGTAATTAAATGTCTTTGATCAACTAGAACGAAAATAAATTGTGACTACAAGATTGTATTTCCCATTCTAAAGGCATGAACTGCTAACTACCTCACTTCTGTTTGATCAATTTAACAGTAGTATCTACAGCTGTTTTACCTTTTTGCCTACATTTATTTAGCAAGTAGTAACCATTTCTTGTCCAACATCTAAACTCCTCCTGTAATGTCTAGCATTTGGATTTATATCTGATTTCTACAATACTTCAACAGTTGATTTTATTCTTATAGCTTCACAGATCCTCACAGGTTGACTGTATTTCTTAAATCACAATTTGAGATTATACAACCCCCCCCCCCAAATACCTGCTCAAAGGTATCTCGTTGTTTACTGTGGAATGAGGACTTCTGTTCTTAGTATAGTTGGCTGTAATTATGGAGTAGGGCCAAAAAGATTCTGGAAGCTTGGCGTCTATCATGATGGTTCTCGCTGTTTCCATAAGACTTCGGTTGAATCTTTCTGCAACTCCATTTTGTTGGGGTCTATAAGGAGACGAATGTTGCAATTTAATACCTTTGGAAGCCGCATAATTCTTAACTTCAGTGTTGGTGTATTCAGCTCCATTATCGCACAGGATTCGCTGAACTGAGTTCCCAGTGGATTTTTCTGTGAACTGAACAAAGTTCTTGATGTTTTCAAACACTTCATTTTTACTCTGTAAAAGGTATATAAAACTGCGTCTCGAAAAATCATCGATGAAGGTTAAAATGTATCTATAACTCTCCTGGTTATTCACACGGATAGGTCCACAAATATCGGTGTGAACTAGTTCAAGTGTCTTGTGTGTTCTTATTAAACCAATCTTAGGATGACTTATGTTCAATAATTTCCCCTCTTTACAGCTATTACATTCCATGATTTCCTGATCATTAATCTTAACATTTTCTATTCCTCTTAACAACTTTAATCTGATAATCGTCTTGATTTTATCAACGGATATGTGACCCAAACGATCATGCAATAGTTTACATGGTTTATGATCCACTTCTTGAAAATGAGCTCAGTTGCTATGGTGAACCGGACAGCAATCAACAACATAAAGATTATTGTTCTTCTTTCCAATTAACACAGCTTTCATTTTCTTATTCCGGACAATATATCTTTCCTGCTTGATTTCTTGGTAGAAACCCATGTTGGCAATCTCCCCAGATGAAATTAGATTGATGCTAACTTCTGGAACATAGAATACATTTTGCAAAGTGAAATATAGAGGATCATTGAATTCCTTTAACAATATTCTGAATTTATCTTCTACTGAATTAATTATAATGCCTACAGCCTTTTCTGTTTTCATGAGCATTTTCTCTCGCTTATCAACATCTTTAATCTCTTCTGTCTCTTTCAAAGATCGATTGGCTAGCATCCAAAGACCTTGCTGCTGCAATGAAGTGCGAATAGCAATCTTCCACTTGATATAATTATCACCATCGAATTTCAGTAATTGACTAGCCATGATGTAAGTATTTCAATTTCGCTATGAATGAGGACTCTCAAAAAAACTTTTCCTTTACTATTATAAAAGGATTATATATAAATAGACCATTAATAAGTGTTGCGCATCGGAAGAAATGACTGGGCCAGCATAACCAGAACCATATGAAAAATGATGATGAGAAGTGTTATTTAAAATAACAACTATTAATATTATATATATATATATATATATATATATATGTGAGTTTATGATATTATAAATATCTAGCAGGATGCGAACTTGTAATGTAAAGGATAATTGAGAGGTTAATAATAATTTATCCCATGTAGATATCAGTTAGGTATAAATTATTGTCCAAAACACATTCATAAATAACATAGTTTATAAAACTTTCTTAGTTGAAATACATTATACAAAGAATTAAGGTATAAACTTTATGAAGATTCTAAAGTTCTTTATAAAAGGCTTCTAATATCGATTACAGTTCTTCTAGTTAAGATATCATCTACTGTAGGTCTTTCACCGTATGTGAAAATAATCAATCATTGTCTATTACTGAAATATTTCCGTACTCTTGCACTAATACACGTTTGGTTTTATCACCTTATGTGTAAGTTAAAATATTTGCAATCTAACACTAGATTTTACTTCAGTTCATTTCTTAATAAAAGTTATTTCTTGTTTTCTATTAGTTTAACTTTCATCTTGAATTATATCTTCACTATGCCTTTAAACTTTATCGAAATAGTCTCTGATGACTTTTATCAAACGCCATTAATCTTTTTAATGAAGTTTCATATACAAGTGCTTTAACCCTATCACTATTCATCGTGAATAAGCATCTATCATGTTTAAAGTTCAATCTTTGAATCTTTTATTAATCCGCTTTATAAATTACTCAAATAAAGTAGTCCTTGGAAGTTATTATTATTTATCCGCTTTGACTTTTAAGTCCTAAACATCGCTGTGTTTCTTCCAGAAATATGTAAACTCTCATGTTCTCTGTCTTACATTAAATAAACTTCACTTACTTGGAAATTCTTCTATAATTCTATCACAACTGTGGAGTCAACATACGTTCCTTGATTACCTATATGTTGTCTTCGTTATTTGCTCGCTAATATCTCCAATTTCCTACCGTTCCAATAATTTGTTTACTCTGGTTCCAAGTTGCCGAACTCAAGACCATTAATCTATTTGAATATGTTGCTGAAACGAAATTGTAGATATTAGTATCACCGTTTTTCTAGGTAATATCAAAATATTATTCAATACAATACGAACGTAAAATAAATCTCAAGGGCAATGTTCAATTCTCAAGGTAAAATATCCCTTATCAGAACATTCTTATCTTCCATGGTATTCTCCAGGAAACATATCATAATCGACTCCTGTCTATTGATTGAAGAGGATAATATTGGTCCATTTCAATCCTGTAAGATTCTTATATCTAGAATCAAAAACAGAAAAGAATTATATCTCAGCGGATCAGATCAATATCGCCATTCCATCCTCTGAAACTTCAATCATCTCTCCAACAGCTCCCACGAGCCGTAAACAATACAACACAGCAGTCCAAGCATCACAAAGCTTCTAACAATGGTATTGTTCTCTCATATTTCCTTTATGTTAACAACAATAACAAGTCACTCTTAAATAAAGTTCTTATTGCACAATAATAAAATACATTTCCTACACTTTCTAATATATCTTCAAAGGGAAGTTCAGTAATTATTAGTTAAACAAGACGGCCCCATTTTTTCATCCCTGGAATCTATCACCCGTGACATTCTATTACCGTCATTGCAGACATCAGTGGATCTACCTTATTAATTAATTTTAACTTTTGTTAGGCTTGTGTTTTTATTTTATTTATTATTATTATGCTGCTCCACAAGTAATTGTTTTTGTTATTTTTATAGGATTGTCAATGAAATACTCCTTACAGAAATGTATTTTTAAATTTATAAGCTTCTTGTAAGCTGGCTGGCACAATGTAAATTTATTATATTTTGTCTTTATTAATTAATTTTATTTTATTTTATTTTATGAACCCTACATTTATCAGTGTAATAAATGAATTATTCAGTTAATAATCATAAAAGAGTATGAGCTAATGTTGAAGTTGAGAGTTTGTACATAAAATTTTGCTAAAAAAGAAAAAGGTAATTTTAAAAACTTTGATTGAAACTAACTGATTTAGTAAAGAAAGATTTAAAATAAATTATTTCTTTTATTTTTTTTTCTCCTAAGTAATTTTATTTGAAACAAGACTGATTAAAATAGTCATCCTTGAAGTACAATAGAAGCAAATTGTAGATTTGAAATAGATTTGTAAATTAACATAAAAAGATAGTATTTTGTAATAATGCTATAAACTTTTGAAGTGTTTTTCAATTTGTGGTAATTTATATTATTGTTATAAATTTCAGGAATGATAAATTGAATTTTCATTTACTGCCAATATTTTGTTAATGAATGAATAACAGGCCAAATCTTCACTGAATAATATTTTCTTTGATACATTTTTATACCTCTATCTTCTGCGCTTTGATAACTGTATTGTACATCATTAAATCCTAAATTTAACACATAATTTCTGCCAAGTTAAAATAAACCCTTTAATTTATTTCTCTTATAATGCCATGAATAATTCTTAGAAAAATAGCCAAATAAGAAGTATTTCTTTTGTGTCAATTACAACATACATTTTCAGTACAGCTGTGCTACTGGGAATCTTGCTAAACATTTTGATAACAGAAGCAAATTCATAGAAACTGAAAGACAATTTGAAACTTTTGCTGAATTTTTGATAAATGTGGGACAACTGATTAAAAAAAAAAAAAATCAGTATATTGCATTATTGTCTTAATTTTTAACAAGACAGTAATATTTTGTAATATTATTGTTAAAAGCAATTTAATTTAAATTCTAGGTCAAACCATCTTTGGACGTGTGCTGTGGCATCCTGATCAAGACTTGGAATCAGCCTATAAACTTCGAGTTGAGAGGGTTTATTTATGTACAGGAAGAGAAGGATATTTGCCAGCATTTGATCCAACTGGAGAAGAATATGGAGAAGGACCTCAGTTTGGATGTCTGCATCCTCATAAAAACTTAAAGCATAGATTTCTTGTTCTGGTAAGATTCAGTGAATAAAAATTGAAATAGTTATCTGGTTTTAATAGTGTATGTTTACTGATCTCTTATTTTCCAAATGAAATAAAAAAAAAAGGCTACATTGCATAATTCTTTACCTTGAGAAATACCTTTTTGTTTTTGTTTTAGTATGTAATTATCTAAATTTTGAAATTTCTTCACTTATGTGACAGATAAATGGGATAATTAAATCTCCAAGTTATTTTTTGTTATAAAAAAGAAACCTTTATGAAAATATGAGAGACTAAGTGATTAATATTTCTTTTATTCAGAGAATGTTAATTTTCATCCTATTTTGCATTCCTTTATCTAATACTTAAAATACTTTGTATTATCTGCCCAATTAACTGTTCTGTAGTAAAATAGTATGTAGTGAAATCTCATTGCATATCTTAATCATTGGATTTCTGATGATTTCAGATTATTTATATATCAATTACATTCCATCCAGTGAAGCTAAATAATTAGCTTCATTTTTGAAACTTACAATTCTTAACTAATAATAGTGAATGAATTGTAAGTTACCAGTAAAATGTTGCATATGAAATAACCATTTTGTAAGCTTGGGAGGTAGGAACGCTGTGATAAATTAATCTGCCTTTAGATGATGCACATATTATACATTGAAAAGCAAAAGTTAAGTTACAAAGACATGAAATAAAATTTCTGAAAATAAATAAAATATGAACTTTATTGAATCTTCGTAAGCTTGAACATTTAAGCAAATATAACAATGTTTGAAAAGGTTTCAGTTTGTCTTTCAAAAAATCCAGGAGTTAATTTGCCTAATAATGAAAATGATCAAAATAATGAATTACATGAATCGACAAGCAATCTTAATGAGGTGTATCATCATGTTTGACAGGTTTCACAGAGCCTTTCATACTGGCTGCAAGATTGTCCGACAGTTTCTGAACATATTAATGGCCTTTCACACAAAAGAGCTGTCTTAAGTTCAAAAAAGCTTCTGGGATAAGGGGAAGAGAACAGCAATCTGTCTTCCAAGAGCATCCCACTTGTGCTGAAATGGTTCATGCAGGAGAATTGGCTGACCAGTCCATTTGATCAGTTCCTTGTTCATCAAAATATTGGTCCACCAGATAATGCCTATATAGGCTGGCATCATCACCTGTCAATATGACTTCTGGAGAAACTATTTCTGCCAATGGAAGAACATATTGTTCATTGAACTTATCTTTATAATAATGTTGTCCATCCAAGTGCTTCCTTCAAAGCGTTTGAGATCTGATTCCCACCCTCACTACTTTGGACAGAAGCAAAATTGAGTTAATACTATTTCGACTATTACATCATTAATATCAACAAAAAATTGAGATTTAAAGACAGAATGTAAATCAAAAGTTAACCATTGAAGTCTAAAAAAGCAAACAAACAAATTTTAAAATTTAATTTAGTTTTTATTTAGTAGTATATGTGATAATTCTGAATTAATGCTTCTGTGTAATTTTAATAGAATTTCCGCAAACAAACTATTTTCTGAAAATGCTGTCAATTGAGGTTCTTTTGAAATAAGCTTTTACATTTCTAGCAATTATATTGAATGTAGTGATTTTTTTTTTTTTTTTTTTTTAGAATCGTGGTCATCCTGAAGAAATTGACAAAGCTTTTTATAATGTCCCCTTTGAAGCTAGTTTCATTGGTGGCAGTTCTGAATTTGACGATTTGGAAAAACTGCCAGGAGTAGATGGATTCTTATTGAAAGTGGATGCTCTCTATAAGGTACTTAACCATTCTATTTCATTGAATTATATATGAGGAATTCCAACTACATACAGTGAAACCTGCTAAGTTGACCACCCTGTGGTTCCACATTTTCGTGGTCAACTTAGACAGGTGGTCAACTTACCAAGGGTACAATACTTACTTTTTCATTTTCATATTTTATAATCTACATACTACTATACATATACATAGTATAGTACTACAAAATTATACAAAATAGAAATAATATTGCTTATTAGGGTTAAACATTAATTATACATACATATTAATTATTGGATATTGTCATAGTTACTACTGTATATATTACAGTAGTAAGTTGAACAGAAATAAGTTAATTTAATTATGAAACTCAATTTATCATTACAGTAATACATTTTAGATAGGTATAATAAACTTAGTCTACGTATTTCACACACACTATACAGGAAAGTATAGTACTTAACACATACTAAACTAAAATTCTGGAAGTGGTCAACTTACAAAGGTTTTGAGCTGTGCTTTGTGACAAATTCTACGTAATTACCTGGTCAACATACAAGTTAGACAGGTGGTCAACTTATAAAGGGTTCATTCAATATTAAAGTAATTAAGCCATTCCGTTCCTGGTCAATTAGGTCAACTTAGACAGGTGGTCAACTTATAAAGGTTTCACTGTAAATATCTGGAGTTGTTCCTGAGAAGTAACAAAACTCAGTCATTCAAGATCAAATAATATCTTGAATATTATTAGTCACAGTGTGATGCATGAGTTGCAGCAACATAGCCATGTTGAGCATATCTAATGAGCATTGGCTACATGGGATCCAGTATACTGTGTTGGAAGAGTTATTAAGTTGCTTGGTTTCTGTTATGTTTATGTTGTGTGATTTGAAGGCAGGGGCATTTTGGTATTGGTTGAGGAATTTTTTGATTAAGCTGTTGTTCAATTATTCTGTAAATTCTAATTCATCATTTAGTAAATAACCATTAATTTAGCCTAAGTATGAAAAGAGGGTTTAAATGATATATCCACCAAAATCAGTAGCTATTGCGTTTATCTTGTCCATCCTCCCCTAATGTTAGAAATGCAACCATCTCATTTCAGTTGTCAGCTATAGCTTGATGCTTAAGGTCTCGGATTCATGTACTGAAGGTTGTTGGTTTGAATTCGTCTATCTACTTTTTTGTTGTTTTTTTTTTTTCTCAATCTTTTTTCTGTGTCCACGTGGCACGTGGGGCTTTTTCCTAACTTGTTTTTAATTTTCCTAATTAATTTAATTTTTTTTATATTACTATGGGTTACCCTTAAATTTATGCTTTAGCACAAAATTATATTCACTTGTAAAGCCACTGCATGTGGTTTGTATTTTCCTACCCTCTTCTTTATTTATTCTTCTTCTTTTGCATCGATAAGGCAGTCTAACTGTGCTTGGCAGTTACTTGCACAAGCTGCACTGTGGCCACTATAGTTATACATTAACAGCAATTTTAAATTTATAAACTTAAAGTTCATTATAATTAAAAGAATGTTTTCCAGTTTAAAAAAAAATTAAAGAGGTATGAGTTCTCTATATTAACCAGATTCCACTTTAAAATTTGCAAGATCATTCCAAAAATTTTACATGAAATTTGTAATTCAACATTTGAAATTCAAAATAAGCTTTTAAAACTGCATAGACTGATAGAAAGTTCTGATTGAACAATCTTTGAATGAATTGAAAATTGTAAGCTAAAATTTATAATAACTTTAGTATGTCCTTTATTTAGCAAGATTGGAATAATTTTTATATCCTTTACATTACATTTTAGGTAAATTCAGGCCATCAGTGGTATATTCAGGTGGTTTATACAATTGGATCAGCTCATTCTCATAGAGTGCGCAGGATGCTGCAATCTTCAATCCAATCATCAGGTCACAATGGCACCAATATGAGAACATTCCAACTCAATGAAACACAATTGGAGGCACTGAGTCAAATGGAAACAGACTCCCCAGTTTTCATTGGTGTAACAGCCCTTGGTATTGTCTTAATGGTGCTGTTTTTTGTCATTGCCATTGTTTTTGTTGTGTTTTGGAAGAGGAAAAGCAACAGAAGTAATGCAAAGGATATATGTGAGATTAACAACAAATGCAACTTACAGAAGGAGAACTTGTTGGACTGCAAGACAAAGCATTGGAAAAGTATTAATGAGGAAGCAGAATATTCACAAGTGGTTCACAATGGTAATTCGAGTAATGTAAGGGTCAAATCTGTTCCCATCACTGTTCGAAATAATTTGAATGACAACAGTGCCACTGAAGTGTAAACAATGTATAAAATTCCATATTGGAAGTAAAGGGGGGGGGTGAAAATAGGGTAGCATTTTTTTTTAATATGTGGATGTATTTATTAATTTGCAAAACAACAATAGAACTTTTTCCTTAAGTTATTACTTTTTACTTTTTTGTTGAAATCTTGATTTTTTTTTTATATATAAATAAATAAATAAATGAATAAGAAGTTGTGTTTTATTTTTCTTTAATTTATTATTTTGCATCTTATTCAACATCTGAGATATTTGATCAACTTTTAATTTCTTTTGAATGATGTTCTCAGAATTCTTTTAGAATTCAGGCAGTATTTATGAAAACATTCCACTTTTCCACAAAAACTGGAGTAATTCAGTAAACATTAAACTAAATGATGATTTGGTCATCAAAGAATGTAAAATCAAAATGTCATCATCAAGGATTTTCAGAGAAGTTTAATTTTTTTCTCTAATTATTATTTTTTTCCAGTTCTCTACTTCCTTGTAACAGCCGTGTTCTACAAGGGTGAATCTATGGAAAATCTGTATTTAGTGTCACAGAACTATAAATTGAAAATATTTGTCATTTTTCAGAATCACACATTGAAGTACAAAATATACTGTTGTTTAGTATAATTTTTTTTTTTTTTTGAAAATTTTATGTAAATGCAAAAAAAAAAAGTTGTCCACAGAAGGTGATTTCTCAATTCCGTGGACTGCCACAAGCTGGAGTTGGACAGCTTCTGAAGATGAAAACTGCTTTTTTTGTTAATATTTTTTAAATATATATACACATTGTCAGATCAGAAAACATATAAATTTAATATATTTGTTACATGAACTTTTTTTTCTTCTAATTATCAGTAAAACTATTTTGCAACTTAAGTTCTTGTCACAAACTTCATAACTTCTGTACTTTCCACCAGATGCACTACTTGTCTTCTGTCTTAATCCGATTCAGAAAGTAAGACGGCCATTTTAGATTGGGAAGTGATTTATTCGTCTGAGTTTGATATTTGTCACGAAATATTACCTTGCTATTCATTTTTTTATAATTTGCACAGCTCATCCCATCACTTCTGTGGTCTTGTTTAGAATTTAATTTTTTCATGGAAAAATGATCATTACTGGGCATGACAATTGAAATATGTTAATCTTAATTTTCTGAATGACACTTGTTCGTAATTTCAAAATGAATTTACGTGGGAAAAACTGACGTTAGTAAATAGAAGACTAATTTATGAACTAAAATAACTTTTAGCATCCTGGCATCCTTTTACAAATAAGAACTTGCATCACACAAAACACAACATTTTTATTCAAAATTAAATGACTTGGCCACATGGGCCAAGAAACATAAGAATTCGTCAATTCAGTGAACATCACTTCCGTGGACATGTGAGGTCCACAGAAGTGATTTGTTTACTGATATTTGTAATTTCACATACACAAATGCAATGAAGATAAGCCTATAAATGTTAACATGCATTTACGTTATTGGTAAATGGGTCATTCCGTGTTACGTGTGTGACATTTGGAAAACATTTTTTTCTAATTAATCAAGGATTTTTCAATATATTTCTTATTTAAAAATCCAAACAAAAGTTCTTTAAAATAATATACACTTTACCATATTCTTTTATGCAGAAACCTATCAGTTTGAAATAAGTTAGTTTTTAAATAGCTTTTTAAAAAACGTTACGTGTGTGACTTAGAAAAAAAGCAAATTTTTAGTAATGACATTAAATGATATATTTCTGAGAGTTTTATTGCCACACATTTAAATTAGAAAATATGGTAATAATTTATTTACCATACCATCTAAAATCACAGTTAAAATTTAAATTTAATAAATAATTGAATAAATGAAAATTAAAAATCTGCATTACATGTGTGACACCCTGATTGTTACGTGCATGACCATGTGAATTCAAAGTAAAAGTTTGCTTTTAAAAATGCATGAGGATAAAAATGTATTAAAATATTACATGATATTTAAACATTCATACAATAAGTCAATCAATAATTATTTTTATTAATGTTTATTTAACATTTCAAATCAACTTTAAGTTATTTAAATCAATTCTTATCTGAACAGAGTTACTTATAAAAATTGAAACATCATCCAGTCTAAACATCCCTTTGTTAATTATCTAATACAAAAGAAACTTAACAAAAGTTAAAAGTTAAAAATAAAGTTGTAACATTTTTAATACTTTTAGTGTTTTAGAATTATATTTTTCCCAATTAATTTGACCGAATAATCTATATTTTTTATAGTTTTCTAATCTTACACCAAAATTATTATTCAATTTAAAGATTAAAAAGATTTTTAACCAATTGTATCTAGTTATTTTTTCATTATTTTGATTATTTTTTTTTCCCTATTGACATTATAAATGTTATTCATAATTATTTTATAAATAATTTTTTCTTTAATAGTAAGTATTTTAAATTTGCTCCTAATCTTGTTTTTTTTTTTACAAAATTTTTCAAAATTTCAAGATTTATTTCAACAAAATGTTACGTGTGTGACATATTTTGAAAGTTGTACAATGTTTTCATTTTTTAATAGATTTTTATATAACTTTACAAAAGTCATTTAATATTTAGTTAAAAGAGAAAAATAAGTTTTGTGTTAAAATTTTGACTAAATTAGAAGTTATAAAAACTTTTTAGATTCAAATGTTACGTGTTTGACAATAGTTTTATCATGCCTCTTCAAAAGTTTTCTAAAACTATTAAATTTTTTTATAAAATATACACTTCTAACTATTCACAGTCTTGAATATTTCATAAATTGATTTCTATCATTTAAAATAAATAAAGTATGCAAAATATTTTTTAAATTTAGAAATTCAGTGTATTTTAATTTCATCATTCTGCAATTTTTTATGTACTTGTATATTAAAAGGTATTTTTTTTTAATGAAATTTTAGTTTAATAACAAAAATTTTTGCATCATGAGAAAGAGCACAGTTTTTCCTACAAATAAAATTCATTAACATTTTTCTATGTTAAAAAAAATTTTTTTGCTCTCTGCACGGAATGGCCCA
>JAFIDM010009631.1:329851285-329861594 GCA_023159025.1 Thereuonema tuberculata | reverse complement strand
CAAAAGCAATTATCTCAATTTTTTTTTTAAAAAAAAGGAATCTTGTAATTTAAAACCTCAAAATTTTTTGACCAAAACTGGTGGTTTTCACCCACATACTATTTTTGAGAATTACTCATTTGAGCAAATTATTCTTCTATTTTATCTTCCTCTGTCATAAATATTTCCCAAAATCTGAAGTTTATCTATTCATGTACATAAATGGCAATACAGGATTTAGTGAAAAACAGTTATCAATATAAACAGTGGCGGAGGGATGGGGGGGAGGGGGGGGGTATCATGTCCCGGGCGCCACTCACAGAGGGGCGCCAAATGGTCCCCAAGACGTATATTACTATATGTTTGTCGGATTTTCGGGGAATGGGGAGGGCGCCGAAAAGGTATTGTGCCCCGGGCACCAGTTATGCTCGCTACGCCACTGAATATCAAATACTGTCTTAGTAATATAGTGGCCTAAGAGGTCAAGAGGTCTTTTCCCCACAATGTATAGAAATGATGGGGAAAAAGAAATGAAATTTAAGTTTCAATTTTGCTGGAATGCTTTTGGATTTATTATTAATATTTTGTCTTAGGAGCTACATCTAACTCAACATACTTTGTTAGTTTTATGCAATAAAACACACTGCAGATTTTTCAAGAAATCCACATACTAGCATTCAATTCTTAAATGATATTTTTTTGTTTTTGTTCATTTAATTCACCGGTCAGATATCTGTCTCATTAGAAGACAAGAATACCTTGGTTTTATCATCAATTAAGTAGCAGTTTAAAATGGGATAAAGAAAAAAAAAAAAAATAGATAAAAATCTTGTTTAACAGTGCTTCTCAGATTTCTCTAAAACTGAAGGCTGGTGAACAAAGTCAAAGACTGTATAGTTAAGTCCGTAGTAGTAAATAAAATACTAAAAATGTCGTAACTTTTCCAGATGGCAATGAACAGAAATTAATAAATAAAATAATAAATAAATTCAACTTCATGAAAAATTCTTGGCTAACATAATTTCAGTTGTTCATGTGAAAATCTCTGCAGACAATGCAAAGTGATTAAAAAACTGAACTATGTCATTTATACCAGATAAAGAAGATTCTCAGAGGAAATTTTTTAAAAAAGGTAAGGTTGAAATTTTTGAAATTCAAGGAAGTCCAGTTTTCCTCTAGCCATATCAGCCCTGATTTAATTCTATTGCTGGAAAAATTCTGAAAATTAAATTCATAGTAACAGAAAAAGATCTCAGACGAAAAATGTTTTGCTAACATGCTTAGCTTTCGAATTTATGTATATTATAATATAGATCAGGTCCCAAACAAAGTACATGGGCTTCAGAATTTTTCTTTATTCAAACAATGTGGCTTCGATGAATAACATATATAATTTATTTAAAATGTAACAAAATATATTGTAAATTACAAAAGAATTGTAGGCTCGGTAGTCAAGTGGGGTGGAGAAGGTGGGTTCAATCCTTGGTGGATGTCGGGGATTTTTCCATGCTAAATTCTCCTTTAGACAGGTCCTAGAGACTACCCATCCCTCTGGGTAAAGGGTTTCTTTCCAAAGGTTATAGGCGAGCGAGCATTGGGGTGACCAGCGCCCCTCATCTCAGTCATGGGCCAAAGAAACATTGGGAGCCTTACTTCCAGCACCCCTTGGGCCATCATGGACTGCTGTGAGACTCTCCTATCTACAAAAGAACTATTTTGTGTGATTCTGGTCATACAATGTCGTTCAGAAGAAAAACATATGTGAATTTTGCATTTTTTTGCAATAAACTCGTGAGCTTATTACATCCCTTGTTCTTACAACACTGGCGTAATGTCCCATTTCCCCATGTGACCAACATTATCAAATCTACATCATGAGTAATTCCTGCCTTCATTCATTTTTTTTTTTTTTTTTTGGCTGACTAATGGCTGGTGAGGGAGTTGAACTGGGTCTCCCTCTCTTAGGATTTGGTGGACAATTAAGCTTTTTGAAGAGCTTCAGCCACCTGAAATGTGAAGTTAAACAAATCTTCTTTTGGTAGGATCTTTTTAATATTGCAGTCTCTGACATATACTAGCTAGCTTAATATAAATGACCAGACTGCACTCAGATTAAAAGGATTTTATAAAAAAGGCTCTCAAAACTAACTGTTTTTACATTTTTTATAAAATCCTTTTAATCTGAGTGAAATCTGGTCATTTATATTAATTTTACATCTGCACATTAAAAGCTTCAATTAATGTACTAGCTAGCTTTGTCAATGACAAATTGATGAAATGGAAGATAACTGGCAACGCCCATTTTCTTGATCAGATTATAATTCTGTATAGCTTGATGAGGAAATCAATTTTATCTACCCTACCGATACAAAAGCTATGTATTTTCATAATAATACAATTTAAAATCTATTGCTTTATTATATCATATATTTTAAACAAAGAATTTAATATTTACTTAATTTTTATTATAAATTAAATAGGAACTTATAATTTATTTTATTTTTCATTATTATATATTTGTTATTTTCAAAAATTCATTTTTCATTTTTTTTATGATAAATGTTTAAAATCTGTAAAGTTCCAATACTTTTTTAAATTAAAAAAAAAAATTTGATGTTAATTTATGCATAAATTAAAAATAAAGACAAGCATTTAGAAAAAAGTGTACACTATTTAATTACAACAGTAGTGGAAACCTTATATAGTTCATTACTCTTAAGACTTGGTGTAGCCTATCATATACTATACACAGAACTAGACCGCTTGATTTTAGTAAATAAGATGACAAAATTTAAACTTCATTATAACAGAGTATTATATATTATAATGATGTCCTCTGTTAACTTTTTGTTTTTTTTTAACAGAGGGCACTATTAAAGTAACAGTTGAACATCCAGAGCAAACATTCACTGTACTCCAGGGCTAGAAGCTAATAAGAATTTAAGGAAGGATTTATAAGGGTTCAAAGTTGATGTTTAAACAGCAGGGTTGGAACGGCTCGATATCGCACTTTCCACTGAATACTCCTAATAAATAAATATCTATCAATTTAAGAAAGATTGGCATTTCATAAAATTTACAACAAATTCTAAGATTTTAAGGCATGGGTTTATATATTTTTTTTTAAAGTACTGAAATTACTAAATCCTATCCTTTTTTTGTTTTACTTGTTTTTGCAACAAATCCTTAAAACATCTTAGGATAACTATTTCATGATTTAATTAAATAAGTAAATTTTAGAGTTTTTCATATGTCAGCAAAAGATAACTCAGAAATTTGATTAAAAAAAGAAGTCAAATTTACACTGCATGGGATTATGGAGAGAATTTAATGAATAAAAAATGCAGCAATAATGAAATTAAATACTTTATTAATATCATGACTTGTTCATTAACCAAAACTGTGTATTTAATTAATACTGCTGTGGTAAAATTCACTAGTGCCTTTTTTTTTTTTTCTTTATTTCTTTTTTATCATTTTTTATTTGGCTAGACAGTGTTAAGGATATAGAATACTGAAGATGACTATCTCTCTGACATCATTTCTTTAAGGTCCTGACTCATGCAAATGCAGGCGACAGCAACGCTTTCATATCTTTTATATATTTCTTTTTCTTAATGCACCTAAAATCCTGAAAATTTAAAAATGAACTTGTAAAAGCATCTGGAATTTATATTTTTTTGTTTTTAATTTTCAAAATATTCTACACTTAATTAAATTAAAATTCAAAAACAGTCAATTTTTTTGGTGTTTTTTAGGTGTTACTCAATATTTTCAACTCAAAAAAATTTGACAAAAACCTGAAATGATAAAAAATTCGTAAAATAATGTTTTGTATTTAAAATATTTATGATTAGTACAAAAGTTAATTTTTAAAAAAGTAATTTAATCTCACACAATTTAAAAAAAAAAAAAAAAAACAATTTTAATTTTTTTAAAAATTAACTGGGGAATACCTTGTAAACACCCAAAAATTGACTGTTTTTGAATTTTAATTTAATTAATTATTGAATATTTTGAAAATTACAAACAAGCAAATATAAATCCCAGATGCTTCACAAGTTCATATTGAAATTTTCAGGATTTTAGGTGCATTGGTAAGAGAAATAAAAGGTTTGCAGTCGCCTGCATTTGTTGAGTCAGGACCTTAATAAACAATAAGAATTTCGATAATGAACAAACAGGATTTGAAGTAACTGCATAACAAACTTATTTTCGTTGTCACGAAATGCTGATTAATTTTTTTTTTTTTTTTTTTTTGCAATTCTCTTCAATTTACACAGTCTGTAATGAAATTCACATTTTACTGAATTTTAAAGATAGATTTAAAAACACAAGTCATTTTTCAAGATTTATTTGCAGATTGTAAAATGGTATATTACATAATTATTTCTTTAAAATCCACATTCTTTCTCTTTCTATATATATGTACATACAAAAGTGACAATTTTTAAACAGGTGTAAAGGAATATTTCATCTAGAACGAACATTAAATATCTCGAATATTTTTTCTATTTGCCACTGACATTTGTGTATCAAATTCATGAAAATGAGAAAATATTTCAGTTTTTAATTATTCCAAAACTGCAGGCTTGCTTTCCTTTTATTATTTTTGCTCCAAATTTAAATTTGAGCACTGCTAAAGAATTAACCTGTGATATAAATGAAAATATTCGTGAAAATAATAAAAAACTAATAAATTCAGTTGATATTTTATGTATTTTTAATGTATATTAATACCATTGTTCCTAGAAGTTAACGAAGATTTATTTCTTAATGAATGAAACAAAAAAAAAAGGCCTATTCAAACTCAATGGCTTTATACAAAATCCAGAAGAGACAAAAATTAAAACTCTCTTTGCTAATTTCAAAATTTTGCAATCTAAAAATAGTGCTTCTTATTTTCTTTCTTTTACAGCATTCATAAGTACAATCTTAATGCTACTAAATATTAAACACATATTTCTTACTATAAATTTTGTATAATTTCTCCCTTTTAAAAAGAAAAAAAGAAAACCTGTTTTTTTTTCCCCAAATTATTTTAGCCCCTCTTCAATTAATTGCAATAAGAAAAAAACTAAATTAGGAGTTTTATTAAATTTTCATTTTGGCCAAAATCTATTTGTCCAAATATATCTGCATTATTTTATAAATTCTCATTTCATCTTTAAAAGACAACAATGGCACACAACTGGAGCTAGAAATTTATTCAATATTTACATTTAATGACTTCAAAAGGATAGAAATAAAAATGGCTTTAAAAATTATTTGTTTTTCTTTTTACTTCCTAATTTTATATATAATTCTATAATTTTCCTCCATAATACATAGTTGTTAAATTAGCAAGATTTGCATTTTTAGTACAGTTACATATTTTCTCTGAAGTCTTTGAAAGTATATTGGAATTATTTAAATTAATAAAAAAACCTGTCTTTGGGATATATTTTGCTGATGCAAGGCAAAATTGAATATCTGCAAAGCTACTGCGCTTTTCAGGAAAAGGTTAATTTTGAACTTTGTTAGAAAAGAAATTTCACATGTTTTTAAAGAAAACATGTTCGTTTGATTTTGCTTCTTTTTAATAAGTAAATGTTCTTTATAATCATTTCTGCCGATATGGTCACAACTCATTATGCATAATTTTATTTAATTTTATATAGTAAGATCAAATCATTCGTTTGCTGAAGGGCTATTAATTTCAATGTGTATTCTTAATATAAATACATAACAGATCAACAACATTCTGCAAGAATTAACGTGATCAAATTTCTTGCATTTATTTTTATAAAAATCTTTCCAAATTTTATCACAAAATAAAATAATGGACTTTAGGACTGTGTTAAACAGATGATATTTTAAATTTTACAAATCAAAGCTAAATAGACAAGGCACATTCCATTTTAAGAAAGCATTTCTTAAACTAGAAAGCACTATTAAAAATGAAACAGACTGAGCATTTCTGAAAGGACTTTAGAGGACTTTTTGAATCGGAGAAATATATTTTCATTTTTTTTTTTATCTGTTAAGAACTCATTATTGTAAATTATCTACAGAATATGAATTGATTTCATGAAGATTATGACAGAAATTAATACTTCTAAAAAGTTGTAATTCTGCAGTTATTCAATTAAAAAAATATTAAAAACATTAAAAATTAATTAAAAAATATCATAATCATCAATACAGGATATCAGAAATATATTTTACACTTACCAAAATAGCAATGACTGTAATCACATCACAATGATTCAATTTTAGAGTGTACAAAAATCAATTTAAGAGTGGAGTTTATAAATATGAATCTGTAGAAATATTACAAATAATATGCTGTTTTTTGTTTGTTTTTAAATATGAAGTTAAATTACATGCAAATGAAATTAAACTCTTTTCAACTTCCAATTTTTGACCAATTTTCATCTGTTTGAGTTACATGGAACTTCTTCATTAACTTCAGCATTTGTCACCTAAATTACAAATCATCGTTTCATTAATTTTATATATGTAAAATTGCTTAATGACATAATGAAAGCATTATCAAATTTTAAAAAAAAATCAACTTAGACCTTTAAGTTGATAAGGTTAATTTGCTGTTATATTCATTTATTTTTCCCCTTTTTTTTTTCAAAAAAAAAATTAACTTGCAGCAGCTTGATTGCATAACAAGCTGTTGCAATCAAAAATTAAAATCTGAGACTGACCATCTTCATTACTGGTGAAGCCCTTCCTACTTTCTTTACCCATCATTTATAAAATAGTGCTACAAATTAAACACATGATGGCTGTCAAAGATTGGTGGTCAGTAAGATACTTAATAACTGAAAAATTCACTTACTCTTCTCAGTATTATATGTCTACATATGTACTGATCATTAAGTATATTTTGGAAGCAGATGATATCATCATTTCATCAGTATGGTTTTTAAATTGTCCAATGAATTTGTGATTGAAAAATAATCCCATTTAGTTGGAATTTTTAAAAATACACAAATTTAAATAATAATTGAGATTAATGCTTTCTTTTTTTAAGATTTAAAAATAAAGTGTTCAAATAAAAGCTTGCATGGAAGACATGGAATTGCAAAGAGAATTTGCAAAAGTATGAAGACAATGCCTATAACTACAGACATGTTAAAATTGGTTAACTTAATCTAAGTTCTGCAACTAAAAAAACTTAAGATCTTTTGGTGTCATCAGAACAATGATAGCCAAACAAACAACAAATAAAGTGTTTGCAGGGCACTGAAATTAATTAATTTCAGAGGATAAAAGTAACGTTATCTTATTTGTAGAAGGACTAGATACAGAATTTTATCTTAAATATCTTAAAACAACAAAAAAGCCAAGCAAACAAGATTAAGTTTCTAGAACAAATGAATATTAATAAAAAATGATTAAGTAACAATTAATAAATGAAATAAAAAATTAAAATTTTTTTACTGACATCTGATATATATATATATTGACATCATCAATATAAACAAAGAAATGGAATTTTTAAATTAAAAAAAAATGATCAATATTATGATTGAGGAACTTTGTTAATATAAGTTGAGGCTAATTTTACTCAATATTTTTAAAATCTTACATTAACAAGATATTTCAAGCTTTTTTTAAGTCAGGAATTGGAAGATTCTATCTCAATTTTCTGATAATCGCTTCGAGAAAATGTGATGAATAGATCTAAATTTAACTGTGACCAAGAACAAATATATTATTATTATTATATATCTACACTGCTTACTTACTAAAAACACTGTAACATCTGCATAAGATTGATATCACTATTCAAAATTTTCTAGTTAAAAGCTAATATTTAAAATTGTATTTAGACATTTAGTGCACTACAACTATGATTTGATAAACTGCCTAATCCAAAGCACTGCATTTTTCTTTTCCCAAATCCCAGTTATCACAATAATCAAATTACAAACTCCCAGGAATATTAGCAATCAGCAGTTTCTCTATCATCATTAGAATACAGGCTCATTCAGACAAAAATGCAGGGGAAATAAAAAATGTGAATGTGTATATTGAGACAAAACTTGAAAGTTTTGAAGTTTACATTAGTAATGAAATAAAACTGTTCTTCAAAAGAATATTTGATGATTTTAGCTCAAAAGCAAAGAAGCTGTGATGACTTTTTAATTTTGATATTTACAAACAACATCTTTAAATGTTCTGATCTTCTAGCTCTAATTGATAAAATAGCAACCTAATAAGATGACAAAAAAAAAAAAATCAAATATCAAATAGTTTTTTTTTTTTTTTTTAACATCTAGTATTGGTGACTAATGTATGATTATGGATCGATTAAAAAAAAGTACAGGTCACTGGAGTATTCTAAAGCTAACATTTGGATAACTAATGCCTTGAGAGCTTTGGAGTTATTTCTTTTCTTTTCCCCCCAGAGTCGTCTAAATTTATGTTATCCTTTTTTCAGAAATTGATTGTACTTAATATTCTTTTTAAAGAGAAATGGATTCTTACCTGTTGTGATGGTTTGACAGACAGCATAGATTCTCCAATTATGTTGGGATTGACGATCAGAGGTATACTGTGTGCACGAGAAACAGATACTGGACACAGGGAGGGAGCTGTAAGAGTAGGAGTAGATAAAGGAACAGGTACAACAGAGGGAGCAGGACTAGGGGTAGTGAGATGAGACTCGGTCAGGTACAAGGGATTGGCTGAGCTCATTAAAGACATGGTAGGGATTGTGGTCGTGTGGAGAGGAGGTTGAAGGATCACTGAACTACAAGGAGGAAACAGATCAGGGGAAGTGAATGTAGGGGATTTAGGAGGGGAAGAAGCCACTTCTTCGACTTTACTTTCTGAAAGGTCAATTATTTCATTTTAATTAGATACATCAAAAATAATAATAATAAAGAATTTGTTCAATAATCAATCTTCAGTTAACTATTATTCATTCTCAGAGTTTAATGATTTATTATGAATAAAAAAAAAAAAAAAAAAAAAAAAAAAAAAAAACATTCTGCTAGATGATATTATCACATTCACTAGACATACATTTCTTTATTTTATTTTTTTTTTTTTCCCTTAATAAATAAATTAGTAAGGCAATATATTACAGGAGAAATAAAGATAGATTTTTTACATAACACTTTTCTTAAGAAAAATAAATTGAATGGATCTTCAGCAACTAATTGTCTTACCATTACTAATATTAAAAACTGATAAGTTATTTATTCAGTTCAAAAAGAAAAAAAAAATAAGCAAATGTTTTTTCCAGAAGTCCTTGATAAATTCATAACATACTGTTTGTATAGCCAACTCATTGTCAGCATTAACAATGAACTCCTTCCAATATTCATAACCCCAATAAGGTAATGTAAATACCCAAATAACTAAATATAATCCAAAACTATGCCTACTTTCAATAAATAGCAGCCACCTCATATTATCAGCATTAACAATGAACTCCTTCCAATATTCATGTAAGGTAATGTAAATACCCGAATAACTAAAAATAATCCATAATTATGCCTACTTTCAATTACTGTCAGTTTACTTTCAATAAATAGCAAAAACTTTTGGAATTCTGGCTGAAGAAAGCATTTTAAAACAGATTTAGGGCTCCACACACTGTAGGCTGAAATTAAAATAACTATGTAGGACTTTATGTGGGACATATCAGCACTTCTAAACCACTCCTTAAATTACAACAACCCATTGATTATATGTTGGGAGGTCAATGACTTCATAAGAAAAAAAAAAAAAAAAAAAAAAAAGAATATTTTTTTTTATCTTAACTGATGAAAGATGATATAATGATAATTTATATGTTGTCACTATTTCTCAATATGGTTTCCACAAACCATCTTAAAATACTTTCTTATTACCTGTCAAACTTTCAAGTTGCACTTCTAACATTTATAACCTCTCCATCTTAATTTCAACTAGCATTTTGCCACTTTCACCTTATATTACACTTATAAATTTCCAGTCGGTTCACATCCCTTTTAAGCAATCACAGTCTTGCCATTTTTTCAATACCTCCTGTGTTTTCAAATCTTGATGTATTTAATACTGAATTTTTATACAATGTCATTTTAAGTCTTCGAGTGTTCCTGCACTCTCCCCTTAATTACTCAACAGAAGAAGGTCAGAGGAGGAGAGAACCTGCCACCCACTCCATAGCAATGAGTTTCTCAAAGGTCACAAGCCCAACTCTGTTTTCTCTTATTCTGATACTTATTGTAATTATTTCACTTAGAACGAAACACAGATAGTTCGAAAGTACTTGTGTAATTGTTATTTGTACATGAAGTGATTATTCTTGAAATAATTAATAAGTGATTTTAAAAAGCTT
>JAFIDM010009631.1:329833784-329851275 GCA_023159025.1 Thereuonema tuberculata | reverse complement strand
AAAAAAAATACCTGTTCTAGTTCACTTTTCAGTTCACTTCTCATTTAGTACATAAAGTTATTTTAATTTCAACCTACAATGTGTGGAGGCTTAAATCTGTTTTAATATTGATATAAGACACATGTTAAATACTTATTTAAGAAAGTACAGTGCAACTTGGATAATTCGAAGCTAAAGGGACCACTACAAAACTTCGAATTATCCAAAACTTCGAATAAAACAAGTTACATCTTTTAACTTTAATTTCAGGTCCACTGAATGCTTGAAAAGATTATTCTGTCAATAAGTAAATGTTTATTCAGAAAGATCATGGTATGAAAGGCTTAAACACTATACGTATGTAAACAAAATAAGATTTATATTATGTAAGTTACAGTACATATTACATTCAATACAGAAAATTATAGTTTTTCAAAAAATTGTGCAATGTCTGATTGTTTTGTAGAATTCAGTCGCTTAAGGTTAGCAAAATCATCAAGCATGTTTAGTGAACGGAAAACAGCTTCACTTACGTTGGTTTGTCCTTCAATATACCGACAAAATTCGGCGCTATCCCATACTCTTTTTCGATTTGGCATTTCTTCTTCACACCCTTTTCCATCTCGCGAATGACGGCGACCTTTTCAGCGAAAGTTAAATTGTTGTACACGCGTGGTTTACTGAAAGACATGGTGACACTGATAGCTGGAAGCTCGAATGGTGGCGGGAAGGGGATTTCAGTTGTCACGTGTCGAGTTTCTTAACGATGAAACACCGAAATGCCGTTACGGTTCGAAATTTTTTATAAAAAACTTCGAATTAAGGAAGTTGAACTTCGAATTATCCACGATTTTTTAACATTGATTAAATAAGAAATTCAAGGGACTAAGAGATATCTTCGAATTAACCACGATTTCGAATTAAAGACGTTCGAATTATCCAAGTTGCACTATATTTCGGAAATAAATGAATATATTTAAAAAAATAAATAAATGAATATCAATATTTTTTTAACCAATCAATAAAGTAATAATAATAGTAACAACAATATCCATATCCTATAAACAAAAAAATAATAATAAGAAAAAGCAACAAATAATGAAATAATTATAAATAATACAATAAAAACAAAGAATGGAAAAGGTTTTTACCTTCGGAAATCTGACAGTTTGATGCTACTACAGGTTTAACTTCAGATTCAGTAGCAGGTTCTGTTGCTGCTGGAATGTTCGAACCAACATTGTCTTGGTTTTCTTTTTCAGACTCTACAGTTGATTTTGATTCTGAAAAGAATAAATTATCAACTGATAATTTATTTAATATCTGGAATTAACTGATTTATTCATTCATAACAAGTACACTAATTTCATCATAACTGAAGAAAGATACTTCCTCTCGTAAGAATTAATTTTTACAGAAAAAGCTAAGTAATCAAGTGGCTATCACAAATCTAGAAAGACATTTTTCAGTTTTTAAATGCTCATTTTAACTTTTTTTTCTTCCTTTTTTGAAGCAGTCTGTTTTTTTAAAGACTCCTCTTATCCTGATTAATTATGTACTAATCACAAAAACTAATTGGAATTTTGGAAATTTTTATTATTATAAGTTAGAAAAGAAGTTAAATTATGGTGCTAATTGAATTATTGAAAAGTTCAGAGTTAAATTACCAGGCTGGTGGGATTTGAAGACTTCTGTCCTTAAATTAGGCAAGAAAGCATCAATTCGATCCCATGTGACTGTCCATAGCTGAGAATTGCCATCAGCCGAATGGAAGATACCTGCAGTATCCATTACTAAGAGCATATTCTTCAGTGATTCAGGTATGGCTTCAAACTAGAATAGGAAAAGAAAAAAAATGATAAATTATTTTTCCACTACTTAGGAAAGTTACTGTGATTCAGAAAAAAAAAATCCAGGCAATTGGCAAAGGAATTATATGAAGAAAAATAAACAAGAATTTTCAAATATAAAAAAAGAGCACTAAATTCCAATTTTTAAGATGGAAAAAAAAAAAAAATGTTTTAAAGAAATTCTTCTTGAAAATCTTGGGAAGAAAGTAAACTTAACCAAATAATAAAAACTGCCCTCAAAATTTTTGAAGATCTCAGAACAGCTTATTGCAACAGTCATTCCATATTAATTGAAGCAATTTAAAGATTTTAAAATATCTTCATAAATGATAAATATAAATTATTGCCAGAACTGAAACTCCAAAAGTAAGAAATGGGCATTTGCAAGATCTGTGAAAAGTGAACTGAAAATTTTCCAATATACAGGGCGATTACAAATGTTTTGAACGATTTCAAAAATTTCCTTTAAAAGCGCTATTGCAGTTATGATGCAACGAATGGTACAGTTGGATAGAGCACATGCTCAAGTTTTTTATGTATACCTCAAAACTGTGAACTATGACCCACATTAATCATATGGCAACTGGAAACCCGAAGTACGCAGTCCTGGTTAACGCAACAGCAGTGGGTCATTGGCTGCTGAGTCTTATAACAAACGACTGCCTCTGCCACTCGCCAGGTGGTGTTGCTGACAATGGGGTGTTCACAGGTGAGGAAAACGCATACTGTGTTTTAAAATATCAAGCAACCAGGTCGCTTAAATTGATCGTACCATTTACGAATGGAATTCTTGGCAGATGGGTCATTCTAAAATTTGGTGCGAAAACCATGCTGCACTACCATCACCGACCTGCTTGCGTGATATTCTAAAACACAGTATGCGATTTCTGCAGCTGAGATGCCCAGTTGTCAACAACACCACTGGCGAGTGGCAGAGGCAATCGTTTGTTATATGATGCAACAGCCAATGACCCACTGCTGGCGCGTTAGCCAGGACTTCGGGTTTCTAGTTGCTGTGTGATTAATATAGGTCATAGTTTACAGTTCTGAGATATACAAAAAAAAAAATAAAAAAAAATTGAGCATGTGCTCTATCCAACTGTACCATTCGTCGCATCATAATTGCAATAGCGCTTTTACAGGAAATTTTTGAAATCGTTCAAAACATATGTAATCGCCCTGTACTGAAAAATAACTCAATACAGAAAAATAGTTCTTGGCTACAGATTTTAAATACTAATCAGTTTCATCAGTTTGACGGAAGAAAAAAGAATGCTTTGCAATTTAGAGATATGAAAGAGACACTAACATTTCCTTTGTCCTTTTAATTGTAAATTTTCTGGTAAATGACAATGTAAATAGTTACTGAAATGCTTTGCTTTTTTTTCCCCTTTTATTAATGTCTTGTTATAAATTCCTCATTTATTACTTGCCTGGATACACAACACATTTTTTCTTCTTAACAGAATTCCATTAGGAAAACTAACTGTCAATGTTTCAACTGTATTTAAATATATACAAGTCACAAAAAATATTGTTTGTAAAAAATTGAATTAAACTGAACTAAAAATTGAACTGCTTTTGGGATCACAAATGAAATTCAATGAATTATGAAACCTTCATGAACAATTCTGCAGAAAAACTTAGAACCTTTTGCCCAATCTGTGTCAAAATTTGCGAAGTAGTTTCTCCAATACAGAAAATACAAATAAAAAAAAAATAAGATCTTCTATACAATTGTTTTGATAAAAGGAGAAAGAGTTTCATAAATAGCCTGAAACTCATAGAAAGATTCTTTTAATTTAAAGCTCTTAGGAAGACTTATATATCTGAATAATAATGGAAATCTTTCCATACGATTTTCAGAAAGAAGGTATTACTAAAAAAAAAAAGTCCAAAATCTCATATGTATATGTAGAAACAAAGAAGATTTCAGAGTGAAAAGACATTAACTTAAAAAAAAAATAAAAAAAAAAAAAAAAATCTGTAGGTATTTGAGTCGAATGGCTATCTAGAATGATTGTTATAGAAGTGTTTAATTTTTAAAGAATTTTTTTTTTCATTTTAATTTATTTTTATTTTGCAATTTAGTAACTTTGTATTGTGTTAAAAAATATTATAGTTTATCTAAGATTTTTCAAGTGCATTTAATGATTGTTTAATGATGATACACTATTATGTTTATAGTTAATAGAAACTACTGAGTGATTCAGAAACAATGGGCCTGCCATATTATTTGGATGGATCCATGCCATATTCCTAAAACAGTCCTACAAGGAAACTTCGGAGGAAGAAGACCTTAGGGTAAACTTCGAAATCGATGAGAAGATGAGGTACGGAAGGAAGCTGCCAACCTGCTCCACATTCGGAACTGGAAGACAGCTGCACATAATAGAGAAGAATGGAGGAAAAAGATTGGGGAGGCCGGGACCCAAAAATGGGCCGAAGCACCATAGGAAGAAGAAAAAGAAGAGTGATTCAGAATATTATTTAGAATTTTTAGTAAATGTAGTAATAAATGTTAATTAAGTTTTAAATTTTACTTGTTTTAAAATAACAAAATAAAGGTAAATGAAGGAAGTTATAATAATTGTATCATTAGAAACGATATTATAAGCAAGGACAGATAGAGAGAATTTTCACTGATTAATATTTATTAAGTAAAGTTTGAGTCATCAATTTAAGAAAGTCCTGTATAATCTACAGTATCCTTTCTGGACCAATTAATACTATTTATTTGCTCCTCACTAAATATTGCATAAATTATAAGGATTTATGAGAAACACATTACTTTTATTGATATTAATGTTTAGTCTTGTAACACAATCTCCTTAATGTAAATGAATCCCAGGATAAAAGTTTTCAAACAAAAACTGAAATTCAGGCTCTTCCTATTATTTTTTTTAATGAGTTTGTTCTCTTTGAAATAGATATTTATTGAATGTCAACTTTGTATGTCTTTCTGCACAGATAGCTTAAATATTTTATAACTTACGCATGATATAATGTAACTAATTAAATAGTTCTCTTACCAATAAGTCACTTTTATCTGCATGCATGTATTTATCCATAAAATCCAAAATTGTCAGCCATAATGCAGTAAAAGTTGGAAGAGACAACAAAGGAGTCAGATGCTGAAGAAATACCTGCAAACACAACAAAAAGTAAACATAAATAAAACTGTTCATTAGATTTCTAATAATGTTAATTTTGAGACAGCTAATGTCTTATTATACTTACTTTACAGAGAAGAGTAGCACCTCTCATTCGTGTCTCTTCTAAACCCACAGGATCATTACAGTTAATATTTTCTAATAGTTTTGCTAAAAGAGGAAACAGCACCTGAACAAAAAGTAAATACAGAATGTCTAATTAACAACTCTATTGTTGGAAAAAAAAAATCCTTAAAGTAACTAGTAAGATAAACATATAGAGATTGTTCTTAGCTTCCCCACAAATAGAATTGCATCCATTATTTCATTTCGAAAATTATAATAATGAGAAAGTTATAATATTTTTTTTTAATTCTTTCTTTTTTTAAAACAACTTCAAAGACAATTTTTATTTTTTTTTTCTATGCAAAGCCAAAAATTTCTTACTTGTAAATTCTTTTTAATAATTAAATAAAATAATTAATAATTAAATAAAAGTTACATGAATTTTAATGTGATTCAAAAATAAAAGACTCAGCAGTGACTTAAACAGGCTACCACATGTCCAGAAACAAAATTTTTCAGGGTCCAATCTATTTCCCCCCCCCCCCCCCCAATAATACATTGCCGTTCTTAATATTTGATCTCCAAAGTTCAGCTGATGAAATTATAAGTCAACTAGACCTTTCAAAAGTTTATCAATTTAGCAGTTAAAGGTTTATTTTTAAAGGAACATACCATATAACATGGATAATCATAGAAACTGAAAATTTGTTTTGGCCAATTTTGTATGAAATCTGATTTAAAATTTTGGGTTTTAATTTTTGGATACAATAACTTTCTATATTTCTCCAGTGAAAAAATAAAAAAAAAAATTGGCTTTTTATCACCATTTTGTTTTTTGTTACCAAAATAAGCTGTACACGTATTATCAGCCTTAACTTGCCCACCACATCGATGGCCTGAAACTCACAGAATTATGAAGGTGCGGGACATTTTCTGTGGCTCACAAGTTTTTTTGAAGTTATCCATTCTTTGTTCTAGTTCAAAAATTTATGTTTGTGTTTCATAAAACA
This sequence comes from Thereuonema tuberculata, assembly GCA_023159025.1. Lineage (NCBI taxonomy): Eukaryota > Metazoa > Arthropoda > Chilopoda > Scutigeromorpha > Scutigeridae > Thereuonema > Thereuonema tuberculata. Next base: position 329,845,218 of record JAFIDM010009631.1, on the reverse strand, counting down.
GTTAGAAAATGCTATGAAATTGAATCAGAAAAGGCAAAGAACATCATAAAACTAATGGGTGATGGGGAGAAGTTTTCAACTGAACTTATTATTTTCAGAGAAAGATCTTAAAATTCTCCATTTTTTTCTTCATCTAGTTGCATCATACAAAAAGTACAAAGAATCTGATGTTGATCCTTAGAATGAAACAAGTCTGAGGTATGAGAATATCCAATGTCTAGCAGGCATCATATTAAAGACTATAACAATTGCAGAATGTAGCTACAGAAAAATGTTACAATTTCTATTTGTTTTAAATGTCTACATCTATCTCTAAACATAATTTTTCTTTTTTACTGACATTAGTTGTTTTTGCAAGATTTAACAAAATGAGGAGAAGGAAAAACCATTAGAAGTTATTAAATAGGCTTTATTTTATTAAGAGAAGTGAGAATAAACAGTTTGCCTGGATATTAAACATTAATAAATGCCAATTCAATTTATTTTGATAGCTATCCCATGCTCTTGTAAAATACATATACACCAGCCAAAAAATTATGAACCTAATGCCTGTTTTATCTTAAAGGTTCATTTATGTCCAAGTATGAAAGTAGTATTGTAATACCAATTGTTTGATATTGTCAAAAACTTTTTTTCTTAAACTCCTCATTATTTTTAAATAACTTCATACAGAATAATAAACAAAATAAAGAAAACATTGTAAATCTATTAATAGTTATGTAATGATCACAAGAACATTTCATAATTAAAAAAATACCAAATAAATAAGAAGATTACTTTATTGAAGCATGCTTCCCATTCTAATGGTGACAGAGTTTGAAGATCGTGAACTAACAATGCTCTCTGTAGGTAAGTGACAGCTGATGTCCGCACTTGACGTCTAGCATCACAGCACAGCCTTGCAATGCCTGAAAGACAAAGCATTATTAAAAGATTTAAAGAAAACAAAAGTCTTATTACTCACATGAAAAGTCAAACTAAATTCTATATAAATATTTATTTTTTTTAATGCTAATTGCAACGACAGAAATTAAACATTACTTAGAGGAGAATCCTACACAGCAAGAAGTATACATTAAAACATATTTTATAAGAGATCTACATAAAAACAAATAAGTGAACACAGCAAATAGCAGAAAGATATCTAATGGAGTATATTGCAGAGATATTTAAGCAGTTTTTTCAAATACGTATATTGCTAAAAGATTGATTCGGTTTTTTATACATTTCTTACAGTAGACTCACTTTCCTTTACCTTCACTTAATAGATTGCTAAAAAATGAAAATTATTTTTTCTTATTACTTTAAAAATAGTAATTTTTTTATAGATTTCATCTGGTAAAATAAAAAAGGCTTTATCTGACAGTCTATTGTGAAGTTCATTACTGACCAGTTCTTGGATTGGCAATCATTGAAATATTCCTTGAATAACTATCTGCTATTGTTTTATTATAATTCAGTTTGCAGACGACGAGATGAAAATATGAAATGGATTGTTGATAAGTATTTTTTTTATTGTTATTTTAACTTTAATTGGTTTCCAAAATGATATTTCTTCAATAAATGCATGACTATAGACTGAACAAAAAAAAAAGCAGTCTAACCTTGTAGGAGAGGGCACCAACACTTTGTCCACAGATTTCCTGGGGTTGCTAATAAGTGTGCAGAATACTCTGAATCTTCATTTTGTGTTTCACCTTCTTCTGCCCATGAACTGAAGATGGATGCAGCACGTGTATGTAAGGTATGCATTAAATCCAGTAACTAAAAGCATAATATTACATAATAAACACACTGAAAATTTTAATATTCTGTTAAAGTGTTAAGTACAAAGACCCTATAACTATTGAAATTATATTTATAAATTGAAATGGGAAATTTTTCATGCAATGTTTATATCAAAAAAATATTTATTTTAATTAGGAATATCATTCCTTCAATAAAGATTTTTATCCTCAATAAGAAAGAACTGCTTTTATGATTCAAATGTTTCACAGTTTGATTCAAAATAAAGTTTTTTAACATCATTTCACAAACCATGTAAATATGTTTGTAAAGCTACTATCTCTTGCTTTGTTTTTGCCTACACTGTCATTACAAATCATACTTAGTTTCATTCAGAATTGACAAGCTCAAAGAGGATATTGTGAAGGGATAAAGACATAACGGAACAGAAACTTCATCAAAACACTAAGTTTGCTAATTAAAATTAATGTGTTTTAAGGAAACATTCCTGCACAGTTGTAAAGAATGAGACAATATTAGGATAGATGAACTACTGGGGAATAAAATGGCAAAAATAGCATCGGAATGCAAGATCTACATAATAGGATGGTAACAGTACAAACCAATTGTACAAACTGCTACTTTAAACATTTCCTTATTATGTTTATTACAATCAATTTTCATAAACTATTTCCTTCCTATTCAACTAAGAAGGGCTGATATAATCTCTAAATAGGAAAACTTCAATTATACAATAATTGTTTTTTCTGTTATAGTAATGAAACAAAAACAAAAACATATAAAGCCTTGTATATTAGGTATGTAGAATTCAATTCAGTACATGGCAATAGATACAAAAAAGCCTGTTTATTCCTGGATGCTTTGATTTAAAAATGGAAATGGATTGTGCTTAACATCATATTCATCTTAATGTTATCATAATACAATATCATGAGATTGGAAACTATAAAGGTTCATTGGTTTCACCATTAGAGGCTATGGGCCATTGTGCAGTTTATCTACGTTAGTCTAAATCCAAGGGCATAAGTTATGTTGTCAGACTTAGTCGATTAAAAATTTAAGCTTGAATACAATACAAAATTGTAATTTTTAAGCTTGAAGTTGGATTTCAGTATTTAATCCACAATATTCCATTTACTTAATATTTTATTTCAAAATATCTTTTTTTATTATTATTACTTTCTGTGATTAGAATAACATTCATTCTAGAATAGTTTATTTCAATAAATAATTTAAGGAAATAATTAAATATAAATAAAAAGATATAGACGAAAATAAAAAGATAAAGATAAATAAGAACAGTAGGTATTTCTGCATAATTTGTAATAAACTGTCCTCTTAAAGGCTTTGCTATATGATTATTGTTTTAAAAGATTATTCAACTGTGTTTTTAAAGCCCATAACCATAACATGTTGACTACTGACTATACTGCTCTGAGTAGATGGCATTAGTAGTAGACATGCCGACTTCACGGCTTCGTGTTGTATGGCTAGGAAACTCAATTGATCGGTATGCTGCCAGTCCTCAGAAGGGGAATGTGCATTGTGTGCGGAATCTTAGTAGACACCTTGAACTGTCATAAACAGAAGTTGGCACTGAACTTTTGTGTTTCTTTGTTCTTGTTTTTTTTGTTTTCACCCCATACTAATGAGTGATGTACAGGGCCTTGAAAAACACTAGATTCTCTAAATTTGTTGATTATCTGATTTTATGTCGATTTTTAGAATTCAGAATTTGAAAAAAAATAGAAGTTCCTAGATTATACACCTAATTTGATTTTGTGTAAATTTTTTCTAAGAATTTACATTCATTTTTATTAATAAATAAAAAAATACATTCTTTATTCTATCAAATTTGATATTTTATTTTGATTTCCTTACCATATCATTGGCAAAACCATAAAAAAAAACTACTCAAAAATCTTGTATCGAACAGTCATGTAAACAGGACTAAGAGCAACAATTTAACCAGAGGTGCCGTGAGAGGTGATTTGCATGGGTTGATGGGGGGAGGGGAGGGGTTGAAATATGATATGTACCGACTCCTAAATTTTACCATCATCAATCAACTTATATAATTGGCTAAGTTCGGCTGTCTGTCTGTAACTCGATATAATTAAGCTATTAAGATAGATCGAAGGTTCTCAATGGTACCATTGAATCAAGGGTACTCAAATTGGATGAAAATATTAGTTCATTGTGTCATTCCATGTTGTTTCCATGAAATTTTATCCTTGGCAACTGACCTAGACAACTGAAATTCTAACAAAACATATGTTCAAAACCAAATAATTTTGTTACCACTGCACCCATTTTAATGAAATTTGGCATACTTACTCTGTTTTTTATGCTGATTTTGAAACTCAAAACCATTTTTGCCGTAGAAGCTTCGTTCACAAGTTAGCGCAGTATTTAGATTACAAAGGTGAGTTTTAAATGCCTTTCGGCGTTATGAGTCAAAAATAATAATTATTCCATTCTTACTTTTAGTAAAATTTATTTACAAGAACAAACTTTAGAAGTGGTTGGTATTTATTTACCAGAGCCTGTTTTTATTCATGGACAGTTATATGTTGCTATTTCTTGAGCACGTCGTGCTTGCGACGTCAAAATCAAAATTCATGACTGAATAGATCAAGGACATCTGATAGAAGGATCTGATGCTGTTTTTACAAAAAATGTAGTTTATAAGGAGATATTTACTTTATAGTTGATAATTGATAATAAAATGATTTTTCAGATTTTTTTATGCCTGTCGTCCGACAGGCTTTGCTGCTAGTACATAATGAAAGTGTAAAATAATCTAGTGGCACTTGGGGATCGCCAACCCTTACAATGGCAGCAGTCAACATGTTAATGTGCTTCATTTATAGGCTAAGAATAAATTCGCACCTGAATGGATACCTGATGATAAGTTCCTGGAAATTCATCACCTTCGTCTTCATCATCTGCATGGTAAGCAGAATTTCCAGTTGGACTGACACGGGAGCGCTTCGTTCTTAGTTTTTCTTCTTTCCTTTGCTTGCTGTTGTTTTTTCTTTCCTTAAGATCTCTCTGTTTCTTTTTTTCAGAGATATGTTGACCTACAATAATAAAATCTTGATTCAAATAATAACAACAAAAGTGACATCTTTATATCCTCAGATTACAAAAACCAAAGCAAGTAAATGTTTAATACAAATAATAAGAAATGGCAATGAGAAACATTTTTTTTTTAATTAAGAAATAATATTCTAAAGCATACATTTTATTTAAAATGTGAAACATGAAGTTATGAGAAAATAGATCAAGAATATTTACCGCCATTTAAACTTGCTTCAACAAAGGTCCGTATACAGTGAACACAGCTTTCAAAATTTTCTGGTGTGATGTGAGCAACATCCCTAATGAGGAAAGCAAGTGACTCGCATGCCTTGAGAAATGCGCTGCTGTCATGTATCTGAAGTTCCTGTTCAAATACAATGTTATACTGATTCACCGGGTTCATCTGAACTGACTCAATGTCACCTTCTTTGCCGACCTACGCAATAACATTGTTAATACAGCATTCTTTAAATTTATTTTCTATTAACAAAATTACTCTGCTGTTCAAACATTAAACAAAAACCACCATATAATAATCATCTAAGTAACACAATAGAGAAAATAACAGTGTTTCTAAGAATTTTATGCACTGTTACAAATTCCAGTTTCCAGTATGTTTGATATTTCAGAATTTTTCCCCCTTTCAATTCAACTTATAGAAGCCAATTTGTAGAAACTAATATTATTAATTTTATCCAAAGAAATGCTCACTTTATTCATATTTTATTTTGATTCAAAATCTTTTGTTTGTTTGGTGAAATTTAGTTTTTCAAATTTCCTTCTGATTTTAAATAGTTCTCAATTCTGGCTTCCCTAACACTTCCAATGTTACTTCAATCCATAGTAATATTACTTGTCATTGAGCATTATTATCATTGATAAAGTTTTCATGTAACTTCATCCATCTTATTTCTTGGTGAAATCCACAATTTTTATGTTCAAATTATAAAGTCAAGATACTTTTCTTCTATTTCCAATGCACTGTTCATCTCATTTTAGTTCTCATTAGTTAACTACATATTTTCACTTACTATGACAACAGAAAGTTCAGTGGGAGGTAATGATATTTCCCAACAGATTTCTTTCATTGATAATAGTTCTTCCTATAATTATTCTTATTGTTTTTAATAATCATAAGAATAAAAATAATAAATTCTTTTTCAAGGATTTTTACTTTTTTTCTTCAAATTTAGACAATATTTTACTGAATTTTGACTTTAAAATTCGAAAAATTTAGACTGCCAGACAGCATGATGTCTTATTTTATCTATTATTACTGCCATTAAGAATCAAACTGGATCATTGCTATTTTAATCTGTTTTCTATTATTGAAATAGAATTCCTGGAATTTCAACTACTAAGACAAAAGTGATTTTTCTCTCTTTCTTCTATTCTTAATCAGAAGATAAGACTGTGCTGCTGCCAACTTATTCACTATTACTGTTCCCAACTATTTTACTAATTAAATTTTAATTAATGCAGCCTAATCAAAAAAACGATTATTAATAAATTTAAAATCAATATTAAAATATAATTTTTAATGAATTTAAAAGAAATCTGAAACTTTCTTAATAATCAATTTATTAAAAAAATTACACAATTAATTCATGTAATTAATTAAAATGTAAACATTTTTGTCTTTTGGTCTTTTCGATTTAGGTTTTACATTACTGCAGATAAAAATTAAAAATTGTTAATATCCAGAAGTTTATTCACATTTTCTTTGAAAATCAGAAAAGCTCGTCAGAATGAAAAAACTATAGTAAATAAATTTATTTTGAGAGCACATTTGAAATATATAATGCACGCACGCACATACACATACATACATATGTAGCTACTATTCATAATGATTTTTCAAAGAATGCACTATATATAAGAAGGTATTTATTGTAAGAATCAGTTTATTGTAGCCCTTGTAATGTTGCAGAGTTACTGCTGTTTGCTAAGGGGCAATTCAAAGATTATAAACTATATAAAGAAGTAAGAGAGATGCATATTAATATGATAAGAGATATTAACAAAAAACATTGATCCCAGATCAAGAATAATAAAAAAATCTAAATGAATTTGGCTTAGCAATTAAATCAAATCAACAGTGCCATTTTATATTTATATATACTATTCATACATGTAATACATCTGAAAAATAACAAAAGATAATTCTTCAAATGAAAACTGAAATTATGGAATAAATATTTTTTATGAAGATTTTTTAAAATAGTCCCCTTGAGACTTCAAGACAAATATGCCAATGTTCTGTTAACAATTTAAAGCATCTCCAGGAAGTTGATTTCAGACTTCAATCACAGCACTCCCTATATTATCAATGGCATAAAAATGTGTTGTTTTAATGGCATTGCCAATTTGGAAATGAAAAAAAAAATGTAAGAGCTAACTTACTAAGTAGAGATGGTTATAGTACTCATTTGAATCAAAAATCTTTTCTTCAAAAGCATTTTCTTAGATCATTAGTTAAAATGGAGCTTTCAGATCTATTGTAATATCCAATTCAAAGCTATTATCTCATATGTAGTTCAAGGGATCACTCTGCAAATAATTTCTTTAATGTGACATTACTTCAGGCACTGGTGCAATGGCTGACCTACTGCTGTTCTCTTCATCACAATCCTCATGACTTTCTTTAAATTAAGCACAGAATTAGCAGATTTGAACACATGCGCAAGTAAGTAAAATAACTCTTAACTAAGTAAAAGATTCAGAATGCTTCAAGTTTCATTGATACTTTTTTTTTTTTACCATTTTAAAACAGAACTTGATGCTGATACTGGGCAAATGGTAAAGTACATGATTGCAGGCTGGAAAGCTAGGTTCTATTTCTGGTGGAGATCAGGAAATTTTCCATATTGAATTCTCCTCCAGACAGGTCCTAGGGTCCACCCAGCCCTTTAAGAATGGGTACCAGGAGTTAAGGCAATTAGACTGACCACCACCTCAATTTAGTCCTGTTTGTCAGGATACACCTGAAGCCTTACTTTCCTTGAACCCAAGGGCCATGTAGGCCTATAGCAGGGGTGGCCAAACAGTGGCGCATTGGATGATAACAAATGGCGCATTGCATCCTTTTGGGGTTTTTTTTGGTTGTTAAAATAGAATTGTCTTTTTTTTTTTTTTTTGGTTGTTAAAATTTGTTGTATGGTGCAACTGAACTCGTCTGTGAAAAAATTGGCGCATGGTTTGCTTAAGGTTGGCCACCACTGGCCTATAGTGTGATACTTTAATTGGAATTGATAAGTTGTTCTATTTGTGATAAGCAGTAAAGACACTACTGAATGTAATACGCATTAACTTCACAGTAAGCATGACAATGCAAGCACATTGATATTCTTTTTCAAGTAATATGAGCCATTCCATTATTTTCATAAAATACTCGAACAAATAAAGAAAATGAATGACTGATATAATGAATAAGTCCAAATGAAACTTACAAGGATCCATCCTCCTATACTGGTATTGCTATTAACAGCCTCAGGATGATTCTGTGGAACTGGTTTGGCTGGACTCCCATAAGACAATTCACTGTCTGATGTATATCCCCGATCGGAGGAACTTTGACTAGCATCATGATTTGGAATACTTAAATTAATTTCTGAATCAGATTGTGCACCTAGAGGGAGGTAAAACAGATCAGAAAAAAATCTATTTTTATTTACAGATTCATACGATAAAAAATACTACAAAATCTTTTAAATATAAAATGGGAAAAAACTACTTAATTTTGACTATCTTCAACACATTTAAAATGTTTCTAAAGCAAAGATTTCCAAACATTTTCCAATCTGGGTTGAAAGATTTTGTATTTTTTTAAAAGTTTATTAATAAGCTTTTAACTGCTGGAAATTCTATAATTAATTTTGCTGAAATGTATCAGTTGTAAGAAGGTTTAACGGGCATTAAATGTAATATGAAAATGGAAAAACAATGATGACTCAAGGCAAGAAAGCAAACGAATGTGCATTATCATTGTTTTTCCGTTTTTCATGTATCAATTGTATTAAGACAAAAATTGACCTTGAAAATAATTTGATTTCTGACAGAAAAAAGATCATTTAATATTTATTTAAAAATATGACATTGTACTTAAGTCTTTTTCTTTTTTAAGTTTATGTATCTTCATTATGATTCATTAGTTTTGGTATAAAAATATTACATAAGTAATACAGATAAATAGTTTTTAATTAGAAATATTTTCTTTCTCTTTTCTGCTTAGTTTGTTTCTTCATGACTGGATATTTATTTTCTTCCAGCAAATGAAACTTGAATGAGTTGACATTTTAAATAAGGAAATGGAACTAGTTCATTATTTTTAAGAACTCTCCAAGCAATGTCTACAACTGATCTGCACTCACTCAAAGATGGCCAAACTCTACCAAACCAAACTCTGAATGTAGAGGAGCCCATTCTCTGAGAACCACATAAAAGTAGTTGTCTTACGTGGTCAAATCCCTAAACTTCAGATTTTTTAACGTAAATCTACCAAAAAATAAATAAATGAAAACATACAGACAATGAAGAAACTGTCAAACTGGAAGAAATCTACAGAATCACCTCAACTGGCATCAAATGCTTAAGCCAACAAATGAGACCAGTTAGATGAAATGAGAAGAAAATTAAAGAGTTATGACCCAGGCCGGGTGATAGTCATTGGACTGTACCCGGGAGTTTCGGGATGTCAGCAACCTGGCGGGTTCACGGGTGGTGGATAGGGGAAATCTTCGTCTCCGCAGGGTCCGAGGACACTGTGTGAGGCGAGGCAGTGCTCTGCACCCCAAACCAGACTTCCCCCCCCCCCAATCTAAGGTGTCAAGCGGACCGTGCCGATGGATGGATGGCATTGGGGTTATAGTGTCTTCAAAGGTGCCTCTGGGAAACCAGGCCGAATCCTGGAGTAAATAAAAAAAGGGCCTTCCCTGCGCATGGGGCTCTCCGCAGGGTAACTGTTTGCTTCCCCCGTACTTCCTTTTATTTATGGAAAATAATATTATTATAACAATGGAGGGCTCTGAAGAAGAGACCTCCAAAGACATCCCTATCCAGGGCACTAACGTCCTGTGGCATTTTAAAAAAGTCCAGATTTTTTTTTTTGGTTATGGAATTCCTTTTTTTGTTTGATAGTCGAACTTTTTTTTTGGTTGTTGAACCTGGAGATTCCGTTTTTTTTTTTTTTTTTCGGGTGCCCCCCCCCCCCCCCGTCAATGGTGTCCCGTTTTGCCAATGTAAAAATCTGGTCACCCTAACTAACGAGGACGGTATACACCGAAATCTCCAGATACCCAAAGTTCTGACTCCGGTAGGGAACCTACAAGGGAACTTACCGTGAGGATACAGGATGCTATAAAGCGCGCCACGATTAGTGGTTCCGAAAGGAGAAGGAGGAAGAAGGCAAAGGCAGCAGCCATGGCCGCCTCCCGTGAGACTGCTGGAAGGGGAGCTGGCACAACCGGTGCACGAGGGAAGGGTCGTGGAGGTGCTGCTCTGACTGGATATCCAGGAAGGGCTGCCAACACGCCTACCCAAAGAGCACCGGGACCTGCTGCACCCTCAGGTGGGACCAAGGAGTCTGGCACAAAGCGTGACAGATCCCAAGGTTATACACCACCTGAAGCAAGTTCTTTGCCTAAAAGACAACGGGGACATCCGTCTAGTAGCCCCGGTACAAGCAGCTTTGCTGAAGCAACAGCTGCGGATCCTACTCTTCAGGTAGTAATTCGAAAGTTGAATAAGACCGAGAATTTCACGGAAGAAGAGCAGATGGAGCTGTCGTATGCTGTGGGACGACTGATACGTCAGATCCCTGAAGGAGGACAAGTTCCTCGCTTCAGAGGTACAAGATGCAGGACAGAGTACATCTTTGTAACTGCAAATAACATCTTTAGTAGGGACTGGCTTCTCAGAACAGTCCCTAATTTAAGAATCTGGGAAGGGGTCGCGCTTTCCGCTGTGGAAGCCACTAAGATATCCAGTTAGACCAGAGCTATGCTCTGGGTTCCCGGAAAGATCTCCAACCCAAGTGAGGCGACCAATCTGCTTGATAGGCAGAATCCTGGTCTGAAAGCCTCTACTTGGAGAATTATGGAAACAAAAAAAGAAAAACACGGACTCAGGCTAGTCATTGGACTAGATGAGGATTCCGTAAATCAGCTGGCGAAAATCGATTTTCGACTATGTATAAATCTTGATGTTGAGGAAGTGACTCTAAAGGAGAAACCTAAATTCTTGGAAAAAGGGACTCCTTTAGAAGACACAGAAGAAGACGCCATTAACAGGGAAGGACCTTCTCCTAAACCTGAGACAATGGATGCTTCAAACTAGGTAAGTTTTAAATTTTTTTATTTAACCTAGCTAATCGCTGGTACAGAATTACAGTATTGAGAAAATGAACTTTCAATACTTGAAGTCATATTGCTACTTTGATTATAATGTCAATTAGTTCACACCTTGTACTTTTTCTTTGTGACTTTATTAAGGTCACTCAGAAAAAGTACAAGGTGTGAACTAATTGACATTATAATCAAAGTAACAATATGACTTCAAGCATTCAAAGTTCATTTTCTCAATACTGTAATGGGTGCAGTTAGAACAC
>JAFIDM010009631.1:329814591-329828784 GCA_023159025.1 Thereuonema tuberculata | reverse complement strand
ACTCCATGTGCTTGTATTTTTACCAAGCACAGGAATGTTTTCCTCCTCTCGGAATTCTGTACCAGGGGATCTGGTTGCAATCAGATTTCCAAGAAACAACAGATGCGACATTGTTGTTGCATCTGCTTACTTTGCTCATAAACCAAACTCTGATCCGCCTCCGCTGGAGGTAAAGAAATTGGTTTCTTACTGTATGAACTCTGGACTGCCCCTTCTTTTGGGATGTGACGCAAACTCCCACCACACTGTGAGGGGCAGTAGCAACATCAACACCAGAGGGGAGGCCTTGCTAGAGTTCCTATCATCCACTGATCATGACATCTTAAATGTTGGCTCAGTTCCCACCTTCTTTACCCCATATAGGGAAGAAGTTTTGGACCTCACCTTTGCTTCCACAGGTCTTAGGACTGAGGTATGCAATTGGAGGGTCTCCCAAGAGGTCTCCTTGTCGAACCACCGACATATTCTTTTTTCTTTCAGTGCGGAGATGCTCAGCGAAGAATTGTTTAGAAACCCAAGGCTCACGAACTGGGATTTCTATAAGGAAGATCTTAAACGTAACATGGCAGGTTTTCCTGCTCTTTACCATGATGAGTTTGGCATAGAAAACTCTGTTTGCTTTCTCTCAAATGCCCTCATCTCTGCTTATCAGCAGAACTGTCCACTTCGTAGTAAACGAAGGAACAATGTAACCTGGTGGAATCCATTCTTGGATAGACTCCGGTCTAAGATCCGTAAATTGCTCAATAAAGCAAAACTTACGGGTACCACGCATGCTTGGGATTCTTACAAAGAATCTCAAAAGAAATATAAACGTGCATTTAGACACTCTAAGAGAACATCCTGGAGAGCTTTTTGTGACAACATAGAATCTTTGCCTGTGGCCACAAGGCTCACCAAGGCTTTATCCAAAAGCTCTGAGACGAAACTGGGATCGCTGTTACTGCCCAGTGGGGTTTTTACCTCATCCGAGAAAGAGGCTTTTAAATACCTACTGCAGTTTACTTCCCAGACTCAAGAGCATCTGAAGTCTCCTTTCAACATGCAACTTTGAGCAAGGATTTTTCTCTTGCCAAAAGCATTGTTTCTTATGAAAAGGTTAAACAAGCTATCGCTAGCTTCAAACCCTTCAAAGCAGCAGGAGAGGATGAGATTTTTCCAGCCATTCTTTTAAATGGAATGGAAATTATTGTACCTCCCCTTGTACATATCTATCGCTCTTGTCTGGCAATGGGTTATATTCCTATGAACTGGAGGAAAACAAGAGTTGTTTTTATTCCTAAGGCAGGAAGGTCTGACTACACCTCTGCCAAATCCTTCAGACCAATCAGCCTCTCTTCTTTTCTTTAGAAGACCTTGGAAAGATTGGTTGATCAATATTTAAGGGATGTCGTTCTTCTAAAACATCCACTACACTGCAGGCAATATGCCTATCAGAAAGGACTTTCTACCGAAACAGCCTTACACCATCTGGTACATAGGATAGAACGTTCTCTGTCTCATGGGCAGATGGCTCTTGGTGCCTTTCTAGATATGGAAGGAACATTTGATCATACTTCTTATGTCTCCATTTGTAATGCAGCTGAACAGCATGGTATTAACTCATCTATTATTAGATGGATTAAGAACATGCTTTCAACTCGCACCATTTGTGTACACCTTTCTGGCAACACTATTTCAACTAAGGCTATGAGAGGAGTCCTCTGGGAGGGGTTATCTCGCCACTGCTTTGGTGTCTGATGATGGACTCCCTTCTTGAGGAACTTCAGAAACTTGGTTTTTACTCCCAAGCCTATGCTGATGACCTTGTTATCCTTATTTGTGGCCTAGATCCTGATACAGTCTTTGAGCTCATGCAAAGGGCTCTTAGCTGTGTACAGGCCTGGTGCTGCAGTATTGATCTTAAGGTCAATCCTAGCAAAGCTACTTTTGTAAACTTTACTAGGAAACGAAAGATAGGGAAAACTCAGTCTTTAAACCTATTTAACAAACAAATTGATCTTTCCAAAAACGTCAAGTATCTTGGAGTTATTCTTGACTCCAAACTGACCTGGAAAGAACATTTAGATTCAAAGATCAAGAAATCCATTGCCACCTTTTGGATGTGCAGAAGGACTTTTGGTTGTTCATGGGGTCTTCAGCCGAAAGTTATCTATTGGCTGTATGTGACCCTGGTTAGAACTGCATTAAGTTATGCAGCTATTGTCTGATGGACTAGAACAAGGTTGAAGACTGTTAGGATGCTCTTAAGCAGACTACAGCGTCTAGCTTGTTTGAGGATCACCAGATCTTTAAAGACGGCACCTACAGCTGCCCTGGAGGCAATTTTGGATCTGCCTCCTCTCTATCTCTTTATCGAGCATCAAGCCAGAAAAACCACCTTTAGGTTGGTAAATCAAGGCAAATGGTGTAATAACATCTCTTATCATTCCAGTATCTGGAGGGAAGCACAGGACCTCTGTCCCATGCTTTCTCTCAGAACTGCTCTGACTTCCTATTTCAACATGATACTTAACTATGCCATTCACTTTCCTAGCAGGGAAGAATGGCTTGATGAAGGACATGATTTTTTACCCTCCTGGAGTATTGTCTGGTTTACGGATGGATCCAGGATTGGAAACAAGACGGGAGCCGGAATATATGGGCTGAGACCAAGGGCTAGCTTTTTCCGAGCCCTCGGGATCCACTGCACAGTATTTCAGGCCGAGATATATGCTATTCTTCTGTGCATATGAAAACCTTAACCGTCATTATGTCAATAGGACTATTTATATCTGCTCAGATAGTCAAGCAGCTTTGCATGCTCTGAGCAGTTCTGTTTGCACCTCAGCTCGTTGCTGAATGTAGGGAGGCGCTATCCTGCCTAGCCAGGACAAATTTGGTTTATCTGTTCTGGGTCCCTGGGCACTTTGGCATTGATGGAAACGAGAAAGCGGACCTGTTGGCCAAAAGGGGTTCATCTTTGACTCCGATTGGCCCAGAACCCTTCTTAGGTTTCTCGTTCGATCTAGGCAAACGATTACTAGGAACTGTCCTGGGAAAAGAGTTCCTTAGGAATTGGATTGCCTCGCATGGTATGAGGCAGGCCAAGTTGTTCATTAAAAGGCCTGACCATCGTCTTGCAATGTCAATCCTAAATTTAGATAGGAAACATTGTAAGATCATTACAGGAGTTCTCACAGGACACTCTTAACAGACACCTACATATTCTAGGCATTTCCCAAAGCAATTTATGTAGGAAATGTGGAATGGATCAAGAAACTATATATATATATATATATATAGTTTTGAGATAAATGACTCTTTCTTGAAAAATGAAATGAACAGATACCTTTGTTCATGTGTAAAATACAAGTATTATATGAAACAACCCATATGAAGTGTGTTAATATGCAACAAAGTTTCATAACAAGAATCAAGTCCAGCCTGTCTAGTCAAATAACTAAAAATAATTATTATTTTAATTATGACAATTTGAAATCTACATTCTTTGATTTCTGAAAATCTGAGGAAGATTTCAAATTACACAAGAAATAATACTTTACTTCACAAACTCAAGTAAAAGATTTATATTAGAATCCTGTCTGATAAATAGTTGTTATTGTTTTAATAGAGATAAATCCCTAAAGGTAAGTGGGATATCGTTAGGGATTTTTAGAAAATCATTAATGGAAAATAAAAGAATAAAAGAAATTGTGAAATTAAAGTAAAGAAATTATAATGAAAGAAATTAAAGTAAAGAAATTGTGAAATTGATATAAAGAAACTATAGTAATAGAAGTAAAAGATATTAGAGATTTATAATATTATCTTTCCGATTTCAATTTATTGTACATAGTTATTTCGTTTTTATTGTTATTATTATTTAACATTATTTTATTTTAACAAAGGTTTGATGTTATTATTATTATTTAACTTTAATTGTTTTGTAACAAAGGTTTGAGTTTGGTTTACACAATTTTTGATGTTTTTCAGTTGTTGAATATTTTATTTTGTTCAATTTAGAATCATTTTTCTTCTTTTTCATTTGTATTTAAAACCATGAGTAAGTCCGTAATGTTAAATTAGGACGAAATATCGGGTATGAGTTTTTGAAGTAAAGTATTATTTCTTGTGTAATTTGAAGTTATGATACGGGAGTATTTGACTGAGGAAGATTTATTTTCTAAAGGAAGAATTTACAAGCATTAGAAAGTGATAGTCAAAATGTAAACTAGACAGATTCAAATATTTTAATAAAGTGAAACATCTAAATATTTTAGTAATGTCCAGTCTTTAATAATCTCCTTAACCTATAAATCCTGAAAATAAATCCCGTAAGTGATAAAAAAAAAAAAATCTCTCTCCTAATGAAAATTAATGATCATGCTTGGAGATCCTGACAATGCTCTCATTTCCAAAACTTTTTTACTCAATGCTAGAAAAATTAAAATAATCATTGTAATAGAAATAACCTCAAAAACAAGTAGCTCTGGTATCATAACACACTCAAACTAAAAAAAAACCATACAGACTATTATTGCATGAACTACAATTTTAAAGGGGACTCTTTTAATTCAACAACGATGATATTTGAGGATGTTAATGAAAAACTGTCAGCAGCTGGCATGTGAAATTGTCATTGATTTTCCTCATGGGAAAATGATGAATCGATGCTGATTTACTGATATCTGTAGCCTTAAGAGATATCAGTTGAACAGAGTAATTTCCCAAATATATACTTAGGGGAAAAAATATTAATTTTTATTTGTAAATTTTAATATATCAAACAGTCAATTTACACTTAATCATACACATTATGAAAGAAGGGTACATAGAAGTGTGTTAGTGATGTAAACACTAAGTTAATGTAAATATCATATACTTGTAAAACTAAAAAAAAATAAATGCTATCATTATTTACACTAATTTGGTGAAATTGACTTTTTTGATTAAAAATTAATGAATCAGGACCAAACGCAACTGAAAAACTAACGTTTTCAATGTACATATAATAAATAACCAAAAACTAATGAAAGAGGCATAAAAGTGGACTATGAATTTTTGTAGAGCCATTCCTGCTGATGAAAAGACTTTTAATCCTGATTTATTTTTTTTAAACTAACTGCAGTCTCTGTCCTTGAGAATTCAATATGTATTGAAATGCTATCCTCCAATACAGATTTCAACATACATTTTCATAATCAAATTCACCTTTCTGGTGAAACACACAACTCAAAAAGATTGATACAGAAAAAGGTATTTTACTGGATAATTTAATATTCTAGTCAAGGCACAAAGAGATGAGCACTGCTCGATTCCAAGAGGTCTTTTACTGTCAGAATTCCATTTTTGTCCATCTATTCAAGTAAAATACAAGAAAGATTTTGTGGTATGTATGAAAATGTAGCACCAACAACATGCAAGACAATCAATAAGCTCAACTTTGGAAAGTTAATATGAAAAATAACAAACATTAAAAGTTAAAATCCTGCTTTTTTTTTTTTTTTTTACCTCTTTTAGAGCACCAGAGTGTATTTGGTAATGTTGAAATGATTTTTCTGAATTATTGCTAATAATTCTGTCAATTATTTGATAATGTGATTGAATGTTTGCATATTTTTCAAACCTTTATCAAATTTATATACCTGGTAGGCAACATTAATTATTATGCTTTAATGACAACGTGGATTGATGGTTTCTCATCTCTATGTTCTTACTTACTGCTCTAATATAAACCCAAATTAAAGAAAACCTGCAATTGATATGTTAAAAGTATCAATCAATGTTTTGATATCTAGGATACAGAGCTTTTAACTATGTTTATCTGTGATCAAGATAAGTTAAAAGCTATTTACCTTGATCACAGTTTAAAGTTTAATTCTAAAACTTCTCTGTTCTAACCGTTTTCTTCTGCAGAAGCATTTTAAGTAGTGCTACAAACACTGGAAGTAATCTTTAGACACTATGGTTGCTATAATTACCATGCAGGTATAATTATGTTGAGTAAATTTACAAAATAGCTACTTGTCTTTCATTTCATAAAGTAGCAAATAAAGTAGTACCTTTTTGAAGAGAAAAATCACTAGTGCTGTGATTTACACCATTCAATACTCTTGGAGGTTTGGCACCAGCCCCAGCACATTCCAGCAGAGTGAAGAGAGTTGACCAATCATGTGATGTATGAATGTTGGCAGCAGTAGTCTTCAGTAACTCATAGAGAGCAAAAGAAATCTGACGAGAAACCCTGTACAATGTATTTGGCTTTAGAAGCAATAACATTCGAAGGGACTGCAAAACCTAGATAAATAAAGATTCTTTTTAAATAAAAGAAACTTAAACATATCACAATGCAAGCTATTTTTAATTCAAAGAAATTGATTTCTGCTGAATTTTTGTTTCAATTATTATTAAAAAGTAAAAAAAAGAAAGAAAAGAAAGAAAGACCTTTTAAAAATTTAAAAGAAATTAATATAATTGCTTCTCTTCGAGCTTGAAGAAATCATGGCTAAATATCATTCTGCCCGATTGACAATTGATTCATCAGACCAGGTCACATGTTTCCAGAGGCTGTGTTTCCAAGGCCAGCGAGGCGCAGAGCCTTGTGTTGTGAGTTCAGCAATGGTATTGAGATAGGCAGCCAGCCCTGGAATCCCCCAGAACAAAGGGAACATTGCACTGTTCGAATTTTGTTGCTAGTACTGGCTCCAGCATTGAGATGCACTATTATTTGCAGCAATGTTGTACTATTACATTATGATATGTGCTAGATGCCACCGTGCAAGTTCGGCGAGGACTTTTTTTTTTTTTTTTCATCAAGACCATTGGAGTGCGTGCCTCACTGGAGCTTCAGTGACGAAAACAGTGAACCTTGTGTGGGGTGGTTATATTATTGTGGTCTGGGACCACTTATATTCCTGCATGGGAAGGTCACAGCACAGCATTATCTCAGCATTCTGGGAGATCATCTCCATCCTATGTTGCAGACTGTGTTCCCTGGTGAACGACCTCTGTTCCAAGATGACAATGCCCCCATTCATACTGCTCGGTGTGTCCAAGCATGGTTTGATGAACACGAATATGAAGTGGAACATCTCATCTGGCCTCCTCAATCGCCTGATCATAACATAATAGAACGTTTGTGGGGTATTTTTGAGGCCAAAGTAAATGCTAGGTTTCCACTTCCCTCCACACTTTCTGAACTAGTGACCAATCTGCCCGAGGAATGGCTGCATATTCCCTTGAACATTGTGCATGACCAGTATTTGTTCATCCCACTTTGGATACAAGCTGTAATTCAGGCGAAGGGTGGGCCAACAACCCAACTAATAAAAATTCTGTGACGCTTCACAGGTGTTCATATTATTTTGTCCACCCACTGTACTTCGTTTGCAGATAATTACATTAACCACAAAGGTGTGGTGGCACAATATGGACATGGCAATTTCCCATTTTTTTTTTTTTGTTATTTCAGTGAATAAAACTACATGATGAATTACATGGAAATAAATGAATTAGAGAGAGAAAATTTGAAAAACTTGGGAGTAGGATTTGCAATTGATTGAAAGTTCACATGAAATATAGATATCTCCTCTTGGCAGGTGCTAGGAAGTTATAATAATTACAGATCACACCATAATTTAACAATCTAAATGTGAAGAGCCTTAAAATTTCTAATCTATCTAAAAGATTATTCCAGATAAAAACGTAGGAATGTTTTCCGGCATTTAAAATGAAATACACTCATTAACAAAAAAAACGACGCACATAGAAGGAGTTGTCCGATGGAGACAAAAATTGGTGGAGAGGAAGATTATGTACAGAATAGAAAATGATTAAACTTTCAGACAATTGAATGATTTATTTCAGAGTTACAGAGTTACAAAGTAACGAGCTCAATAAGGTGTTGACCCACCTCTACCCTGAATGCAAGCTGCCATAAGACGTGATATAGAGTGATAAAGATCCCTGATGGTCTGCTGCGGTATTTCTTGTAAATTTGCTCCAATTGTCGAGCTAGGTCATCCACATTCCCTGGTGGATGCATTCGCCTTCCCATCATATCCCAGACATGCTTGATTGGAGAGAGATCTGGGGATCTGGCTGGCCAAGGAAGTGTTTCACAAGCTGCAGACAGGTCATAGCAACATGTGCTGTATGTGGTCTGGCATTATCTTGCTGAAAAATAAGGCCACGGTACTGCAAAAGGAAGGGTAGCAAAACAGGTCTCAGAATGTCGTCGACGTACCGCTGTGCTGTAAGTGTGCAACTAATGACGACCAAAGGGGTCCGGCTATCAAGGGAAATGGCACCCCAGACCATAACTCCTGGTTGAGGGCATGTGTGGCGTGCAATAGTGAAAGCAGGATCGGCACGCTGCCCTGGGCGTCTCCAGACACGTCTGCGACAATCGTCAGAACACAGTTGGAAGCAGGATTCGTCGCTAAACATTATACATCCCCAGTCAGCATCATTCCAACTGGATCGAGCCAAGCACCACTGTAATCTGGCCCGACGGTGTGCAGACGTGAGTGGCAGGTGGCGTAGCGGTTGGTACGAGCGTAGATGTCGCTCTCTCAGCCGTCTGTGAATGTTCATGGTGGACACTCGTGTGCGGGTCGCACGTCTGATGGTTGATAACGATGATTCAGGCGCCGTGACAGCTGATCTGACAATCACTCTATCCTCCCGCTCTGCTGTGGCCCTAGGTCGACTGCTACCTTCATGACGCTGACATCTGCCATTGTCCACCCATTCCTGCCAGCATCTTCTAATCGCCGCATCACTTCGACCCATATGACGAGCGATTCTCCGATTTGCCCAACCTGCCTCTTTCAATCCAATGATACAACCTCTTTCAAACTCTGACAGTTGCACGTAATGAGCTCGAATCCTGCAGCGAGGCATTTTTTCAGTCGTTGAAAGGTATCCTAACTCGCAATGCAACAGAAATTTTGACCATCAGATTGAGAATCGCTTCTTATATACACCTGCTGAGTGCGCAGTTCCGATGCGCTGTAGCTCTCGCTATTCATTCATTGGACACCAAAGTTTAATCATTTGCACGGGCGGTCCCAATGTCTTTGCATACGAAATTTCATTACAATCGGACAACTCCTTCTAGGTGCGTCGTTTTTTTTGGTAATGAGTGTAGATCATTAATGAGTTAAAAAGTAATACCCTGATAATAAGAGAAGAATGCAATCTTTAATTGCTACACAATCCAAAATAATGGGATCAAACAATATTATTACTACTGAGACAATGAGCCAGTAGCAAGATAATCTTGAAAACAGTTCAAAGATTTTTTTTTTTGTATAAATATTAAAAAATCCTCTTTGCATCTGGATGCCCAAATGAAACTGAAATCTTCATACAAAAAAAAAAAAAAAAAAAAAAAAAAAAGAAAAAAGAAAAAGAAAACAATAAAAAAGCTACAATAAATTAAGGGATCAATCTTATTTTTAAGAAGATATGAATACAATCTTGTAATTAGTTGTTTGTATAGAACATAATTTGAGGACTAATTCAAAGAATATATTTACAAAAGAGAGAATCATCCAATTTTTATTAATATTTTAATTTATTAAATGTTTAGAATGAGTAGTTAAGATCGCTACTCTTACCTGAGCAGTCATATCTTCTCTACGTAACAGACGGATCGCCAAACGAAGAATTCCAATGACTGATCGTTCCATAAGAAACACATGTTCGCTGGCACTAGCTCCCATTACAAGACTATAAATGTGATCTCGAACATTTGGCCAAATTGTGTTCACTCGATCCCTGTGAACAAAATAAAAGTTTTTGTCTTATTTCAGATTTAAAGATTCATTTAGAATGCAATTTCTTGCCTTGATTACTGTACATGAGCAAAAAACCGAATAAAATGGATATTTAAAAATTATCCTAATTTACCTTTGAAATTTTGAAGAATTAGGTAATACTAAATAATAATGTTAGATTAAAATATCTTATGGTCATTATTATCAGTTTTTCAAAACCCAGGTATATGGGATTTCATCTATCTAACACTGATAATTGCTGTAAAGATGTATTGAAGGGCTAAATTTTATTTCTAAAACTAATACTCAACGAGAAGATTTATTACAATTGCTTTACAAGCTCGCTCAGTGTGTGTGTGTGTATATGCACACACACACACACATTTTTTAATATTAATAGATTTAAATTATTTATTATAACAAATTTATAATAGTTCAAATGTAGATTTATTTAAGTTATATACACTCTTGCTCAAAAGTTAATGGATCGACAGCTTCGGATTCTTCCAGGCATTCAAATGTCATCAAACTTGGCAGAAAGGTGCAGTAGGTCTTACATGTACTAACAGAAAGTAAACACAAAACATAAAGGTGGCTGGGAAGATAAACACTACAAATGTCAGGGTGGCAGCAGCAGCAGTCATTATGACATATATCATAAAACGTACTGGGTGACTCTTGTGGTTTCTTCAACATAGTTGAATATGCCCAAGTGTATTCATCTGGATAACGAGAGATAGACTCACTAGGCATTTGGAATCCACTTGGAGGTCAATTTCAGTTGGAGGTGTTGCAGGCCTTAATATTTTGACCAGGTTCATATTCAGATTCTAGAAAAGATTACAATAGGAGAGGATCATTTGCCAAAACTTTGAACATGGATGTCCAAGGTTCACCATATCTCAGGAAGATTGAAATTTCACAGCAAGTGCCAGGCAGCACAGGTTGGAAACTTGCAGGGAGCTGGCAGCAGCCACGGGACAGCTGTATCGAGGTATACTGTATACAGTTGTTTAAGTGAGACTGGTCTGTATGTTCGGAGACCAATGCGATGCAATGACATGAAATTGGTCCATCAGACACAGTCTGGAATTACTCGGAGAACATTCAACATGGACGCAGGCATGGTGGAGTCATGTAACATTTTATGACAAGTCCAAGATTCAGTTTTGGAAGTGATTCCTGATATGTACACATCTGGAGAGAATTCTGGGAGCAGATACATCCAACATCCTTGAACTCGACTGTAAGGAGATGGCATAATGTTGGGCACTAATACATCTCTCCACATCTTCGAACAGTGTGCAGTAATGGGTCAGATATACCATGACAGAATCCTTCAGAAATATGTGCGATTTTACAGAGAAGAGTGTGGGTATAACTTCCTCTACATGGACAACCCTTGTATGCACCACCCGCGGGCAGCAGGATGGTGCTGCAACATATCTTCCGCTGCTTATGGTTTTTTTCCACAGTGGTGCTGCCACCTTTATCTTTAGTGTTTATTGGATCTACTGCACATTTCTGCCAAGTTTGGTGTCATTTCGATGCCTGGAAGGGTCAGAAACTTCCAATACCTCAATTGTTGAGCACGAGTGTATATCATGAGTAGTTTGAAAATAATGCAAATTTTTCAAAATTATTAAAATTATTACTTCTAAATTTCTTCACAATAATGTGATAGATTGCAGACTTCCCAAATCAGACAATTTTTGTTTTGTTTTTGTTTAAATAAAAAAAGTATCATGAGTTATATTAAATTCTCTATGACTTAAAAAACCTACAATGCTAATATTTTATGGCATTTTATTAATATACTCTAACAATGAGAGGACATGGTCTGTACATTATGAAAATCATTCCCTTTTGTGAGATGAAAGTACTCATGGAGTACTTCAAAAAGAACCATATACAGAGGAGTATTTACAAGAGGGCTAAAAGGGTTATAGCCCAGGGCGGCAACTTTAGGGAGCGGCAAAAAAATAGGAAAAAAAAATCCTGTAGTATTCAATAATATTAATATTCAAAAATATTGTGTCACAATACAAGCAGAAAATGAGGGAAACATAAAAAGAAACAGACATTTCCTGGCTTTTTGATGTGTCTGTACAGTATATGCGAACAGAGCATATTTTTGGCTTTGAGTGTATATCCTGGGAAATCGGGTGAATGATGACTGTGCCCATAGGTTTGAAGTGGAAGGGGTTAGACATTGCATTGGAGCGCTCAGGCATGGAAGGCGGCGGGGGACTGTCTGACAGTGACATTATACATGTATTGACTTTCTAATACATATCTTCTGCGACTGTTATGTACGAAATATATTCCAATTATTTTAAATTAACTTTGATGTTTAATTTTCTGTTAAACAACGCATCATTATGGGCCTATATATTTATATATATTTTTTTTTTCATACTCAAGAGAAAATAAATTCTAACGAATAGATGAGTTCTAAATTATCAGTAACTTAGCTCAAAACTAAACATAAACATCTATATAGTTTACTAGTGATTTATTCAGACAGGTGGGTCAGGAGGAAGGGCGGCAAATCTGGCATAGCCCGTAGGTGGCAAAAATGTAAATTCGCCTCTGACCATATATACACTGAGCGGCCACTTTATTAGGTATACCTACCTAGTAGCATGTTGGGCCTCCTTTAGCCCTCAAAACAGCCTGAATTCGTCGAGGCATGGATTCTACAAGATGCTGAAAACATTGTTGAGGTATTGTGTACCATGCAGACATGAGTGTGTCAGGCAGTTCTTGAAGATTTGATGGAGGTGTAGGCCTGGAGTGTTCCAGCTCATCCCACAAATTTTCAATTGGGCTGAGATCCGGGGACTGACCAGGCCATTGCAGCAAGGAAAAGTCATCGTCATGTTCCTCAAACCATCCCATAGTGATGCGGGCTTTGTGCACCGGTGCATTATCCTGCTGGAAGTAGCCACCTGCATGAGGATAAACTGTTAACATGTATGGTTGCACTTGGTCAGCTATGATGTTTAGGTACACTCTAGCATCCTGACTTGCCTCCAGAGGTATCAATGGACCCAATGTGTGCCAGGAAAACAACCCCCACACCATGACACTGCCCCTACCATTGGTGCGCACAGCAGGGGTGTACCTAATTAAGTGGCCGGACAGTGTATATCTATACATACATATATATGGTTGAGGAGCCAACTCTCAAGTGTTTTCGAGATAGTTGACATTGTTTTCATCGATTTACGAGTATCAGCTTATTAACTTGCTGTTCGTTTTCAAAGCAAGTGTTGTTGTGTTGCAATGCATTAAGGCATTGATCTGGAGATGTAAGGATCTTGAGTTTGATTCTGGTTGGGGACAAGTATTTTTTTCTTTCTTCCCCCCCCCCCATCTACGAATATTAGATGGAAAAGTAAGATACGATTACAATAAATAAATAATATTCTCCTCAACTTATTTTTTTTATTAGAAATATTTTAATTTATTAAATATAAAATAAATTGCATATATTTATATACAGTGGAACCCAGCCATTCGTCCGCCTCTCTACTCGTACAACTCTTTATTTGTCCAACTTTTTCAAGTAAAATTCAACTCGCCATTCGTACGCTTGCTCCGCGATTTGGACAGCCTGATCTTGTTACTGGCCGCGCCATGCGGTCGCTTCAGCTCAGTCTCGTGCTAGCTTCCGTAAGCTACGCATCATCCATGCAAGCTTCGTGAAACTTTGTGCTATTTTATTGTTATTTTTATTAAAAATAGTGCAGCCATGGGTCCAAAAAAGGTTACTGATTCAACCAAGCTTAAAAGAAAGCAGTGAGAACAACAATTGAATTGAAAAAAGAACTCATTCGAAGTTTGAAAGTGGAACTCGTGTCTCTGACCTGGCAACTCAGTATGGCATGGCGAAATCAACCATATCGTCTATACTGAAAAAGACAGACATAATAAGAGAGGAGACATTCCACGTCAGATCAATCACCTTCTTGACCTCACCATTTTAGATTCTCACGAAATTTGGTATGAAGGACACATATGACAAGGTAAGTAATTCTGCCAATTTTCAGATTTTTATTTTGAAAATTGTCCAAGATACAGACATAATAAAACTCAAAATTTTAGTAAAAAGTGACACGCAGGCATACTTACAAACGGCCATAACTTTTTCCCTAATTGGAATTCAGCAAAAATTCAAACATCACTGAAAAGCTAATGAATAAGGCTTTCCAACAATACCCAACACGACTTTCTTACAGTAGATTATATTTTCAAGGTCATTAACTATAATGTTTGACCTTTAAAATCTCAAAACATGCCATCTCAAAAAATCATGAAAAAAATATATTTTATTGCCCTAACATACTTGTACCCATGTGCCAAATATTAGTCTGGCACCACAATGGCAAGGCAGTGCAAAATAAACTGGAATGATATGGTGCAG